>JBAMJR010000051.1:3947500-4270000 GCA_038501785.1 Myoxocephalus aenaeus | reverse complement strand
AAGAAAGTTGATGGTGATAGCTACGATAGTAACGATGGTTACGATTACGCACCCTGCAGTCTTACGGACACGTAACGGACATCCAGCACGGACTATGCTCACGGCATGAGCTAAATGTGCTATGTTTCTGGCACATTGCTCACCTGGCAGGCACAAGACAAACAAGTCATCGCGCTAGAGGTCAAAAAGCTCCACAGCAGCGGCCCCCAACCTTTTTTGCGCCACGGACCGGTTTCGTGTAAGACAATATTTTCACAGCCCGGCCTTCACGGTGTAGGCGCTAAATAGGACGTAATAAAATGATACGACCGGCATAAAAACAAATATAAAGTGCATAAAAATACAACTCACCATTACGCCGAATTAGTGGGAGCCCTGAGCTTGTTTTGGGGTGATGGGAGACTGGTTTTATGAATCAAAATACCAGCAAAGCAAATGTCGGTTACGTCTCTGTGTGGCAGGAATTCCCCAACTGGATATTCTCACCAAAGTTGATGATCCGTGTCCTAAGATGGAAATAAATATAAACAACATTTATAAGAAAAAGTACTTTAAGGAACAGGTAGGTTTCTATTGGTGATTTTGTATTTGTTGCTAGTTACATTTTCAGAATACATTTTTTTGTCACAACTTTGCCATTTACTAATCAATTGAAATCCTGTTCTTTAGGTGGACAATTTCAGCACGTTGCTCGGCATTCAACCAAACTGCATCTTTCTGATGCAAAATTCAATGCAAAAAAAAGGTATCAAAAACGCATTACTACTTTGCAGTTTTGATCATTTATATCATGTATTCCAACACTGACATAATAAGGACATCTTATTCATACAATTCAGTATATTAATATATAATATATATCATATAATAATATTCAGTATACTATGATATATAAATACACGCCGTCCTGAACCCTCCAAGTGCCGACTGCTTCGCCCAGACGTCAGAATTCCGACCAAAACAAACCCCTCTCGTCACTTCCTCCCGGTCACATTATACACACAGCCGCCAATTCCATTGCCAGTACAGCACTTAGTGTAAAATAAAATAAACAAACATGTTTCCTCTTTTATCAGTGCCGTAAAAAGAGGCCGGTGTAACGTGCGGTTTAACAGGTGACCCTGTTAACTGGTGACTTTCAGTCGTTTTCGTAGTTACGACAGCTGTTGAGAATAACAAGACAACATGTAAGCTGTCCTCGTGAAAGCTGCATTGTTTAATTTGTATATGTATATGAGAAGGTTTGACACTGTATTGAAAATTAAACAACACAGTATTCACGAGGACAGCTACGTCTTATCTTGAAAGTCGGCAGTTAACACGGTCGCCTGTTAAACCTTAACACTGGCATATACGATCTTTACAACATTACCGTTAGCGTCGCTTTAGCGTAGCATCAACTGACAGTTGATCAGTCAGTCATCTCGTCTGCTTGAATGGCGATACAATCAGCGTTCTTTACTTGTAATCCCTTAAAACCGACATCATACAGTCCAACATGGCCGCGCCTGCTTCCCTTTCATGCTGGTCTGGTCTGCTGAGTTCAGGAGCTGATCTGGGACCAGGAGTTTCTCCGCCATAGTTCTTCTCTCAAACGGGTCTTGGAGGAGAGATTTGATCTAGTTAGGGTTGAGTCTTCTTGCAAGAGTAGCGCTCGTGCTGGGATGTTCCATTGTCATGACGTTAAAATTGCGCCGCGAGAGAAGAGAAGCCAGCGAGAACACAAGAGACCGGCGTGACAAGAACACGCGAGATTTGAACGAGACACGAGCCCTGAGAGAACAGAGACACTTGCCCCTCTGGAAGTCTTTTTTAGGGCGCTGATTGGATAAATTGTATGTCATTCATTTATTTCTTTAATCAGTGATTGGCTAAACTGCGTATTAGACCCGTCTTCCTTGGGCACAATCGATCTAGCCCAGAGGTGGGCAAACTTTTTGGCTCAGGGGCCACATTGAATTAAAAAATTTGACAGACGGGCCGGGCCAGTATCAGATGGATGGAGAGTGTTTGACAAAGGGGGCGTGGCTTATCGCCGTCGGGTCTCTCCGTGAAAAAGAGCTGTCTTTTCCGGTATCGATTATGGAATAAATAACCACTAGTTTTGCTTTATACTTGTTGTGGAAGTCCCAAACATGTCGGAACATGAAACACCCTTGTGTTTGGGTTCATAATATTATCCGTAGCCGCACACAGCTCGGTGAATTTCTCCGACTCCAGGAACTGCGCCGGTCTTATCTCCGTAAAACGGATACCGATTCTGCCATCCACCTTGGAAATAACCACCAGTTCTGCTTTATACTTGTTGTGTAAACTCCACATACGTCGGAACATCAAACTCCGTGGTGTCTGGGTTCATAATATTATCCGTAGTCCCACAACAGCGTCTGAATGACAGCCGCTGCACACACGAAAAGCCTAAAAGAGCGCTGTGCAATAAATAAGCATGAAGAAACATCAACGCTGGTCTGTTGTGGTCATCGTGCTTCGGGAAACTGAACTTGGGAACGGAGAAGCGCTACAGCGGTCTTTACTATAACTTATAATTATTTAAAATAAAAAACTTTTTTTTAATATATTTTTTTAATAACTTTTTTTTTATATATTTTTTTAATGTTATAATAATTATAATACTCGGCGGGCCGTATATTAATACTCGGCGGGCCGTATCCGGCCCGCGGGCCGTAGTTTGCCCACCTCTGATCTAGCCCCACAACGTGCACGAGGCAGCTGTGAGGTGCACTAGCAGAGGGGACAAGCAGGAAAAGCATATATTTGGTGCAGATATCCTATTTTACAAATATTACTGGATATATTCCATAGCTCAAAAACACAAATATTGACAATTTGTATAATTTATTAATATTATTATATTTTTTATAATTAATAATATTATTATTATTTTATTTTTTGGTGGCTCAAGGTGGGTGGGTGGGTCCGGGCCCCGTTGCCCTCTATTGGCTGGCCACCACTGCTAACGACTCACTTTAGTTTAGCATGGGACACGAATAGTGGTCTCCTGAATGAAAGTCTATTGTTTTTTTGACCCATCCCCTACTGCCCTCTCAGTGTGGACTATCTCACTCTTTATACTACGTCAGTGGCTCTGAGCATCTAATAATGATGCGGATGAGTTTTCTTTAGAGTTGGTTTAAAGCCCAGTACGTCTCATACAGGCGCTTCCGTGCGTCGGTATTTGACGAGTTAGGAGTGAGATCGAGATGGATCAAAGCATGAAAAGATGGCTTCTTTCAAAATAAAAATAATAACAGTTATGTGCAGGGTACTCTTTGTGATTTTAATTTTAATTTTCAAGCATGTAATAGGTGTAAGTGTAGGCTTCGTTACATGCGTCTTATTTGAGTTATGTTTAAGTGTTGAAAATGTTTTTCCTATTTTACTTTGTGGGATAAAATACGTATGAAATAACCTGTTCAAAATGTGGATTTACAAAAAAATATGCTCTTTTGTAGTGCAACATTACATGAAATACATTGTGGAATGAATAATAATGTTATACAAACATGTCAATGTGAAACAATCCAACAATTTTGTATGTGCAGTTGGCTGTTATGAAATGTTTTTTCTTCCTGCGTATTATTGTAATAACAGATATTATTGGAGTTTTTTTTTATTTATTTTTTTATTTCTATTTTATTTCACCAGATATGATTTCAAGCATTTTTTTTCCTCAAAAGACTATTATTTATTTCACAAAGTCAATACTATCAAATACATGTTTTATTTCCTTATGCCAATTTCATCACATCATTTTGGTCTGTTTGTTAATCCAGACAACCGGGCAGAGCCACCCCTGGGATTTGCTATTCATTCAGATGGAAGCAACATCTTCACTTGTCTCTAAAAAATACTTATTGGGTTTGAAAGCAAGGTGTTTTCATTTGGTTACACTCACAAAATGGTCCACAGTAAAAGGTTTTATGATAAAACCTATGCTGCTTATTTTAGCAGTCTACCAGGGGTGCTGTTGATAACTAAAATGATCATGTGATGGGACAAGTTAGCTGTTAGCAAGTTACTGTAGTTAGCTTATAGCCACATACAAACATAATACTGCATTTTCTGTTGTTTGCAATCAGACAAAACATGACTATGAGGCACCTTCACACAATACAAAGTCAAAGGAGAGCAATACATTGTTTTGCGTGTTCTCCATAAATGTGCCTGTAAATATCCACCATAGGTCAGCTTGTATTCTAATGCTGGAATTAAATGTTTCAACCATTTCTGTAAATTCAACTTCTAACCTTTGTTATTTATTCATCGATAATTAAAATAGTTTTGGCAACACTAATGTTTCGGTGCAAAATCATGGGACCCTCCCTGCCTGTCTTCGGCAGTGTGTCTAGATTAGAAGGGTTATGTTATAATATATTGAATTCTGATGTTGAGAACTGCTGTGGGGAAGCTTATTATAGCATGTGTTGCTACACCATTCCTTTGATGCTGATCATAATACTTTGAGCAGTGCATGCAGCTATTCACTCATGTGTCTTACTGTTGTCACGTGGTGCAGAAATCATCAACATAATGCTGTGAAATGCTGTGAAAATGATCATGTGAAACTATACTCAGGTTGTTTTTCAAGCTCAGCCAGTGCGTGGCGCTGTGTCAGGTGATGGAGAAAATATGCATCATTGTCTGCAGCGATCAGGGAGGCAGTGTGCTGCCATGATAGTGCATTGAGCTTTCAGCGATTTTGTCACCACAGCATCTTCGGAGCTTACTGTTGGACCCATTGGCGACCAAGATTACTGAAAATTGTGTGTGGGGTCGGGGGCCTTCTTGAGGAACTTTCTATCAGCTTTTCAAATTTTAACATCATTATAACTTGAGTCATTAGAGGCTGGAATTTAGTGTGACACACCCGAACCACATACCTCCATACACGCCTAGAACTGACTGGCAAATTTATTTTTAATCACGTGATCTAAAGAAAACTGAAAGGATACTAAAACATTTCTAGCTGCGTGGCTTCACACAATATGCGTCAATGGAGTTAACACTAAACAGGCATCAGCAACTATTATCTCTTAGGTTACATCGTAAACATGTCTTTGTAATTTACTAGTTAGGAACGTCAAGTCATGATTTAACTGCTTTCATTTTGTCCGCTGGAAACTGTGGTAAAGTTAAATAGTCATATATTTGGTTAAAGTGATAAAAAGGAAGAAGAGTCGTTACGGTTAACCGTCACCAGTTCTTTCCACAGGCATAACAGCAGAGGTAAGAATTATTTTTAAGTTTTACCTGTGATAAGTTGCAGCATGTCTGAACTTACAAATGAATATTCTGAAATATGACACCTCAAATATTCTGTTAACGTTTGGTTTGATTTTTGGTAATAAGTAATGTGTTATAATGTTTTTTTGCTTACATGTTGTCTTACTACCTTTTTGTAGCCATGAGTGAAAGCTGGCTACAACGTGTTCTTCAGCGTAAGATACTCAAAATATTTCATGTTATTGTTTAAACTTTTATAGATCAGAAGATTAGGTAACACTTTATAATAACTACACGCTATTTAGCATTAGTTAAGTATGAGTAAACACTTTATTCATCATGTATAAAGCATTGTTCCAACATTAACACTCATTAGTATGCAATTCATAAACACAGTTATAAATGTTTTTTTTTTAAATAATAATAGTCAAGCTTATTAATCAAGAATAAAACATTTATAACTGTTTATTAATTGCATACTAATGAGTGTTAATGTTGGAACAATGCTGTATAAATGATTAAATAAGTGTTTACTCATACTTAACTAATGCTAAATAGCATGTAGTTATTATAAAGTGTTACCGAAGATTACTTCGCACATTTATTTCAGGAGTGCAGAAGAGGGACAAGTAGATTACAAGTTGTAAATAAAACCCTGCACACAGTCTAACTTGCAAAAGTACATTTGATGAATTTATGAAGATACAAATAACTGATTCTTTATTTGTGCTCAAATGAAAAGGGAAATGTTTAACTTGAACCTTTTCTTTATATTCTGGTAATCTACTTTCACTTCCTTTTAATTGGATAGGTGTAATTACACATATTCATAAAGAATAAATACTTTGCTCGTGTCGCACCTGAGTCATTTTTACCGGGGATAAACTAAAACATGTCTGAACTTACAAATGAATATTCTGAAATATGAAGCCTCAAATATTCTGTTGATGTTTTGTTTGTTTTTGGTAATAAGTAATGTGTAATAATGTTTCTTGTTTACATGTTGCTGTACTAACTTTTTTAGCCTTTGGAAAATGGACAACACCAGCTCCTGAGAGTAAGATACTCAAAATATTTCAGAAAATGGTTTAAACCTATGTAGATCAGAAGATTACTTTAGACATGTATTTCAGAAGTGTGAAACAGAGGGACGAATAGATTAAAAGTTGTAAATAAAACCCTGCACACAGTCTAAATTAAAAATACATTTGATACATGTATAAAAATAAATGATTCTTCATTTGTGTTTTGGATATATTACAATTACATCATGTGTGCACTCTATTTGTCAGCTTTGATGGAAGAATGGAGGATCTTAAAATGGAGGTGAGTGTGTTTAATTGATGGTCCTTCTGGTTTCTTCAACTATTATTAAAACCAAAAATGTGCAACTGCACACACTCCTTTGTTGAGACTGTCTCTCTTCCTGACATTGTTTTGTTTGTTTTCAGTTTCAGCAACATATTGGTTTAGTTACAGAGATGTCTGTGACAACCTGCAGCAACCACTAAATATGTGCAGCAACATAATAATGTTAAAGTGCTTTGTTATCTTAAATATAATAATTTTCCTTATTGAACAGCCACAAAGAGAAAGAGCTGCAGTTTGTGAAGGATTACAAGCTTCAAAGCGGAGAAGTCAAACAGCTCAGAGTTCTGCTTCATGGACCTGCTGGTGCTCGCAAGTCCAGCTTCATCAACTCTGTTGACAGTGTTTTGCGAGGCAGAATTACTAATCAAGCTTTGACAGATACCACATCTGATAAGAGCTTCACCACAAAAGTATGAATCTCTTTTCAGTGTGATTTATGTGAGAAAGTATGTTATGCACTGTAATACTTCATGAAATGAAACAATTCTTTCAGCCAGAGTAATGATTTTATTTACTGGTATTCTTGTGTGCACCTGTAAAGGTATATGTAGTACAAGTTGTAATGAAACCAATGAGACAAAGCGTCTCATAGACATGTTTCATTAGGTTGTGATTGTTGTCATTAAAACTGCATTTTTTTATGTTTTACAGCACAAAACTTACAAAATCTGCAAAGGACTGGGAACATTTTACCCTTTTGCCTTCAGTGACATCATGGGCATTGAGCATGGAACTGAGAATGGAGTTTGTGTGGAAGACATCAAACTGGCCATGAAGGGGCACATCAAAGATGGTTACAATGTACAGTCCAGATAATTACTGAATGTGTTAGATGTATTTCAGTAATACAATCCAAAAGTATTTTATTTACGTAAAGATAGATTTGATTTAATGTGTCCTTCTTCTCCAGTTCAATCCTCGCGCTGTAATATCAGAGGATAATCCAAAATACAACATGAACCCAACTCTGGAGGACAAAGTTCATGTTCTGGTTTGTGTCATCAATGCCGACACAGTAAGTTCTCTGGATCAAGAATCTATGAGAAAGATGAGGGAAGTGAGACTTGCAGCTTCAGACATGGGTAAGGTTAAATTTTGGGGGTTAAGCGAATACTTAGTCAATCAAATAACCTGACAAACATTTATTTGATTGAACTGGATTCTGCTTTGTATCGGCAGGGATTCCCCAACTGGCAATTCTCACCAACATTGATGAAGCTTGCCCAGAGGTGAAAAGAAATGTAAGGAACGTGTACAAGAGCAAGCACCTGAAGAAACAGGTAGGTTTCCATCTGTGATTGTGTGAGTTTGTAGAGAGTTATTATTCAAATTAGAATACAATTTTGCTTAACATTTCAAATTCTAACAAAACAATCTCCTTTGAGCTGCACTTTCATTTCTTATATTTCAAATTTTTCAAATTTAGATGGATTACTTGAGTGTTACGCTGGGCTTGTCACCAAACTGCATCTTTCCCGTGAAGAACTACCACTCAGAGATCGACACAAACGATGAGGTTGATACAGTGATACTGAGCGCACTAAAACGGATCCTTGAATCTGGAGAAGATTTTGTCAACAACCTGTAGTCCTACATACTGCTGAGGCAAACCTTGTATGATCAAAGCATGATACAAATGGCTTCTTTAAGAAAAAGAAAAATTGTAATAATAATGTGCATAATTTGCATTTGGGGTATTTTTTATGTTAATTTTCGATCTTGTTCCTGCAGAATTTATATCCGGCCTCGTCTCATAGAAAAGGGTCAATTACATTTAGCGGAAAATGTATTTTGGATTACATTTGTTTATTACGTATTAAAAATAAGTTTCTAATCAAAGTTTGCGTAGGTCCACAAACGGCCTTTGTTATACTTTGAGCAAGGACAGTCTCACGGACATAAACTGACAAGGACAAAGTTTGGATCTTTTATACTCAAACCGACATTCTCAAATCCCTTGGAAAATATAAATGTTCTCTCCCCATTGTAGTCGTTTCAAAATGTTGGATCTGTATGGACAGGCAAAAACCTGCAACACAGATCCCTTGCAAAGCGTCATGTCTGATTGTGTGACGCCGCTTTGGCCGTTTGGACACTTGCAGAACTTTTAAGGATGCACCAAACATGCATCACGCTTAAGGTGGAGGTTGGGACTCGTAGTGGAAGGTTGGGTCATTCATCCAGGAGACCGCTGTTTGTGTCCCGCTTGAAACCACTTACATCATGTACATAACTTAAGTTCCATAACAAATGTACTTAGTTTAACTCAAACCATGATCTTTTACTGAACCTTACCAAGTAGTTTTGTTTCAATTCACAATGTTAACCACATATTTAAAACTGATACTATAATTCGTGGGAAAATAATGTCGTCCTCAAAACTTAATTGAGAATGCAGTTGAGTTGAATGGGAACATCATTTTGAGGAGACAGGTTTGTTATATCATATAATATCAAATTTATCAACATTATATCGGGTGGAGCTTTATCACAGTTCATTCGTTTTAGTTTACAGTTTGAAATTATATTTTCATTTAAAACATGTTACCTATATTACTTTGGGAATAATCAAAAAAACTGTTAAAAACCTGGATTAACTAAATAAATTGTTTGTAGTGTGCAACATTAAATGAAACATTGTGAAATAAATAATCATATGAATAAATAATCCAACAGATTTGAAGATGCAATTAGCTATTAAGTTCATCTGCTGTGTTCATGTTAATATCCCTTGTGCACATGTCTGTTTAC
The DNA here is from genome assembly GCA_038501785.1 of Myoxocephalus aenaeus. Classification (NCBI taxonomy): domain Eukaryota; kingdom Metazoa; phylum Chordata; class Actinopteri; order Perciformes; family Cottidae; genus Myoxocephalus; species Myoxocephalus aenaeus. Next base: position 4,260,634 of record JBAMJR010000051.1, on the reverse strand, counting down.
CTGCTCCTGTTTTCTGTCATTCTGCCTGTTACATTTGCAGTTACTCATTTTGGGATTTACCTGCTCAGTAAATTTTCTTTGGAATATTTCTTTATTAAAATCACCATTTATCATCCTTCTGCTCCCCGTGTCTATTTGGGTCCTTCCAGTTGTCTTTCTCCCCCGACCGTGACAACCACGGTGTTGTCTGGGACTTGTCAGGTGTTTTCATCTTAGAACTTCAACCCTTTACCAGTGAAAATAAATTGTAACAATTTTGGTTTCCTGAAATGAATCAGCTTTCTACTCAGCTCCACCTTCTTGTGTCACTTTGCAAATCTTGTTTGTAATTTAGTTTAGAGAGTCATGATTTAACTGCTTTAACTTGGTAAACTGTGGTAAAGTTATATAGTCATATCATTTGTCAAAAGTGATAAAAAGGAAGACGAGTCATTACAGTTAACCGTCACCAGGCCTTTCCACAGGCATAACAGCAGATGTAGGATTTGTTTTATTATATTTGTACTGATAAACGTTAACTAGATTTTGGGAATATCTTTCAAAATGATAACAAAAAAAGGAGCAGCCTTCCCCTCACTTCAGGACATTTATTCCATCAGGGTCACCAGGAGAGCACACCACATCATCAGGGACAGAACACCCCCCCAGCACAGACTCTTCTCGCTAGTGATGTGTCCTTTCGTGTTGAGGCTTCGATGCGCGTGTCGAGTAATCCAGGTAGATTTTGGTGAAGCGCGTATCGAGGCTGTCGATGACGTATGTGGTGACGTTCGAAGCCTCGCGAGCCGGCCGTACCACGTGACTGATTCAGAAAATGGTTCGTGGGTTTGCCGTGCGATTTGAAATAAGGGGCAGCGAAACTCAATGGATTTCCCCCTTCCTCTCTGTACCCCAGCGTCATCTGTGCCTGTGAAAGGGTATTTTATAAAGCAGGCAAAATAGTCTCAAAAAGCCCAGCACTGTGGAAAAGTTCTTATTTAAAAAAAATAATAATTAGACACATCAACATGGACTAGCGGAGCCGAGGCTCGAAACACCGATCCTCTGACTGAAAGACAGGTAATCTAACCACTGACCCACCACAACTTTTTTCCCAATTTGTTTCCACCTTTGATTTTGACCCCGCCATTATATCATAAAGATAGACACAATATTGATAAGTTAATAACTGATGTATTGGCGTCACAAACATAATGTATTAAATTCAAAGCTTCACACACCAAAGCCATGGTGTCGTTGTGATCACTCTGCCTGTTTTACATGTATGTCCACTTGGTGGCGCAGTAGAGCAAATGAAGCCCCATGAAGCTTCGGCCCATGACCGAACCAATTGGATGGAAAGCTTCAATGCTTCAGGAAGCTTCATCTCGCCATCACTACTTCTCGCTCCTGCCATCAGGCAGACGCTACAGGAGTCTGAAGTCCAGGACCACGAGACTGACAAACAGTTTCTACCAGCAGGCCATCAGGCTGGTGAACAGCTCCCTCAACAAGCGCCACACACGCACGCACGCACGCATGATATATTTGTAACAATGCATAGTGTACTTTATACACTCAGTGAAACTGATTGTGCAATACTGTTGTCATATTTGTGTGGCTTATTTTATATATTTTCTTATATTATTAGCATTTATGGCAATGTTTGACAGCAGCAGAGTAGAACACCTTTAAAGTTTGACAGCAACGATCTGATTGGCTTAGAGACACCGTGATGCATTTGGTTGGTTGCTTACAAGTGGACGTCCCCCCCAGATCAGAGGCTAACTTAATGACTAAATAGACTGAGATATACACTCACCTAAAGGATTATTAGGAACACCTGTTAAATTTCTCATTAATGCAATTATCTAATCAACCAATCACATGGCAGTTGCTTCAATGCATTTAGGGGTGTGGTCCTGATCAAGACAATCTCCTGAACCCCAAACTGAATGTCAGAATGGGAAAGAAAGGTGATTTAAGCAATTTTGAGCGTGGCATGGTTGTTGGTGCCAGACAGGCCGGTCTGAGTATTTCACAATCTGCTCAGTTACTGGGATTTTCACACACAACCATTTCTAGGGTTTACAAAGAATGGTGTGAAAAGGGAAAAACATCCAGTATGCGGCAGTCCTGTGGGCGAAAATGCCTTGTTGATGCTAGAGGTCAGAGGAGAATGGACCGACTGATTCAAGCTGATAGAAGAGCAACTTTGACTGAAATAACCACTCGTTACAACCGAGGTATGCAGCAAAGCATTTGTGAAGCCACAACACGCACAACCTTGAGGCGGATGGGCTACAACAGCAGAAGACCCCACCGGGTACCACTCATCTCCACTACAAATAGGAAAAAGAGGCTACAATTTGCAAGAGCTCACCAAAATTGGACAGTTGAAGACTGGAAAAATGTTGCCTGGTCTGATGAGTCTCGATTTCTGTTGAGACATTCAGATGGTAGAGTCAGAATTTGGCATAAACAGAATGAGAACATGGATCCATCATGCCTTGTTACCACTGTGCAGGCTGGTGGTGGTGGTGTAATGGTGTGGGGGATGTTTTCTTGGCACACTTTAGGGCCCTTAGTGCCAATTGGGCATCGTTTAAATGCCACGGCCTACCTGAGCATTGTTTCTGACCATGTCCATCCCTTTATGGCCACCATGTACCCATCCTCTGATGGCTACTTCCAGCAGGATAATGCACCATGTCACAAAGCTCGAATCATTTCAAATTGGTTTCTTGAACATGACAATGAGTTCACTGTACTAAAATGGCCCCCACAGTCACCAGATCTCAACCCAATAGAGCATCTTTGGGATGTGGTGGAACGGGAGCTTCGTGCCCTGGATGTGCATCCCACAAATCTCCATCAACTGCAAGATGCTATCCTATCAATATGGGCCAACATTTCTAAAGAATGCTTTCAGCACCTTGTTGAATCAATGCCACGTAGAATTAAGGCAGTTCTGAAGGCGAAAGGGGGTCAAACACAGTATTAGCATGGTCAGGGCCGGCTCTAGCCCTTTGGTTGCCCTAGGCGAGATTGAGTTTTGCGCCCCCCCCCCCCCCCCCCCACAGACACACAATACTTTACATCACTGAAGAGACATATATTAACTTAACTGCTTTACTTTGCATAGCAGTTTTTCACCCACTTATAATTCTACTATTCTACATTGCTGTTCAACAATAAATGGTGCATGGATAACAAACACGAGAATAGTTTCAGAACATTTTCTTTTTTATTATTTTAAATAATTTATTACACACTCAAAGTTAGGATTAAATTAACTCCATAAACTGTGCAAAACACTCTTTTTTTTCAAATATGTTTATTGAACAAACCTATACTTGACTTTCTTTTCCTCTTCTTCCTTTTTTCGTTTTCGTCCCTGTGCTCCAGATGGTTTAGACCGCTTCATTTTTGCAAATGTCAGGGGGCAGTCAAAGTGGTCGCGCAATATATTTTTCAGATCGCGCACATTTTTCAGACCGCACAAACGATTTATTTTTTTGGAGTGAGTCATCTTTACAATAGAAGATCTTTGATGTGACGTGTCGAGTCTTGGCCAATCAGCGTCCCGTTTTCTCGACAAAAAATTCAGATTTTTGGCCGAGTTGTTGTCTTCTCCGTAATAGAACATCTTTGATGTGACGTGTCTTGGTCCCTGCTCGCGGGAGCCAGCGCCCGTGGTCGCGAATTGGTCACAGTGCTGAAATGTGCGCTGTGAGGGCGCCCCCAACCCATTTGTCGCCCTAGGCAGTCTCCTAGTTCGCCTATAGCAATCGCCGGCCCTGAGCATGGTGTTCCTAATAATCCTTTAGGTGAGTGTATGAACGACACGTAGTGTAGGGTCTTCCTTCCTGAACTACTGCTAAGCTCCATTTCAACAAACATGATGCAGCATGTCCTTCCTCATGGTGAAACACTTGCAAAGTGGAGTTTGAATTCTGCGTTGTTTACATGATTACTACTACAGCGAGCAAACGTCTGTGCATTGCTATGTGTATTGCCGTCACCTGGGAGGCGTGTGTATGATTAGATAAGATAAAATAAGATAATCCTTTATTAGTCCCGCAGTGGGGAAATTGCAGGATCACACCCAGGTAGGATTTTACAATCTCAATATCCAGTACCTGTATGTTCACTGGTACCGGAGGAGAGCGTTTACCAAGGCGGAAGTCTTGGTCTTACTAGAGTTTGTCTGGAGGCGGTTCCTCTGGCACCATCCTATAAAGTCCTGATTCAGTTCTATTTATTCCCTTTCATCGTGGGCAGGGATGAGGCCGACGACTGCAGAGTCATCTGAGAACTTTTGCAGGTGGCAGTTAGCAGAGTTGTGTTTAAAGTCTGAGGTGTGTATGGAGAAGAGGGATGGAGCCAGAACGGTTCCTTGTGGGGCCCCTGTGCTGCAGGACACCCGGTCTGACTCACACTCCCGTAGCCGCACATACTGTGGACGGTTGGTGAGGTAGTCCAGGATCCATGCAGTGAAGTGGTGGTACACCCCGGTCTGCTCCAGCTTGTCCCTCAGAAGCACCCACATGGTGTCACCTACATGCACAAGACAAACAAGTCATAGCGCTGGAGGTCAAACACATTTTCACTTTAAAACACATAGTATTTTTTGTATTTGTCTTTTAGTTAATTTCTGAAAGCAAACTGACCTTGTAGAAACATGATAAATAACAGCAGCAACACATTTTTGGATGACACGAATCAGAATTATAATTCCTAAATTGCTCAGTACAACTAACTGCTTAATATGCAAGCTTATTTATTGGGTTTATTACTACACTGTGTGGAAGGAGCCTACAGTGAAATAATTCAGATCAGAACTATTACACACAATGTTGCTGAAAGTATCTTCTGTACTTCTAATTGAGTACAAACTGTACTTAAAGTATATGTAGTCACCAGCCAGCAGAATAATCACTGTCAGTGTTGTCATCATGCAGTACCATATATTATAGAAATTAAAGATTAAATCAGACATTATTCAAACAGTTACAACCAAAATTAACTCTATGTAAGAAAACTTACCTACTTCCTTCATTGTTACTTTCCATGGTGCATCACTCTGTGTTTGAGCTCAGTTTGCTGACTTTGCTGTCAGGGGATTTTCTTGGTGTTGGCAGTGTGGTAAACCAAATTGTTAATAACAAAAACAAAAGGTTGGATTCATTGAAGTCACGTGACTTCAATGACTTTCACTTTATCCTGAAAGTGAAAGTATAGATAACTTATGTGCACTACAGTTCTTCCTGTCAACCTCACTTGAAGTGGCGCAGAAGTAAAAGGTAAGGAGTTTCTATTATGTCTCCCAACAAAGTAAATTCTCCTCATGCTATCATACGTTTGATGACAAGTACCATTGTAGTGTAGGTGTAGAATGCTTACTATTATGGTGTTATTATTATTCTACGCAAAGATTTAAAAGGCCCGTAGAACAAAAGTGCTAGACAAATGAGGAAATGAACCTTCCAGCTCTGGGTAATTCAGGTTATGGTTTGTTAAAATGTCACTCTTTATGACTTTTAAACAGAAGCAAACCTTTATGAAAAACATGCGGCTCTTTGTCTGGTTTCATGCGGCACTTATCGAAGTTTGTGTTTTTTTTCTTTTCTTTTTTTTCTTTTAAAATCTTTTTATTGATTTTGCAAATACTACGTCGACCCAATTAATGCGGAGACGGACTGTTTGAAAGCCCCGCTAGTCACAGATTCTCTGACGCACCTTGAAATATCTCGGCAAACTTCTCCTCAGACCACGGCGGGGGCTGTCGGGGCGAAATTCTCACAAGAACTCAAATAAATGCGACCAGTTGCAGGTGCGAGTTTGTGTGTGTGAGATGTTCATTGTTGAAAAGGGCTGGCCTGTGGTCTTAGTACTGTGGGAGTCAATTTCTGTCATTATCATGTTGGTGTGTGACATTTACAAGAAATCTGGCTGAGCAGAGGTATGTGTGTGTGTGTGTGAGGAAGGGATGGGGTGATGTTCATGTGTGCCCATGTGTATGATGTGACTCTTTGCGGTAACACAGTGAAAAATATGGCTCTTACTCTCCGACTGGTTGGCCACCCCTGCTTTATACAGAGTTAAGCCTTCACTTTTACCTCTATATGTAACTAATCACTGAACTTGAAAGTGGAAATTGTCTTTCATTTCAGTGCGTTGACATACTTAAACTATATTTTAACTTTAACTTTGTGACCACTGTCTTGATGGTTTTACTTATGTCTCCTGTTATCATCTTCTTGCTGCTGGCAACTGCTATCATTCTTGTATTTCTTATATTCTTGTTTTTTATTAATTATTTGCCTTGTATAAGTCCTACTAATACTCACTCTCGTTAAGCAACTTCATTTTATATTTTGCAAAAATCCTGAAAAAGTAAAAAGAAATAAACACGTTCATTTGCATTTTTACCACTAAGAGTCTCTAATTGAAGTCAACATTTCAATTTAAGCATTAGCAACATTCCTTTACCAGATAATTTTATTTAAATGCATCCACATTTACATGTTAATGTTTCCCTTTACAGCAATGGGAGGAGGTAAGTCTTGACCTTTCATAATTTTAGCTCGTAAATATTCAAAATATTGCAAAAGTGATTGATACACTTTACGATACAGCTGTATGTTAACATTTGTAACTTTCTCTGTAGCATACTTCAGTCAGCCATGGAGGGTTATGACAGGGTGAGTATGAGTCACATGTTGTCCATTGAATAATACAAATAATAAAGTATATTGTTCTAATGTTTTTTTCTTTGATTAAAAGAAGCTACCAGGAGAATCTTGATTTTGTGAAATCTTACCAACCTCGAAACCAAGATGTCAAACATCTCCAAATTCTGCTTCATGGACCTGTTGGTGCTGGCAAGTCCAGTTTCATCAACTCTGTTGAAAGTGTTTTACAAGGCAGAATTACTGTTCGAGCTTTGACAGACGCAAACTCTGGGACCAGCTTTACCCAAAAAGTATGAATACAATATTATGGTAATTCAAAAATAACAGTTTAAAATGTTTCCAAACTCATCAAAGCCTTTACTGATCACATTAGTGCATTTCCACTGATAATTTTCATACACTAATCCCATATTTAGCTTTATTCCATGGCAACTAAAGTAAAGGAGTAGATTAAAATGTAGTAAGCGGAGAGTTTAATAGGACATCTATGATGCATTTGCCTTTCTACTTCAAAGTGCCATTATGACACTAGGTAATGCAGGCAACGCTGAGCCTTAGCAAAAGAGTTTGAAGCTGCTGTTGTTTATGTCACCAACAGCTGTAAAAAAATATAAATAGCTTCTGAGTGGAAACAATGCCAATTGAATTTGAAATGTTTGATATTTTAAAACAGCACATACATTTGCTCTAATTGTATTGCACATCTAGTAAATTGTTTTGTTACCGTGCATAATTTATTCTAATGCTTCCCCTGCGGTTTTCTTGGAAGAAACAATGTCTGTTTGACATTTTCTATTGCAAATATATCACGTATTTGCTAAAGTGATGCAAATAATTACACCTTCTGCTTTACAGTACACGGCTTATAAAATCCACAAAGATCCGGATAGCTTTTACTCTTTCATTTTCAATGACATCATGGGCTTTGAGCAAGAGACTAACAAAGGAGTTGATGTGGAAGACGTGAAACTGGCCATGAGGGGACATGTATCAGACGATTACAAGGTACAACCCTTTCAACTCTGACATTATTTATCTACTTTAAAAAAATGACATTGCTTCAAATGCTATTGTTTAACAGTTTGATTAAATGAGTAATAGTAGTTAATCTTTTTTTTAATTGTTTTTCTAGTTCAATCCTGAAGTCCAGTTTCAGGATACTGATTCAGGCTACAAGGAACATCCCACTCTGGATGACAGGGTCCACGTCTTGGTTTGTGTCATGCCTGCTGGCTCAGTATCTTTAATAAGTGAAGACGTCTGGAAGAAGATGAGAGAAGTCAGACGAGCAGCCAGTGAAATGGGTAAGAACAGACATGACTGTGTGCACTCGTGGAACCAGATCCGGTTTTATGAATCAAAATACCAGCAAAGCAAATGTCGGTTACGTCTCTGTCTTGACAGGAATTCCCCAACTGGCTATTCTCACCAAAGTTGATGATCCGGTGGAAATAAATGTAAACGACATTTATAAGAAAAAGTACTTGAAGGAACAAGTAGGTTTCTATTGGTGATTTTGTGTTTGTTGCTAGAGTTACATTTTCAGAATTTATTTTTTAGTCACAACTTTGCCATTTACTAATCAACTGAAATCCTGTTCTTTAGGTCGACAAATTCAGCATGTTGCTCGGCATTCAGCCAAACTGCATCTTTCTTGTGAAGAACTACCACTCAGAATCCAACGTGAATGATGATATTAATGCACTGATCATCAGCGCACTGAAACAGATGATTATCTACGGAGAAGACTATCTCAACAACCTGTAGACCAAAACTGCTGCAACCAACCTAGTGATGATCAAACATGAAAACGTTGCTTTAAATGTATTGTACAGTATTGTGCAGGGTCAATTTTATGTTAATTTCTAAACATGTTACTGTAGTATGTATATCCAGCCTGGTCTCCTAAAAATGACATTCCCATACAACAAAGCTGCACTGTCACTTGAATCTTTGCTAAGATCCACCCCTCGAACACAAACTGGCCAATCACAGCTATTCGGTTCTGCTCTATAGGATCATGAAATCATTTCAGATGTGGAGAGGTTGGAAGGATGTTTCTAAAACATTACTTTTATACGTACAAACTTGTAGTGAAACATTAGCAGAGTATGTCAGCACGTCCTTAACTAGTGTTAGCACTTCTATGCTCCGCTTGCTAGTGAAAGTATGCTGAATGTATATACATGCTTCTTTTGCTTTTTAATGATTCTAACAGTAAATAAAAAAACTTTTGTTTTTCCAGAAATGAAATCATATTCATTCATGAGTGCAGTTAGTGACAGTGTGTGCTTCTTATTGCTCAGACAGCTTGACGGAGCAGTAGCAGGAGGTGAGGCTCAGAAAAGGGTCAAATACATTTCGATGGAAATGTATTTTGGATTATATTTGTTTTTGACGTATCGGAAATATGTTTCTAATCAAAGTTTGCATAGGTCCACAAAAGGCCTTGGTTATACTTTGAGCAAGGACAGTCGCACGGATGAGGACAAAGTTTGGATCTTGTTCTTCCAATCCAGAATTGAATCCTCTTTTTCTAACACCAAAAAACTCTTCTCTATTTTTTCCAACCTCCTTGACCCCAACTGTCCCCCTCCTCCCTTTACCCTTCTACCAAGCCACTTTGTTGACTACTTTACAAAAAAGATAGATGACATACGCGCCTCATTTACTAATCCATCTTCTATAATTACACCTACATTAACTTCATCTTCTTCCCCTTCGCTTTCCTCTTTCACCCCCCTGTCTCCCAATCAAGTTCTTACCTTGGTAACCTCTGACCGCCCAACCACCTGCCCCCTCTCATCTCACATTCTACAGTCTATCGCTCCTGACCTTCCTCACCAATCTTATTAACACCTCCCTCTCAACTGGCTGTTTCCCTAAACCCTAGCTATGCTGATGACACCCAACTGATCCTCTCATTTCCCCAATCGGAAACACAGGTAGCAGCATGAATCTCTACCTGTCTGACTGACATCTCTCAGTGCCATCCGACCTCTGCAGCTCATCCAGAATGCAGCAGCTCGATTGGTCTAGTGTGGGTGAACTTCCCGAAATTCACCCACACTACTCCGCTCCTCCGCGCCCTTCACTGGTTACCGGTGGTCGCCCGAATCCGCTTCAAAACATTGGTTCTTGCGTACCGTGCTACGAACAGATCGGGTCCAGTCTACATCCAGGACATGGTCAAACTTACACCCCAGCTCGTTTCTGCCAATCGGCTTGTAGCTCCGTCACTGCGAGCTAAAACACGCAACAAAGTCACGCCAATTTGCTGTCCTGGCTCCTCAATGGTGGAATGAGCTCCCTATTGACATCAGGACAGCAGAAAGTCTCTACATCTTCCACTGCAAACTAAAAACACATCTTTTTTGACTATACCTTGTGTGATGGCTGGAACCAGCAGTCACAGCGACAGGCCAAATTGGAGGTGATGGTTTCAGGATCTCTGCAGTGGACACCCCTTTTAGAGGGAACTAAAAGCACTTGTCTAAACCCATTGTCTTTATTGAGTGCACGCAATTAAGATATACACCGCGTTCCACAATATTAGGCAAATTGTATTTAAGGGTCATAAACATTCATTTTTTGTTTTTTCAATGAAACTCATGGATGGTATTGTGTCTCAGGGCTATTTGGATGATTGAAATCATCCAAATAGTAATAATAATAATTAGTTTGCCAGGTGAGCCCAATCAAAGGAAAACTACTTAAGGATGTTCCACATTATTAAGCAAGCTACATGTTTCAGGCAAAATGGGGAAGAAAAAGGATCTCTCTGCTGCTGAAAAGCGGCAAATAGTGCAATACCTTGGTCAAGGTATCACAACATTGGATATTTCCAAAAGAATTGCGCGTGATCATCGGACGGAGGAGAGAAACTCATGGTGTGGCCCCCATCTTCCCCTGACCATCTTCCCCTCAACTTCACAATTCTTGCATCCATTGAACTTGTGAGTTCTTTGATAGTTTCTGCTTTAATGTCTTTGCAGGATGCCATAATAGCCTCCCAGAGCACCTGCTTGGATGTGAACTGCCTTCCACCCACATAGATCTTTTGCTTGATGATGCTCCAAAGGTTCTCAATAGGGTTAAGGTCAGGGGAAGATGGGGGCCACACCATGAGTTTCTCTCCTTTTATGCCCATAGCAGCCAATGCCCCAGAGGTATTCTTTGCAACATGACATGGTGCATTGTCATGCATGAATATTATTTTGCTACGGAAGGCACGGTTCTTCTTTTTGTACCACAGAAGAAAGTGGTCAGTCAGAAACTCTACATACTTTGCCGAGGTCATTTTCACACCGTCAGGGACCCTGAAGGGGCCTACCAGCTCTCTCCCCATGATTCCGGCCCAAAACATGACTCCGCCACCTCCTTGTTGACGTCTCAGCCTTGTTGGGACATGGTGGCCATTCACCAACCATCCACTACTCCATCCATCAGGACCATCAAGGGTTGCACGGCACTCATCCGTAAACAAAACAGTTTGAAAGTTAGTCTTCATGTAGTCCTGAGCCCACTGCAACCTTTTTTGCTTGTGAGCTTGGTTTAGGGGTGGCCGAATAACAGGTTTAAGGACACTTGCAAACCTCTTGAGCATCCTACATCTTGAAGTTCGCGAGACTCCAGAGGCACCAGCGGCTTCAAACACCTGTTTGCTGCTATTCAATGGCATTTTAGTGGCTGCTCTCTTAACCCTACGCATTTGTTTGGCAGAAATCTTCCTTATTTTGCCTTTGTCTGAACGAACCCGCTTGTGCTGTGAATCGGTGACAAATTTCTTCACCGTCCGATGATCACGCGCAATTCTTTTGGAAATATCCAATGTTGTGATACCTTGACCAAGGTATTGCACTATTTGCCGCTTTTCAGCAGCAGAGAGATCCTTTTTCTTCCCCATTTTGCCTGAAACATGTAGCTTAATAATGTGGAACATCCTTCTTAAGTAGTTTTCCTTTGATTGGGCTCACCTGGCAAACTAATTATTATTATTACTATTTGGATGATTTCAATCATCCAAATAGCCCTGAGACACAATACCATCCATGAGTTTCATTGAAAAACCAAAAAATGAATGTTTATGACCCTTAACCGCCCGAGCCCCCGGAGCCCCCCCCCCCCCCCCCCCCCCACCCGATTTTTCAATAATGAGGAAGTGCTTTTTATTTTCACTCAAACGCTCCTAAATCATCAACCACAGGTCCGATTTAATTAATTTAAACGGCTAAAGTACTCTAAACCCTTTTTAGAAGAGAAACGATGGACTACATTTAACAAAAAAGATCGTTATATTTGTATAATTACGTAATAAAGTAAAGCTCCTCAATATGAGTGAGCGATTATAACATTTCACTATTTAGCTAATTTAGTACCCCTAACAACGACGGATTTCGATAGAGATCAAGGACAATAGGGGCTGGTATTCATATCAAGGTCATATGAGCTGTAGAGCACCTGTAGAAGCCCTCGGGGGGACCAATTGGGGGACCTGCGGGCTGAAGTATTTAAATACAATTTGCCTAATAATGTGGAACGCGGTGTATGAAGTTGAGATGAGTGCTAACAGTTCTTTCAGTTACCTGCAGGCGATGATCCTTTAAAGAGACTGGCGCCGCTACAGCACACCTGCCTAAATAGCTGGCCTGAAGGATTGGGCCGTGCCATGTTGCCTCGGTCAGAGCGGTGTCCTCAGCGGCCGGCTGTTCTGCACCACTGGGGAGAGGGGTCTCCTCCCCCTTCCAATTAGCCAATGGATCAACCAACGGCTATATACCCTGCCATGGGAGATGGCTCTGGAATGTCTCCGGTTCCATGGAGTGCTCATTATGTGTGTCGCTTCCTTCATGGATACTGCACTATGTCTGTTTATAATTTTGTTTTCATTGTCACTTTGTCCTGATTTTGTTCCCCATCTGAAAACATGTAATTAGCATTGGGGCAATAAAATCCTTATTTTTCTACACCTCACCCTGCCTTCTCAGTTTTGCTTATCGTGGTCCTTCACACCTTGAATAAAGAAAGTAGCACCATAGTAGCACTTTATTAGCACTTAAATGACACTTATAGCACTTTGTAGATTAACTTTATTGAAGAAATTTTACTTTCTTGATTCTTGTTGTTCTGAGTTTGTACTCATGGTTGAATGCACTTATTGTAAGTCACTTTGGATAAAAGCGTCAGCTAAATTTAATTTAATGTAATGTAATGTTTTATACTCTGCAGGTTTTTTCCAAACCGAGATTCTCAAATCCCCTCAAAGACCTTCATTTTCTCTGCCGATCGTAGTAGTTTCAACATGTTGGATGTGCGTGGACAGGCGAACGCTTGCAAACTTAAGAATGCACCAAACATGCATCACGCTTAAGGTGGAGGTTGGGACTCCTAGTGGAAGGTTGGGTCATTCATCCAGGAGACCGCTGTTTGTGTCCCGCTTGAAACCACACGTCATGTACATAACTTAAGTTCCATAACAAATGTACTTAATTTACCATAATAATTTACTGAACCTAGAATGCAGTTTTGTTGAAATTCACAATGTTAACCACATATTTAAGACTGATACCATTATTTGTATAAAAATGACACAGTCATTTTTAGGAGACAGGTTTGTTCTATCATACAATATCAAGTGTATCAGCATTATATCAGGTGGAGCCTTTTCACAGTTCATGCTTTTTAGTTTACAGTTTGAAATAACATTTTCAATTGAATGTTTCCTATATTACCATGGGAATAATAAAAAAAAAATGTTAAAAAACGGTATTATTGAGTTGAATTTTATACATCAATTTTTTTAAAACCGAACATCCGTTTCAGGGTCACAGGGGTCGCTGGAGCCGATTCTATAGTTGACAGCAAATTTGCATTTCCTATTTGTTAATTTTGTTTAATTTATTTATGTATTCTTGTTATGTATTTAGTCATTTGTTCATTTATTTATTTATTGTTGACAGACCGACTGACTCACTTATTTAATGAATGTAAAATGGCCCATCATGTTAGCCGGAATGTTGCTCTTATTCTGAAGTCGGTGCATGCTCTTATTCTGAAGTTGGTGCACGCTCTTACAGTAACGCCTAGTGTATAAACTTGTGGGTGTTTGCTTGACAGTGTTCTATCAAAGTGGAGGCTGGGTTGACCGCTCTACTTCTTCCTACGGCCATAACAGCTGAAGTAAGATTGTTTTTAATATATTATTTATTCTGATAAATGTTGGCTAAAAAGTTTCTAAGAAATGAAGAAATTGCACGACTTACTATGTAATTGCTACTATACTATACTGTATGCACTGTATCATTAAATTCATGCAAAAAGTACAATTACATTTTTTGTTTCTGTCCTGCTACTTTTTTGGATCAAGTGAAAGGTAAAAATGGGATCTTTCAGTTTCAGTCTTAACTTTTTACTTTCACTTTCTCTTCTTGGATATGCTCATTTTATTCCTTTATGTGAATCCATTTGGATCGATTACATTTTGAATGGGGAACTTACAAATTAATATTCAGAAATATGAAGCCTCAAATATTCTGTTGACGTTTGTTTTGGTTTTGGTAATACGTAATGTTTAATGTTGCCTTACTTTCTTTTTGTAGCCATGGGTGGATTCTGGACAAAACCGGCTCCTCAGACAAAACTGGCTCCTCAGACAAAACCGGCTCCTCAGACAAAACCGGCTCCTCCGCGTAAGTTACAAAAATATTTCAGAACATTGTTTAAACATATGTGGATCAGAAGATTACTTTGCACATTTATTTCAGAAACATGAAAGAGCGTGACGAGTAGATCAAACATTGTAAATAAAAACCTGCACACGGTCTAAAATGCAAAAATACATTTAATACATTTATCAAATTAACTGATTGTTCTTTTGTGTTTTGGATATTTTACATCATGTGTGCACTCTATTTGTCAGCTTTGATGGAAGAATGGAGGATCTTACAATGGGGGTGAGTGTGTTTAATTGATGGTGCCTCTGGTATTTAATGATTTTTATTCAACTATTATTAATACCAGAAATGTGCAACTGCACACACTCCTTTGTTGAGACTGTCTCTCTTCCTGACATTGTTTAGTTTGTTTTCAGTTTCAGCAACATGTTGGTTTAGTTACAGAGATGTCTGTGACAACCTGCAGCAACCACTAAATATGTGCAGCAACATAATAATGTTGAAGTGCATTATAATCTGACATATAATAATGTTCCTTATTGAACAGCCATAAACAGAAAGACCTGCAGTTTGTGAAGGATTACCAGCCTCAAAACAGAGAAGTCAAACATCTCAGAGTTCTTCTTCATGGACCTGCTGGTGCTGGCAAGTCCAGCTTCATCAACTCTGTCGACAGTGTTTTGCAAGGCAGAGTTACTGGTCGAGCTTTGACAGATAACATCTCTGCTAAGAGCTTCACCACAAAAGTATGAATCCCTCTTCAGTGTGATTTATCTGAGGAAGTATGTTATGCACTGTAATAATTCATGAAATGAAACAACTCTTTCAGCCAGTATTATGATTGTATTTATTCTTGTGTGCACCTGCAAAGATATATGCAGTATTAGTTGTAATGAAACCAATGAGACAAAGCGTCTTGTAGACATGTTTCAATAGGTTGCGATTGTTGTCATCAAAACTGCACTTTTTATGTTTTACAGCACAAGACTTACAAAATCCAGAAAGGAACGGGGACATTTTATTATTTTGTCTTCAGTGACATCATGGGCATTGAGGAGGGAACTGAGAACGAAATTCGTGTGGAAGACATCAAACTGGCCATGAAGGGGCACATCAAAGATGGTTACAATGTACAGTCCAGATAATTACTGAATGTGTTGGATGTATTTCAGTAATACAATCCAAGTATTTTATTTACGTAAAGATAGATTCATTTTATTCTTTGATTTGATTTTTCATTCTTCTCCAGTTCAATCCTCGCTCTGTAATATCAGAGGATGATCTAAAATACAACATGGACCCAACTCTGGAGGACAAAGTTCATGTTCTGGTTTGTGTCATCAATGCCGACACAGTACGTCTTCTGAGTGATGCATCTATGAGAAAGATGAAGGAAGTGAGACTTGCAGCTTCAGACATGGGTAAGGTTTAATTTTTGGGGTTCATAAATTGAATCAAATAATCTGACAAACATTTATTTGATTCAAATGGATTCTGCTTTGTATCGGCAGGGATTCCCACACTGGCAATTCTCACCAAAATTGATGAAGCTTGCCCAGAGGTGAAAAAAAATTTAAGGAACGTGTATAAGAGCAAGTACCTGAAGGAACAGGTAGGTTTATTATTATATTTTATGAGTTGGTCGAGAGTTGTTATTCAAATTGGAATACAATTTTGCTTAACATTTTAAATTATAACACATGCATCTCCTTTGAGCAGCACTTTCCTTCCTTATATTTCAAATTGTTCAAATTTAGGTGGACTACGTGAGTGATACGCTGGGCTTGACACCAAACTGCATCTTTCCCGTGAAGAACTACCACTCAGAGATCGACACAAACGACGAGGTTGATGCAGTGATACTGAGCGCACTAAAACGGATCCTTGAATCTGGATATCACAGTTCAGTAGTCCAGTTTCTCCTGCCACTCTGGCCGTTTCTCAATATGCGTTCTTCTCTGTACTTGTGTTCTCGTGGACTCGTGAAACGTCATCAGTCGCGGCCCAAGTACTGTTCCAATTCAAAAGTCCGCTTCTCGCCAAGCACGGTGAAAATGCCCGGATGTGACTTGATCCTCCCATTTTACCGGGGATGCATCAGAGCAGACTTGAGCGTACTTGAGAGAGCCAATATACCAGAATGCATTTCGGACCAGCAAACGGGGAACAATGGCGGATGAGAAAACTCATAACTGAAAGTTGACATTCTATAAATACTACCGTTGTTGAGTCACAAAATTAAATTTTAGGATGTTTTCAGGCGAGACGTTATTTGTTTAAGCATCAAATCTGTGGTCGGTTTGTCCAGACTCATCTTATTTAAAAAGATACGCCGACGGGTTGAGGTCCTGCTGAGGGGCCGTGAGCCCCGTCAGCACCGGGCCGTCAGCGCTCTGCTGCCCGCCGACAGCAGCTTGATCTCGGTTGGACTTTTTGAAATGGTCCGCTGGCTCTGATGTCTCCGTATCGATTAAACATGAGATATAAATCGACTTTGAGGATCTAACAAGCAATCTTTATTATTTATTCAGTCACATTAAATCAGTTTGACTGAGGGAAAGGTTACGATTTATAACTTAAGATTTTAATTTAACTTTTACTTTGAACTACAGTCTTATTACTTTTGACCAAATTGTTTGCAATTATATGTGTATCTATATAAATATATAAGTATATATATATATAATTTATAAACATATTATATATACAATTGTGTATCTATATAAGTATATAAAATACATATTTATAAACACAATATATATATATATATATACAAGGATATGTGTATCTGTGTATATATATATATATATATATATATATATATATATATATATATATATATATATATATTTATAAACACAATAATATATGTACATACAATGATATGTGTATCTGTGTGTATATATATATATATTTATGCACACAATAAATATATATATAGAAGACCGAGGACACGCTGGAGGGATTATATCTCCCGGCTGGCCTTGGAACGCCTCGGGGTCCCCCAGGATGAGCTGGAAAGTGTTGTGGGTGAGAGGGAAGCCTGGGTCGGCCTGCTGAACCTGCTGCCACCCGCGACCCGACCCCGGATAAGCGGTCGAAAATGGATGGATGGATGGATATATATATATATATATATATATATATATATATATATATATATATATATATATATATATATACATATATATATATATATATATATATATATATATATATATATATATATATATATATATATACAATGATATGTGTATGTCTGTGAAACCTAAGGAAGCCCGTTTCTGCCACAGAAAAAAAAGAGAGATAAAAAGTCATAATTATGAGATAATAAAGTCGAAATAATGAGATAAAAAGTCATAATAATGAGATAGAAAGTCGAAATAATGAGATAGAAAGTCGAAATAATGAGATAAAAAGTCATAATAATGAGATAGAAAGTCGAAATAATGAGATAAAAAGTCATAATAATGAGATAGAAAGTCGAAATAATGAGATAGAAAGTCGAAATAATGAGATAAAAAGTCATAATAATGAGATAGAAAGTCGAAATTATGAGATAGTAAGTACACATGCGCTTCAGTGACGCTGGCTTTTCTCCTTCCTGTTATCTGCGCCGTCTTCACAAGTCTCCTCATCCCCTCGCCGGTCTAACCATGCAAACGATATGCAAGCGTAACTGTTGACGTTTTAGCTCAACAAATAATAGCATTGCTATTAATGTAGCTGTTGCATGTGTTTCTCAAAGGGGCTACCGGTAAAAGCAGGAAAGCTACGAGACGTTATCTTGCTCATTGTGTGGTTTATTTGGGGACAGTACACAGGCTACTGTCGGCCCGGCCGCAGCCTCCGCCAACAGGCAACACCGTTAAACGTTGTCTTAACGTCCCTCAAACTCCGCTACCGGTAACTCTCCACAGGCTACCGGCTACCGGTACGACAGACTCCACATAGTCATGGGGGTCATGAGCGTGGCGGAGCGAGTGAGGTGGCATGAGTTGCTGCCTGTGCAGAGTTACCGGGAGCGTTTAACGGTGTTGACTGTTGTCGGCGGAGCCTACGGCCCACAGTAGCCTGTGTTCTGTCCCCGAATAAACCACACAATGAGCAAGAAAACGTCTCGTAGCTTTCCTGACCAAGGGTCGCTACAATATGCTTGAGACTCAGTGTTGTTCTTCATTCTCTAAATGGTATTGCGCTAACACACTTCACCGCAAAGCGCCTGTCTAAACGACAGAGGACAACTCGGTGCGTTACTTTTCAACATACTGCATTAGCGTTAGCTAGGATGATTCACAGCTACACAGGTCATGAGACCTTCACTGACCTCCTGAACTCAGTAATTGCAATAACCGATCTTAACTATAACTTCTTCCTGTAAACACATCCTGCATGCAGCCCCTTAGTGTACGGAGGCAGAGATTGTTTGCACCCTGTGGACCTGGAGAAGGTTCAAGTCTGCCTTGAAGAGTGTGAGTTTAAGGATTTCTTATGTGATGAAGATGCGTTCCATATCTGTGTGGACCTAATGGCAGAGTATAATATGAAATTAACAGGAGGTCAGTGAAGGTCTCATGACCTGTGTAGCCGTGAGCTGCCTGTGGAGAGTTACCGGTAGCGGAGTTTGAGGGACGTTAAGACAACGTTTAACGGTGTTGCCTGTTGGCGGAGGCTGCGGCCGGGCCGACAGTAGCCTGTGTACTGTCTCCAAATAAACCACACAATGAGAAAGATAACGTCTCGTAGCTTTCCTGCTTTTACCGGTAGCCCCTTTGAGAAACACATGCTATTATTTGTTGAGCTAAAACGTCAACAGTTACGCTTGCATATCGTTTGCATGGTTAGACCGGCGAGGGGATGAGGAGACTTGTGAAGACGGCGCAGATAACAGGAAGGAGAAAAGCCAGCGTCACTGAAGCGCATGCGCACTCACTATCTCATAATTTCGACTTTCTATCTCATTATTATGACTTTTTATCTCATTATTATGACTTTTTATCTCATTATTTCGACTTTCTATCTCAGTATTATGACTTTTTATCTCATTATTATGACTTTTTATCTCATAATTTCGACTTTATTATCTCATTATTATGACTTTTTATCTCATTATTTCGACTTTCTATCTCATTATTATGACTTTTTATCTCATTATTATGACTTTTTATCTCATTATTATGACTTTTTATCTCATAATTTCGACTTTATTATCTCATAATTATGACTTTTTATCTAATTTTTTATTTTTTTTGTGGCGGAAACGGGCTTCCATACAGGCTTCCATAGAAACCAGTGCAAAAAAAGCAGGGTTGTCATATTTTGTTTGACTGTAAAAATACTTTACAGTGAAGAATCAGAGTAACTCATGACAACGACAGCTGAGGTGGTGACGTCATCAAGTCAGCTTCTGTTCCAATTGCAGAAAGACCGTCCTGCGTCCTCCCGTCCTCGAGAGTCTGGACTCCCAAGTCCAAACTCCCGAGTCCAAACTCCAAAAGTTCACAAGTCTGGACTTAGCGTACTTGGTATTGAGAAACGGCCTCTGTCTCCCACTCACTTAATCAGTTCATTCAGGGCACCTAGTCACACACACCTCGTCAGCTCCATCACGCTCACCTGTTTCACTCTGCTCACCTATTTAAGTTCCAGCTTTACTCACACTCACTGCCAGATCGTTCTCCGTGTCCTTTAGATTCATGCCAGATTTATTAAAAATAAATAAATAATAAACAATGAGTCATAACAAAAAATAAATAATAACCTGGTCTAGAATGGTTATATATATACCGTATAATTATAATGCACTGAATAGTGTGACTGCTGTCCTTCCTGCCACAAAGTCATCAACATATAAGTGAAAATGAAACTATGCTGATTGTTGGAGAAAAGTTTATTACAGCATGTGTTTCTCTACTTCTCTCCATTTCTGATCAACAATTTTTAATTGTTTATGCAACTATACTCATTTAGTTATGAATTTAATAGCTATGCAAAATTATTTGAAAATGTCAGTTTAAGTGTGTCCCTGTGTCAGACTAAGTGGACTAACTCCGTGTATTTAAAGGGAAGATGGCTCATATATGAGACTTTAAAGGGCTTTACTTTTTTTAAATAGAACTTTCAAGTGAAAGGTAAAAAGGGTAATCTTTCAGTTTTCTTGATGGTTGACCTTTTTGTACTTTGACTTTCTCTTCTTAAATACGCTCATTTTCTTCCTTTCTGTGAATTCTTTTGGATTGATTTCATTTACCGGTGATCATTTACAACATATCTGAACTTATAAATTAATATTCTGAAATATGAAGCCTCAAATATTCTGTTGACGTTTATTTTGTTTTTGTTAATAAGTAATGTTTAATGTTGCCTTACTTTCTTTTTGTAGCCATGGGTGGATTATGGACAAAACCGGCTCCTCAGTGTAAGTTACTCAAATATTTCAGAACATTGTTTAAATTTATGTGGATCAGAAGATTACTTTACACATTTATTTCAGGAATGTGAAAGAGAAGGACGAGTAGATAAAAAGGTGTAAATAAAACTCTGCACAGAGTCTAAAATGCAAAAATACATTTGATACATGTATAAACTGATTCTTCATTTGTGTTGTGGATATTTTACATCATGTGTGCACTCTATTTGTCAGCTTTGATGGAAGAATGGAGGATCTTACAATGGGAGTGAGTGTGTTTAATTGATGGTGCTTCTGGTATTTAATGGCTTTTATTCAACTATTATTAATACCAAACATGTGCAACTGCACACTCCTTTGTTGAGACTGTCTCTCTTCCTGACATTGTTTAGTTTGTTTGCAGTTTCAGCAACATGTTGGTTTAGTTACAGAGATGTCTGTGACAACCTGCAGCAACCACTAAATATGTGCAGCAACATAATAATGTTAAAGTGCATTGTGATCTGACATATAATCATTTTCCTTATTGAACAGCAATAAAGAGAAATACCTGCAGTTGGTGAAGGATTACCAGCCTCAAAATGAAGAAGTCAAACATCTCAGAGTTCTGCTTCATGGACCTGCTGGTGCTGGCAAGTCCAGCTTCATCAACTCTGTCGACAGTGTTTTGCAAGGCAGAGTTACTAATCAAGCTTTGACAGATACCATCTCTGCTAAGAGCTTCACCACAAAAGTATGAATCCCTTTTCAATGTGATTTATGTGAGGAAGTATGTTTATGCACTGTAATAATTCATGAAATTAAACAATTCTTTCAGCCAGAATAATGATTTTATTTACCGGTATTCTTGTGTGCACCTGCAAAGATATATGCAGTATTAGTTGTAATGAAACCAATGAGACAAAGCGTCTCGTAGACATGTTTCATTAGGTTGTGATTGTTGTCTTTAAAACCGCACCTTTTTTTTTACAGCACAAAACTATCAAAATCCCGAAACGAAAGGGGACATTTTACCCTTTTGCCTTCAGTGACATCATGGGCATTGAGGAGGGAACTGAGAATGGAGTTTGTGTGGAAGACATCAAACTGGCCATGAAGGGGCACATCAAAGATGGCTACAATGTACAGTCCAGATAATTACTGAATGTGTTGGATGTATTTCAGTAATACAATCCAAAAGTATTTTATTTACGTAAAGATAGATTTATTTTATTCTTTGATTTGCTTTTTCCTTCTTCTCCAGTTCAATCCTCGCTCTGTAATATCAGAGGATAATCCAAAATACAACAAGGACCCAACTCTGGAGGACAAAGTTCATGTTCTGGTTTGTGTCATCGATGCCGACAAAGTACATCTTCTGAGTGATGAATCTATAAGAAAGATGAGGGAAGTGAGACTTGCAGCTTCAGACATGGGTATGGTTTGATTTTTGGGCTTCTTAAATTGAATCAAATAATCTGACAAACATTTATTTGATTGAACTGGATTCTGCTTTGTATCGGCAGGGATTCCCCAACTGGCAATTCTCACCAAAATTGATGAAGCTTGCCCAGAGGTGAAAAAATATATAAGGAACATGTATAAGAGCAAGTACCTGAAGAAACAGGTAGGTTTCCATCTGTGATTGTGTGAGTTTGTTGAGATTTTTTTGCTTAACATTTTAAATTCTAACAAAAACAGTCTCCTTTGAGCAGCACTTTAATTTCTTATATTTCAAATTGTTCAAATTTAGATGGAGGAGTTGAGTGTTACGCTGGGCTTGTCACCAAACTGCATCTTTCCTGTGAAGAACTACCACACAGAGATCGACACAAACGATGAGGTTGATACAGTGATACTGACCGCACTAAAACGGATCCTTGAATCTGGAGAAGACTTTGTCAACAACCTGTAGTCCTACATACTGCTGAGGCAAACCTTAAATCATCGTGAAATTCTTTTTTGTGAACAGTGATGTAATCAGATAAATTAAGCAATACGACTTTTTCTTTTTCATTTGCAAGCATGCAATCTACACAGTTTATGGTCTATGATACCTAGCTGAATGAAGTATGATAGGCTGCATCACTCTCACTATGCATTTGAGCTTTTTCTGTTATTTTAATTATGCTTTGTTGATTCAGGTGGTGATTTCTGACGTTGCAGTCTCCCAGTAATCATAACTCTGGTGATTATCAGATCAAAACAATGTTGAAACTGGACTAAATTAGCTTGAAAAGTGAAACTTTCATTATACTACTGATTAAATATGCTGTTGTTTTATTTCAATATTTATAAATTGCTATTGAATTATTGAGCTAGTACTGCTCCACACAATAAATACGGAAATGTATTTAGTCTCCTTTTATTTGAGTCCTTCTAGTCTATTCCATACACTATATTGTCTTGTAATGCGATCCATTTGAATAATCGACACAGTACTGCACACGTTTATGTATTATGTGGGGTCGACTGTGGCTCAGTGGTTAGCATGCCCATCTTTCAATCAGAGGGTCAGTGGCTCGAGCCCCGTCTCCGCTAGTCCCTGACGTTGCGCCCTTGAGCAAGACACTTTACCCCGAATTGCTCCCCGTTGCTGTGTCTACGGTGTATAGAGCAAACATGTAAGTTGCTTTGGATAAAAGCATCAGCTAAATTAAATGTAATGTGGTAAGACATTAATACTTAAAGAAAATAAACTGAGGCATGAATTGGCCCCTTATATAACACATTATTGTCCAGAGTGCAATGTTTAATAAAACTGTGTTAAGATTCAGTGTAAAGGTGTCCCATTTGAGTCTGGAGTGTTAAAAGGAGTTACTCATGGTATCTATATATATATTTGTATTTTTATATAATTTATATTTCTTCGAACCAAATGTGAAAAGCTTATGATGTTCTCGTGTCATTTCTTCACAGAATCTCTTTCAGAGTATGATCGAGTTATTTTTTTTCTCCTGCTGCGCCTTGAAATACTTCAGTCAGACTGTCAAATAATCCTGCGTTGTTAGCGCGATGTGACGTCATCACGTGATCTGGTCAACAACTCAGCTGTTGTGATGATGGCTTCAAGTACCGTCGGAAATGTTGGAATTACAAGACCACCGCGATGACAAAAAAAAAGAAAGACCAATAGGCCAGGAGAGCTCGTGACTCTTTATAACCTCCCACCAGATGTCATGCAGATGTCACTTTTTGTAAAAGAATAAAAATACTTAATACATGAATTAGATTAATATAACAAATTATACTTAAGTATTTTCCGATGTAGTTTCCTCTCCGTTATATTGGTGCAGCACCAAAAGATATGTGGGTGCCACGCTACTATAATATAGTGATATAAAATATGATTTGTATTCCCACACGATCTAACATATGTTAGTGGACTCAAGGGGCATCGGGCTGTGATTTCGGTGTTCGAGTGACACTGGGAAGTACAAGCTTCGGGAAGGCATTTGAAGGCAACACGGGACAAGTGACGGGAAAAGAGGAAGACATCCACGTAGCCTATCTCGCATCGCAGTCGCGCGGCCGTGTAATGTGTACCGTTACGTTTATTTAATGAAACGCGGCTCGCAATTACGCTGATAGCGGTGTTCATAGTGGCGGGGTAACGCGGGACAACCCACACCGGTCCCGTTCGCTGAAAGGGAGAGGACTAAAAAATGGAGCTGGAAGACGGAGTTGTGTACCAGGACGACCCGGGGACATCAGCGATGATGTCTGAGCGGGTATCGGGCCTGGCCAACTCCATCTACCGCGAGTTCGAGAGGCTCATCGGGAAATACGACGAGGACGTGGTGAAGGAGCTGATGCCGCTGGTCGTGGCGGTGCTGGAGAACCTGGACTCGGTGTTCGCGGAGAACCAGGAGCACGAAGTGGAGCTGGAGCTGCTGAAGGAGGACAACGAGCAGCTCATCACCCAGTACGAGCGGGAGAAGGCGCTGAGGAAGCACGCGGAGGAGGTGAGTTTGAGTGGTGCTGGGGAAACTGGGAGGAATGGGAGGGCTTGCCTCGGGTGATGTGTCCTCCCAGCATCCCTTTCGAGATGACCTGGACACGTGGCCCGGGGCAGCATCCCGCCCGTCCTG
Organism: Myoxocephalus aenaeus; assembly: GCA_038501785.1. Classification (NCBI taxonomy): domain Eukaryota; kingdom Metazoa; phylum Chordata; class Actinopteri; order Perciformes; family Cottidae; genus Myoxocephalus; species Myoxocephalus aenaeus. Next base: position 4,235,805 of record JBAMJR010000051.1, on the reverse strand, counting down.
CCACGGAGCTCGTTGGGAATGTAAACAAGGCAGTGCCATGGCTAACGTCTTTGTATTAGCCGTGTGTCATAGCGGGACGGCCCGTGACGTAACACGGCAGCTCTAATCCAAGGATGGGACTTTTAACCCACTGCTCCAGCAAAGGCATCTTTCCAACAGCATCAGCACCGCTCAGTCAAACCCATCTGCAGCCAGCCTCTTGCTTCAGATGACGAGGTCTCTCCTGAGCCCTGTGAGACCCTGACTGGGTAAACAGCAGGTGAAGTGACTCAGCGTTTTGGGGGCATCACTGTAACATAAATGAAATAAAATAAACCCACCGTGATAAGAGGATGGAGACAAGCACACTACAAGCATGGACAGTGATAATATTCACTTCACTAGTAACAACACCTTTACTGCCAGCAGATCATCAGCTCCAACCTTCACCCCTGTGCAAAGCACTTTAGCCACATTCATCACCCTCATAATCACTCAATCAGATACGTTTAGGCCATACATTCAGGATGCAGTCACATATACATACATTCAAAGCCAGGCCTGTGCATCCAGGACCTGAGACAGAACTCACCGAAACTGAAAGCTGTTGATCTTCTTTCATCTCAGTTTTCACTTTCATTGAATGTTAAATTAGTTGACAGAGCAAATATCTGCTACTCATCAAGTGATAACCAGTAGCGTACGTCCATACGGTTGTTGGACTTGTGAGATACAGATTAAAAAAAAATGATATTAACTGATGCAGCATATGTTTAGATATGAGCCCTTTGTGTGGTCCAAGCTGAAAAACTACATTTTCCGTAAAGCCAGCACTTGATAGCATTTCTCATGAGACTCTCTGTTAAATGCCCACCCCTCCAAACTCCATAGCTTCAGTTGATAACCGTCTTTCTGTTATACATTTGTTATAAATGAGACAATTAGAGGCAGAGTAGTGCTCCGTGTGACACGCACTTACTTTGATTTGTAAAATCGGCGTGAAATCAAGTTCACCACAAAGTTTGATTTAGCAAAGAAATGGGTGAATGTTGTAGCAAAGGCTGTCTCATTTGTGTCGGACACTGCCAACAAACATGAACCCTGTGTGTGTCAAGGATCTGGTGTACTGGCTGGGATAATGTCTAAGACGTGTGTGGTTTAAATGTGTGAATCTGCCCTGAGCTTTTGAATTGAAGGGAAACGTGATGTGACTCAGACCTTCTGTCCCAGTTTGCATTTTTGACTGTGGACAGCGGGGACACTGGCCCCCAGTATGCCGTGGACACATAGGCCCCTCTGCACACACATTGACAGTGAAGCAGTGTGACAGCCAGACACACATAAACACTCATACACATGCTTCACACTGACAATACAACTGTTATAGTAACACATCATGTCAACAACACAGTAAAATGCCCAGTGTGTACGGGATTGTCCTGGACGTGAAGTGAGCAGGGATACGCTGAGTCTGTTGGAGAGGCATGGTATAACTTCCAGGTCACGTGATCCTTTGTGAGACACAAGCAGAAAGGGATCTTCAACCAGCTTGTGTTTTAAGCTTCTTTTCCCTTTCCCCCCCTCCCCTGGGTTTAAGTGTCAAATTCTGGTGTCACAGACTTTCTTCTTCCAGATGAAATAGATTAGAGTTTTTAGACCTTCTGCTTGCTTGGCCATCGATTGCTTTCTAAATCAAGATTTCACGCAGATGCAAAATTGATAGTATCATCATCCTCCCGGCTCTGTTATTAGTGCAACATAGTCCCTCATGTAATTTGGAGACCAAGCCATGAAATTAAACAGTGCACATTTGTATGATATTGATGACTGACATTACATTGATTTTGATTAAGTCTGAGGCATCTAGCCACCTGTTCAGATCATTACAACTAATTCACAGCCTTCTCCAGTTTCTCATTGGTTCTAAACCTGCATTACTGCAAGGCAAGGCAAGTTTATTAGTATCGCACATTTCAATAACAAGGCGATTCAAAGTGTTTCACATAAAACCATTAAAAGCATCAAAACATAATGCTGAAGAAAACAAGATTTAAAAACGATTAAGAACATTAAAAACAGTCAAGAAGCAACAAATAGAAGACAAGTTGCAGTGCCGTTTAAGAAATAAAATGCAGTAGTGAGATGCAGACATGTATTAATATCCTTGAATCCGGTTCAATTAAAGGCAACAGCAAAAGTCTTCAGTCTGGATTTAAAGGAGCTGCAGGTCTCAGTAGACCTGCAGCTTTCAGGGACCTTGCTCCAGATAAGTGGAGCAGAAACGCTGAACGCTGCTTCTCCATGTTTAGGTTGAGGTCTGAATTCATAACTACACCTAGATTTCTGGCTTGCTGTATTACTTACTGCTAAAGTATGATTGCTGCTGTTGAGATTTCTTACATATATTCACTCTTCAGCTCGACATTATTTCATTATTTATCTAACTAAAACTCTGTAGTGGCCACTTCACCTCTGCAGCAGACATAAGGCTCCATGTGAATGAGATCATTTGTCATTGAGTCTGAACAAATTATATGTTCGTTTTTTCAGTCATATAGCCGCAAAATAACATGCTGCCCAGCAGACTGTAACAATGGTTTGTACATCAAACTGCAGTAGCACTCTGCATCCAGAGGAAGAGGAAGAGGAAGGGCAGCCACGTTAGGGCCTTGGCTCGCTCAGCTGGACAGGATGTGGACGCTCACTCTCCCGCTCAGAGGTCCGCCTCGAAGGAAACTGGGAGGAACTGGAATTTCCGAATGAACCATTAAGTCAAAAATCCTGCCCCTCTAATGCTGATTTAGTCTTTTTTTTACATCCACGTCATCGTGGTAAATGGAAAGTTACGCTGTCACAGTGGCACATGTCCTCTGTGCTATTGTGTAATGCACTGTCTATAGGGCTGCAACTACTATTCATCGATTTATTTTCACTATTGATAAATCTGCTGATACGTTTTAATTCATCAATTGTTTCTATCAAATGTATTAGGGGGAACAAATGCTCATCATAACTTCCCAGATTTTCAGATGCCTTGTTTCGTCCGACCAACAGTTCATCCTCTAATTTGAGAAGCTGTAACCAGAGAATATTTGGCATATTTTCAACTATTTTGCCTGAAAAATCCCCCAAAAAAATGGATGATTTTTTTCTTCTGTTGATTGATGAATCTAATTGGTTTAGCTGTGTGTCAAATACGTTGTTAATCTAATACTACTTATATGTTACATACAAGTATATAAGAAAAGTTGCTAAAACATGAATGGTTTCCGGTTTTCTTTACCTTTAGTAACATCAATAGCACATTAATGATGCATATTGTTTAGCTCAAGTTCTTATAATTTTTTACTGATAAATGACAAAGAATCAGGCTACAATGATTTATGATGGGTTTGGGATTAAGTGTCCGTGAATCTGACCGCGCTCTGTGTTTCTGTTTGTTTTTGTTTGTTTTTGTGTGTGTCTGCGTTCCCGAGTAGAAGTTCATTGAGTTTGAGGACACGCATGAGCAGGATAAGAAGGACCTTCAGAACCACGTGAACAGAATGGAGTCCCACTCGCGGCAACTGGAACTCAAGATCAAGAACTACGCGGACCAGAGTGAGCACACACACACACACACACACACACACACACACACACACACACACACACACACACACACACACACACACACACACACACACACACACACACGCGCTCGCAGAGTTGGATGATATATCATGAAAGTCACTCTTCTCACAATCACTGCTCTCCATTGTGTCACGGGGAAGCATCCATTCATTGAGATGAACATTCAGTTATGACTCAGTAGTATGATCTTTTATTCATCCGTATGTTCCCATGTACAAGGCGTTTCCTTATTCTCCTCTGCCATTTTATTCTCTCTTCATATAATCTTTCTCACTTGTTTGATGTCTCTGTCATGGTTTTTTATGCCTACTTTCTCTCTCTACACACACACCCACACACAACCATACACACTGACTCACACTCTCTTTCTCCCTCTCTGCTTGGGTAACTAACAGTAAAGGGATTATAGGATTTCTGTTATTCACGTCCTCCTAATGCGGCAGTGCGTTACCGCCCATCTCATTGGTGGATTAAGGAACGGAGCGAGAGCGATTGGCTCTCACATTCGGTCTGGTTGGAAAACGTTGATTCCCACTGTGACCGGTCTGGTATCTAGTGGCAAAGCAGCACAGCTGGGTAAAGTGAGTCATTCATTCACACAAAGCTGTGAGTAAATGCCAATATGAATTTATTTTATATCTAACGTTTAGCAGAAGCATTAACAAGGCAAACATAAGTGGCTCAATAATTGGTTTATTCTTTTAAAATAAAATGTAATGTTTTTTTTTTTGTATCAAGTATTTCCTGAATTTGGGAAAATGGGAAATCCTTGAGTGTACACGCTCCACGCAACTAATCAGTGGGTTCAATCAACCCTGGGCCACTCCCAGTGAATAGTAAATCATTTATTGATGACTGTATGCTGCAGCACCTGAGCTCATTACGGCCTGAGGCATAAAGGACAGAGTCCACAGCTGATGACACTTTAGCTCAGATTTCTCTAGCCATTCTCATTCTAGTTTTATTTTAATTTGTGTGGCACTAAAGAGACCTCATAATTAATCCGTTTCCCCCCCCCCCCCCTTTTTTTCTCTCTTGCTGTTCTGTACTCCATTAGGGACATTTGAAGCTCATTTCTATGTACCGTCAGATCAGACATCCAGGCTGATGTTTGCGAGTGATTGTGAGATATGCAACGCTCTTTTAAAAGAACATTTTGATATCTCCAAGCAAAAGGTATCCAACAATCTGATGATGAAAATGTATATATAGGCACATGTCTCACCCTCTTGGCTTCCAGGAATATTTATGACAGTATATTTAATGGACTTTAAGGGTAATTATGCAGCTCCCACATATCAGAGAAATTACACGGTTGGCACTTCTTTAGTGTCGTCTTCTTTTGTGTTGGCGTTAAACAGCTTTTTAGGTAAATTAACGTATTAATTCAATCAATATCATTGGCTTAATGTTCAGCCGCACAGTGATTTGCCAAACTTGAACAGCACTAATGCGAACACACAGGAGGGATTACTCCGGTCCTCGGTTATCTCCCCTGTGATTAGTGTCTGTATAGCCGTCCGCACTTCACCGCATTACATGTCTCCATCCCTCGGGAATGCCAGAATACACACAAAGTTAGTACATCATCGTGCAACATGCAGAAGCTTTAGCTGCTGTAATTGATAATATCCAGCCTTTATGCTGTATATCCTGTCTGCGGCAGGAGTTTTCTGTGTGGCTTAGGCTAGACCTGACACTCTAGTCGGGGATTAGGTGTTTTTGTCACTTCTTAAATCAACCCAACATTGAAACCCATTTGAGTGGGATTACCTCCTCTGCCTCGCACCAGTGCCTGCCTGGTAGAGCACACTAGAGCACACAAGTGGGCTATGCACGCGTTTATGTACTACAATGAGTTACAATGAATGTCTATGAGTTTTTAAGATATTGTTTTGTTATTATTCACTTTGTAGTGGAGAGTTAAGGTATAGTTTGTACAGTAGATATGAAGCTACTGCCACCTGCTGGGTATCCTAGCTTAGCATAAAGACCAGCAACTCTAAAGCTCATTACATATGTAAACGTCATATCTCGTTTGTTTAATTTGCACAAAAATCATAGTGTGAAAACAATGATTTGCGGTTTTGGGGGGTGTTTTGTGCTGTACTATTTCTTGGCAACCAGGAAGTGACTGGACCCTGGCAGGAAACAGTCTTTTTTTACAGTTTTTGTACAAACAAGATATAACATGTTGTTTTTATGTTTTTCAATTTGTAATTAGCTCTTAAGACAAAGTATTATCTTTGTCTTATGCCTTGTAAATTGACTTCCTGAAACTGAGCAGCGCCGTGTTGTGTTTCAGTCGGCAGGTTAGAAGAACGTGAACTGGAGCTCAAGAAAGAATACAACTCCCTCCATCAGCGACACTCAGAGGTACGTGGCGGAGAAAGGATGAGGAAGGAGCTATTGTCAAGTTGTTATCATTAACCACACTGATGACGAGCTTCCTCTGGCTCTTTGTTTTTACTTCTGCAGATGATCCATAACTATATGGAGCACGTGGAGAGGATCAAATTGCAACAGATAAGTGAGACTTCAGAGTTGAGCGCAGTCGGTCGAGTCAGGTAAGACAACAATACTTTAAGTTTGTATTCATGCTGCGTTCACATCATATTGGATGGATAGCATCCATAAAATGAGTATTCATTTTTTAATTTAAGGATATGTGGAAATCCTATTTTAGCCTATTTTAATACAATTCAAATTGTGCCCAGTGGGAATTATTATTACGACAGGAGAGATTTAGATGTCACAATTTAAAAGATTTTCTCGACTACCAGATTATGGAAACTCTGCAGCTGTATGATTTACAGAGTTGGTTGTAATTAATATGCTGTGTATTGACAATGCACCATCATCTTTGGGTTTAATTGCATTGAATGACGACTTTGGCTGATGTGAGACGTCAGACGCATTTTCCATATAATAAATGTAAAATTGGATATACAGTATTTATCCTTTTTCTGATATATTCGGGACAAATCTGATTTTTCCACTTGTGATTACAACTTGTATGTTAACATTACGATAACTGTTATATGAGAAGAACGCTGCATTAGAGACATGTGAGGTCCAACAGGAAAAACTTGTCTTAACACAACAAACAAACCTGTGAACAAGTTTATGTGAACATCATAAAGCAAATTTTCACAATCATATATAAAGAACCATTTTGCTGTATTTCACCTCTGCTATTGTATCAACTTCAACCAGTCATAGTTTCACATTTTCTCCCTTTCATAATATTTTCAATACTTATTTACAATAAAATCACACTACCACAGCAAACACCAAGTGCTTTAAAAGCACTCAATTGAGTCAACATTTGTTAATTTGCCCCTTTGAGAAAATGCTTTTTTTCCATCCAGGAAAGAGCGGCCTCTTTCTTTGGGGATCTTCCCATCACCCAGTGGAGTGTCGGTGCTCGTCCCCGACTCCCAGGCCAGGGCAGAGACACTGGGCACAGAGGGCTGGAGATTCACCGACCCAGCGCGGTCCAACACTGCTAGCCTCAAGGTAGGCGTGTGGATGGCTGCTTTAAGCCCAGTAGGTGGGAAATAATGACTTATTCCTGTGCGATTTTTTTCTTCAAAGAACAAAGTCATGTCTGGTACACGGTATCAGGTTGATAACTCGTGGGGATTTAGCAAATGAGCTTCAGACATGATGTGTATGATGCTGACAGACAAATAGTCTATGAATTACAGACGCAAAAATGATTTACCTTCACCTCCTATTATTATTATTATTATTATTATTATTATCATCTTTGGTCCAGAGTGTTAGTTGCTCATCCTATCTGATGATATGATATATCCACTTAAGATCATAAATGGTCTTTTTTTTCACTTTTTTGGTATGCTTTCAGCATTTTAGCTGTCTGATAAAAATCAACGGTATACAAAACATACAGAAAACAAAATGTTTTAAATGTCTTAAATGTGGAGAATTATCTGATCGTTAAAATCCCTTTTCCTGGCTGAGTGTTTCCAGCCCTCCTGCCAGTGCTGGAAGATGGAGGACTTTTGGCTTTGGATCCATTTAAAAATAGGGAACCTTTGATGAGGCTCTGGCGCGCCTAAGCGTATTTTAGTAGGCGTCTGACAAGGCCATCTCTGTTTTCAGACATCTTCCTCTGTAGCCATTGATGAGTATGCAAACGTTTACAGCAGTCTGAGGAAATTGTTAAATGAAGGAATATTCATATTCAGAATAGATCGTTTCTATTAATGCAGCTGCAAATCATAACCCAGAGCTTTATTGTATGATGTGTATTTTTGTTGATTTCAGTTCATGTTAAACTGTTTTGAGATTCATACGTAATTCTTCTAACGTAGACATTATTGTGGTTATGTTTACTCAGATGAAATGAAGCTGTTCATATGTACAACTGACTGGTACTCACACTGTTTTGGTGTGTAGGTTATGTTTGTGTCTGTGGCAGTTAGGACCTGGAGGGTGACAATGTTAATTCATCACCACTGCTGCGTCTGTGTTAAAACTGGGACATCAGCTCTGTGGCGTGATGCATGATGGGAGTGATGCCGCTGTATGGCTCGCAGCCAGGCACTGAAGGAGAAAAAGGCGAGCTGGAATGTGATCAGTTCTTATGTAATCAGTGCTACAGGGCGGGTTTTGTTGAACATGAGGGGCTTTGATATGCAGACAGGCTCTTAGAGGTAAACAGAGATGTCATATTTATTTATGTGAGTGGGTGGTGCCTCAAAGGAAGAGGAACGACAGGTTAATGATGTGCATATGCAGCATGCCAGGCATGATCTAACCTCCATCCACAATAAGAGCATCCCATTGTCTTTGAAGCTGGCATAATTATACTTTATAAATCGCAGATTCTTTATTTAATTTAGCGGGACCTTTACAAAGCAGTTAAAGGGGCTGAAGACTACACATTGAAAATGAAAAATAAATCTAAGGGTGTAGAGTCAGAAAGAAGTGATCTTACCAGACAGACCTTTGTAGCTCCTCATCTCTGCTGCAGGTTAGCAGCTACTAGCATAGCATCACCCGAATCTCTGCCCGAACTGCCGACAGTCCAGTTGCATTGTAGGTAACGTAGGCATGGGATAAAAGACTATAGCTCTGGTTCTTCTGCATCAATTTTGATACCTTTTGTAAAAATTGTCTATCTGTTGGATTGCAATGCTCATTTCAACAAATCAAAGTAGATATGTAATTGGTACAATACATTAATTCATATTTCAAAAAAAGTGTATACTTTTGTAACCAATTTAGGTAGTTCTTAAATATTTAACGTTTTTGTAATTTTCATAACTGATTAATACTTTTACTTCTTAAGTGATAACTTTATTGATTGGGCTCATCAATAATGCCCAGGACCGACACTGACTGGGACTCTTCCATCCCAAAGACAATCACAGACATTAACATATCCCTGCACAACGCTTCGGTTAACACTTTGGTTATATACTCAACTACTTGTTTCAATCCTAGAAATGTTACGGCCATCAGTCACTATTGTAAAACATAGATTTGATGAATACATTATATACAGAAAATGGTGAATTAACTTCATAAGAACAATTATCTATTGCTTGTGGTCTAAACTAGACAGGCTACTGTTTGAGCTAGACACACACACACACACACACACACACACACACACACACACACACACACACACACACACACGCGGCACTGATCCATTCACATCACAGACATGCACACTTTGTTGCGTATGCATTTCATCTGAACTGCTTCTGCACATGTGAGCTTCATTCTTACTCTCCCCCCCAAGCAGTTGGACTTTGTCGACCCCCCAAAGCCAAGGGAGGGTAAGAGTGCGCAGGACTCTACTTGGGGGAATTCACTGGCAGATGACTGCAAGGTAGTTGGATTAATAGCGGCTGGCGGAAGTGCCAGCAGCACGCCTCCATTGGCTGTGGACAGCCCACTGTTTGTGTCTGCGTGTGTGGGCTTCAGTAGTCTCTCCCCCACTTCGCTGTTTCATCATTTCAAAAGCGTCGCCTCTCACTGTGTGCATCTATAGACCCTCACTTCACAGACCACCTGCGCTCGATCGTGCTACATGCAACCATGTCCTGTGTGAGGGCTTCATTGTTTGGGGTCGTTTAAAAAAATCTACGTGCGCACAACAATCAGCTGTGTCACGGAGGGAATTGGTGAATTATTTCAAAATCAACAGCGTGGTTGCATCTGGCCTCCCTCTATTATTCTTTACCATTAAATGCATGACTTTTATATTTTTATACATTTATATGCTTCTTTGTTAATTTGCTTCCTTAATGCAGATCTTCAACAGAACTAACATTTTCTATCACTCATTGTACAATAACGTAGCATCATACATACGAATAGTGTCTCTAATGCTGTATTTGTGTCATGAGTTCTAACGTGCAGTTGATTTATACTTTCAGTCTCTGTGCAGTGTCTTCGTAACTGTTTTTGAATATTGTGTGGGTTTATGTTGTGTTACTAGAGGAAGAATGGCAGCTCCCATTGTGGCCATGTTTAATTTCAGTTGATGTCGTGCAGTTGTGGAGCTCTGTGTCAACTTCCTCGTCTGTGTTTGTGTGCTCGCTCTGTGTTGCTCATGTTTTATCTCTGCATCTAGTTGGAAAACTTTCCTCAGCAACGTTGTTTAGTGTTTTGAATTATTTTCTTCTTTTTGTTTGCGTTGATTCACGTATTTCTGTTAGATTTCCTGATGTTTTAATGAGCTCAAATTTCACGGAAAAGAAACCCAATTCCCTGTAGTCTAATATTTCAAATTGTTGTGTTTAAGGGATATAGAGGCAGATTTTGTTTGTCAGTCTTCTGTTATTCTGCATGTGTAGTGTATGTAGTAAACTTCAAACCCTTTCTAGTTTGTGATTGGCTCTCTCAATCTGTCCAACCATGTTAACCTGTTAGATCGTTAACTGTGTTGTGATGCTGTTGTTGTCTTTGTCGTTCACATGCGTTCTGTTATGTTCTGTCATCTTTGCAAGATTTCATTTTGTCCCCCGTCTCTGAATAGAAATCTGTAATATTGCTGTATTCAAGCTTTGTTTCATTACAGGATGAGCTGTCGGACTTCACTGGCTCCAAGTCAGCCACAGTGTCCGACATGGAGAAGGGAGATGGGAGCAGTAAGAGCACGGAGGTGCAGGGGGCACCGGGGACCAGGTCCATACTAGTGGGTAAGGTCAAACATCTTGAAACTAAATCACATTCATTAGTCATCTGTCTTAATGTGTTTTTTCTTTGTTACATACAGTATATGATATGAGGGTTTTGCATATGGTGTTTGTGCTGTAGAGGTGTCATAGAAAGAAACAGTTTTGTATTACTTCATTCTGAAAACATCCTATTTTTTAGATTTTGACTAACATACATTATCCTTCTTTCTCTTTGGTATTTTGGCATGTGCTCTGTTAAACGCAGGTTTGCCTGAAAAGGAGGAGAGCTCAGACGTGCAGGACATCATTGAGACCACCCCTGAGCTGGACATGGATCTCATTGGATACAAACCCGGCAGGTATTAAAAAGCTACCAGGCCAGTTTCAAACAATGTTTCCCCAGGTAGTGCAGCATCACCTCCTGTTTTCTTCTTCTTCTTCTAGTACTCCCACTAAAGGCATTGAGAACATGGCATTTGACCGAAACACAGAGTCTCTGTTTGAAGAGCTGTCTTGTGCAGGCACTGGGATCATTGGGGACGTGGACGACGGGGCCGACCTGCTGGGTGAGTAAAAACTTTATTTTCGTTGGAACAATGCAGAACTGAAATGGAATAATGGAGTTGGATACTCTGAATACATTTAATCTGGATTGTGGTAGAATAGTCAGTATGAAATGTCTTTATTCATTGAATTGACTCAATAATTGTTGAAGTGAATAAACCCTACCGTCCTTCTCTGGTACTTGAATATTCACAATACGTAATGGGTTGTTGTGTAAGAGTTTCCAATGATTAGCATGTTGTGTGAAGATTTAGCATATACATGTTATTAGTGATAATTCTGCCATGGTCATGGACACTATTTGTTTGTAATTTGCTCACAGGTGTCTATTAAATTAAATTAAATTAAATTAACTGTACAAGGTATATACATAAGATTCAGAGGGGAAACATGGACTTAGGCTCTTTATCCAAAAAATTCCCCCAAAAACTAAAATGTAGATTGCAACTATTGGCCGCAAAGAAAGGCACCAACAATAACCATTTATATATTAGTTGTAGAAGCCATTCTTATTGTTGGCATCCCTCAGGATTTCTACCCGGTGGACATCGTCACTATTTATTAATACAATTAAATATGACACAGGGACCAATCACACACATTTTTTGATTTTATGGGAACTGATTTTGAGAAAATTAACATATATAATAAGAAGTAATACTTTCTCCAATATTGAGAAGATGAACTAATATAAAATAAGAAGTAATACTTTCTCCAATTTAATTTAGATTTAGTCTGTATTGTTCCCTCAGAGTAAACTATAGGCGACGCAAGCTATAATGTTTTAATAATAATTTAAGAAATAGATGACAATATTCACACAATCCATAATATTTCTTTTAAGATATAATAATAGATTAATAAATTACTTCAAGGTGTCGTGATATTAAAAATAAGACTCTTTGGAGCAGAGGTGACCTTACTTACTGTTGGGTGGATTTGTTGAAAATAGTATGTGACATCAGATTTTCTTACTGAAGTCTAAATAGTTTTCGCTCCTGTGTTTTATGAGTTAAGAATAGGGGGAAAAGGTTCAAGGATAATTTTTCTAAAGTATCTACATTTATTCCATTTGTGAAACAGGTAGGGAAAATACCATTTTGCCACAATTAATCTAAGTCTCTTTTTTTTCATCTGTGAAAACCGGTTCAAAGAACGGTTTTGTGAGGCGTTTGTTGTTGTAATACTAATTTAAGCCACAAGGGGCTGCAGCTAAATATTGTGTGTCAGCAAGTTATGTAAAATGATTGCCATGCCTTTTCTTCAGGCATTCACAGGTGACACAAAAAGTAACGTAGAAAATGTATCCGAGCACAACTTTCTTTTCAACTGTTTCCAAGATGGAAAACAAATGATTAAGCAATTTAAAATGATTTTTCCGATCAAACCATTTCTTACCTGTTCTTCAGTCATAATCACACGGGAGAAAACAATTTACATCAGACTTCTCTCACTTGCCTCTCAGGACTTCCGTAATTTCTCAATTTCATCAACTAAAATTGTTGATCTTGTCGTATCAGCCAAATGAAATGCATGATAACCGTACAAATTTAAAACATATTCCCATAAAGCTGTTCTACTGGCGCTCTACTCTCCTGCTCTGTTTGAGAGCAACTGTTGCTCTACTGATTGCACCTGTTTTAAACCCATTGTGAGTCCAACACCTGCTGTTTGCTGCAGTGCTACACAACTTGCTTTGGTCCAGCTGTTCTACACAGTGTTGGCCATCGACCCATGTTAACATCACCTCTCTCTCTCCCGTATCTCATCCTCTGGCTTTTGTCCATAATCCCAGTGGAGTACTCTGGTGTGTATGACCTCAAACCTTTCCTTAGCTCAACATTACTCTGTAAATGTCCTTGACCTCTACTTATTAGTCACTTTCTGCCATATCCGCCCTCGTTACCGCTCACAGCTTTTCCTTCATTATGTTTGATAACAGTCGGCATACAACTGTATGCTCAGTAATGCACCGTTTACATCTTACAGAGTTTGGTGCATGGATGATGGATTTCAATGCTTCCTTTGTTGGCCTAACTTTTTTTATTTTTCCAGCTTGAATGACTTTTTTGGCCCTTGTATTTTCCTGTTTTTCCTTCTCTGTATTGCTAAAGTTGTTGTCTCGACTAGCTTTAGAGACCCAACAGCATCTTTTGCTTGTGGAGTCAACAGCTACTCGTTTAGCTTTGGCTCCTTCATCACTTCGATCATTCCACTGTTTCAAACTATATCCGCATTTCTCTCTCTCTTCCTTGTTCTTTCCGCCTGACTTGGATTGCATGGTTTTCTCAGACCTTAGTTTGATTGGTAAGACCCCATCGACTCTACCCATCCTTCTCCTGTCAGTCATGTGACATGTGCTGTGGGTTTGTGTGTTTGTGGTAGTTTCTTGTGCTGTGTAACAGTGATAAATACCTCACTAGGAGATATTTCACATCCTTTGTAGTGCCTTGTTGTGTTTGACCCTCGTAAGAATTATTTACAGAGCTGCATCTTAGTCTGTAGTGCTTATGTGTTCACAACTTCAGCTTGTTGTCAAACTGTTCTTTATGTAATACAACTCTTTCATCATCAACTCTGTAAAGGAATGGGCCGGGAAGTTGAAAATCTCATTCAGGAGAATTCACAGCTGCTTGAGACAAAGTAAGCACATCATTACATGACTCTGATATGTGATATCTTCTTAATCCTTTGTCCCTGTTCAAATGTGCCGGCAGTATTTTACAAGTGCACTGCAATGTCCTTGTTCCCGCCTGTGCAGGAATGCTCTGAACGTGGTGAACAAAGACTTGATACTGAAGGTGGACGAGTTGACCTGTGAGAAGGAGATGTTGGAGGGAGAGATGGAGGCTGTGCTGCAGGCCAAGACCAAGATGGAGGACAAGAGCAGAGAGATGGAGGAGGAGCTCAAAAAGTAGGTCAACTACTGTACCTGTTGTAATAATGATAGAGTAACAACGGAACATAGCAACATGATTTGATTTAATTACATTTATATCCTTGAAAGTGTAATAAATGGTCTTTTCCAGAGTGCGACTGGAGATGGAGGAAGTGAAACACAAAACTAAAGACGAAGAAGATGTGAGTATTCTGCACAATGTCTGAAGCTGCAGACCTTCTGCGTATGTAATATACACACAAACAGTACACGCCATGTTTGTCCTGTTTCTGTCGAGATGTAGCTGTATTTCTGAGTGGTCATGTGTGGGTTTACTTGTGTGCGACCACAGAGTGATGTGCCGACAGCCCAGAGGAAGCGCTTCACCAGAGTGGAGATGGCCAGAGTGCTGATGGAGAGGAACCAGTACAAAGAGAGACTGATGGAGCTGCAGGAAGCTGTGCGGTGGACGGAGATGATCAGGTACGAATCAACATGTGTGCATAACCACGTTGTTGTTTACATTAAGGCTAGTGTTGGAGTATCTCATTGGCTGTCACTAATAGTACCAGGCAGTGTTTAAGTCTCTCTCACTCATAGTTAATATTCATCACTTACAAACTTAATCCCAGTGTCCACTAGAATGATGTCTGCTGTTTTCTTAAAGCTGAAATCCATAATCTTTAACACCAGGGAAAACATGAGTATGATGTGTAGATGAGTATGTGTTTTATTCAGTCAATCATTACATACAATACAATAAGTAAAGGCACAATCTAATAAACAAAAAATGAATCGATCAATTAAATCAGATAATTAATTAGATATAAAGAAAAACATAAATAGATATACCATTCACACTTGTAACCCTCAAAATTAGTTTCCTTTTGAAAACCCAAAATGAGTTCACTAAGCGAAATGACACAATGACCATGTGACACTGGTATATTATTCCTTATGAATTGATGAAGTTAGACGGTGACGCTGCTGCAGACGAGACTTATGCAACATGATAATCATTTTTCAGTTTTAGTGTTTCACACACAAAACAGATGAATACAATAATGACATAGCAATTAAACAACATAACCGATTTCATCCTTTACATGTAAAAGACAGTTGGACATCTTCAAACTGTCAACAGGTAACGTGATGTCATCTCGTCCTCTTCTTTAGGGCCTCGAGAGAAAATCCAACACTCTCAGAAAAAAAGAAATCCAGCATCTGGCAGTTGTAAGTCCTCCTAAATGTACTTATTTTTTCTTTTTTTAACTATCTTTGTCAGGGCATTCATTTTGACAGCCTATAGGTCAACTGCTGTGACATTTTCTCTCAACTATTCAAATACATGTTTTTCTCTTTTCTCGGGATATGCAATTGAATTGGCAGCATTAGGTAAAGATGGTTTAATAAACCTTCCTCCAGCCAAACCTCTCTTTTTTCCCTCCACTGATACAGAACTGCTCCTCTATTACAAATGGATTCTACTTTGATGTGTCTTTATCCATAATGTTTTCTCTAAGAGCAATGCATCAGTTGTCGTTATCACAAACTGCTCAGACATGACTCTCCTTGTGCCCCCGGGCCTTCCTGTCTCCTGCCTGCTGTGTGCCTTGGTTGATGTTTCCCTCCTCTGTCGGCTCACAGGGAGCTTAAGAGCGACAGAGTTCCCCCTGCAGCCTGAATACACGTACATGTCTGTCTAAAGTCAGGTCGCACCGTCAGATCAGGATGCTATTTTTTAACAGATGTAGCAGATGTGTTTTAACTGGCTCATTTGAGTAGACATCAAGAAGATATTGACGGAAAATGTTAAGCAGTGAGCAAAAACCTCATGTGTTCATCACAAATGGTCACACATAAATAACTGGAGATGCATTTAGGTTTCAGTCTGCTATGATTGGAGTGAAATATATTGAATGGAATGTTTTCTACATTGTATATTGTGTAGAAACATTGTACATTGTATCAATTAGACATTAAGATATATTTTTTCCGCTTTTCTGGAACTGCAAAGTTTTTATCTTTTTTTATTAAAACTTTTCTACACATGCTTAATGGTTTGATTATACTTAAGTATAAAACTATCTCACTTGACACTTAAGATAGTGTTGATACTTGGTGCTAAAGACACAATTTGGTTCGTGCTTAAAACGGAGTGATGTTCAATTCCCATTCGCAGTCCAATGTGAGAGGTATATCAGCTGTTTCACGACTCCCAGCATGCTCTTCGTCACAGTACATGTTGGTGTCCTTGGTTGTCTGGTTTGGTTGGTGACCCGCTACCTTGCTTTTTCCCTGCTCTCCTGTCTGCCCTGTTTCCCTCTTTCGCTTTCTGTAACTTTGCCAACTGCAGCTTCAGCAGACTGTTTAGCTCCTCCTCCTCCAGTTCCCCTGCTATAAAGAAGGTGGAGTCCCAGTCCAACATCAAATACAACTCCCCGGGCAGCATGGTGAAGAGGAGCAGCACCTTCTCCCAGTTCCCGACCGAGAAGTCAAAGACTTTTGACTTCCTTAATGAAGAGTGAGTAGCACAGTCAATGACTGTGAGTTTGGTGTATTTTATCAAAGGGGACATGACACAAACCCTTAAACATAACTGGAAATTGTATTATTGCATTTTTATCATCATTTTTCTAAAGGAGTTCAAGCCATTTGGGTTTGATGTCCATCATGACTAATTTCAAACATATTTGTAGGAATATTATGTTCACGAATGGCCTGCAATAATGTCCATGTATATACAATGTATCTGTCCGCTGGTTACATTTCTCTCTCTTTGCTCTTCTTGTAGAAAGGACCAGTGCAGCTCGCCGTCGCGTAAAGAGCAGAAGAGAGCCCAGTACAGACAGGTCAAGGCCCACATGCAGAAGGAGGATGGACGAGTCACTGCACACGGCTGGAGCCTGCCCAGCAAATACAAGGTAGGAAATTAGAATAGGACACAAGTAAGAGGAAATATGGATGTTTTTTTATGTGATAATGATCAAGACTGTCAATTTTGACCATGAGATCATGTCAAGGTACCGGTGACCCGGAAATTAACATTGTAAATGTGTATGTGCATGTTTATGTGGGTCCACCCTCAGACAAGATTGAGACAACTGCAACCACCCCTAAATACCAGAAAGTGACTCATACCTCTTGATATCAGGCTAAATCTAAAAACATGTGTATGATGTTAGTGTATTTGAGTATTTGAATATTCTTCCACCGAGCTTCACTGTTTGAAGACCCCAGACGTAATCTACAATGAAACATATGAGAGCTATTTTGTCCACAAAACAGACTGGACCAATGGTTCATTTTAACCTAGTATCCGTGTTTTGCAATGGCTGATTCAAATTGGTGTCAGCCTTCCGAAAAAAACATTCACAGCTCCAAAACATTTTCTGTAGACCATACCACTACTGCAGATGGTAACCGTGTGCAGAGTGTTACTGTGCAAGCTGTGTTGACTGTGTTGCCTTTTTGTCTACATTTGAGTGAAAATCTGTTGTGAAAGCCTGTTTCTTTTGCATGTGCTGGTTATTCCCCGACAGGTGGCAAATGGTGAACAAGTGGAGAACAAAATGAACCTACCTGTACCAGTATACTTGAGACCACTGGATCAGAAAGATGCTTCTATGAAGGTACATAAGCCAATAACTAGATAACACAACAGACTGTGGTTTTTAATACTAAAGTACTAAAATACTAAACAAATCTGATATGTATAATGTCTTTTCTCTCTGTTCCCCAGCTGTGGTGTGCTGCAGGGGTCAACCTCTCTGGGGGAAAGACATTACCAGAGCTCATGAAGCAGACGAAGGGTTCTCAGAGTAGTCTGGACCAGTTGGAGCAAGAGAGTAAGGTAAGAGTAAGTTAATTAAGGACGAGGCATTGCTATTCGTAAATCCAGGGAGGTCAGAAATTTCTTCAACCGTTGGTTTAGTTTCTGTCGAGGCTGTTGCCTGATTTGGTGTTATCCATAAGGATCAGGAGAAAGGGGAGCAGGAGAAGGAGCTGGTCCTTCAGGATGAGGCGTCCAGTAGGGTGTGGGTGTGCACCAGCACCCACTCCTCCACCAAGGTCATGGTGCTGGACGCCATTCAGCCCTCTGACCTACTTGACAGCTTCTACGCCTGCAACACCCACGTCGTCTGCATCGCCAGCGTGCCAGGTGGGCTGAGTGATCACACTGTTGGTTTGTGTGGGATGGATGAGTGGTTTTCTTTGTGCTCGTCATCCACGACTGCATCATTTATTTTCTTTCTCTTTCGCTCGTTTTATTTCTACAGGCGCGTTGGAGACGGATTATTCGGCAGGTGAAGAGGTACCCCAGGACCCGGAGGCTAGCCAAGGTGACGGCGTGTCACTGGCCGGCAGTGTGGCCAGTGTGGGCTCCACAGGCAGCGATGGCGCCATGGCAGCAGAGGGGACCACCGCCATTCCCCAGACAGCCATCGCAGGTGTCACGGATCAGCCGGCTGAGCACAGCGGCATCTCTAACTCAGGTGCAGTAGTTTTTTCTGCTGACAAAATGCTTTGATCAAGTACGTCCTTATTTGTTATACTGCTGGCATCAAACACAACGGTGGCCACCAGCTACAACTCCACCAGGAGGCTCCGTCTTTGTGATACAGGTTATCCACCAAAACCTTCCTGTATCACTCGTTTAACCCTGTGATCAACCCTGTGATCCACAATGCCCACAGTTGAGCTGTCCAGAGAGACCAGTCCAGCGGAAGACAGCGTTCCTGCGGCGGAAGAGGCAACGGAAGCAACGGAGGCTAACGCCGGCGTGGGCGAGGAAGGAGAGGAGGACCAGGAGGCGGATCCAGACCAGCCAGGAATGTACACGGAGCACGTGTTCACCGACCCACTGGGGGTGGGACCCACGGACTCCCCCTCTGCTCACACTCAGAGGTGAGCGCTGATGTTCTAGATTATCACTTCTATAATTGTTGGGTGGGTTTAGTAAATACTAATATATGCAGAGGAGAGATCGCTTATTTTATGAAAGGTTTTTCAAAGTGCATAACTGTAAAAAATAATGTTCTGCCCGATGCAAAAGTCCACCATTTATTAGAAAGATTGATTGATTTTACTTTAATAATTCCACAGCAAAAACACGTCAAAAAAACTAAAATTAGCTTCAATAGATTATGATCAAGTGGCCTTTTGAAGTCAGTAGTTTCACATCATATCTCCTTTTTTATCTTCTCTTTTTTACCATCTAAAAAGAACTGATGTGCCTGAACCATACAAACCGTGTATACTACTATCAATTATCATACATACAAAACAAGTATATAGTGTTTCCTCCCCCAGTAGACATTAAATATCAAATAAACATTAATAGGATATTTAGCTTAGAGAAAATGTCAATATGAACAACCCTGGCAACATTGATGTCTACATGATATTTAAAGAAGTCTGAACCTTTCTGAAGTGTTACAGTTTTCTTATGAAGGGGGTATTTGAAATTTGAATTTGTTCTACCTTCTGTGATCCAAGGGGCTGTGGACATGATGGCGAGATTTCCTTTCCAGAAGACTCAGACCCATCAGATGGGGAAGTCCTGAGGATGAGCAGCGCACTTCCCACCATGTGGTTAGGAGCTCAGAATGGATGGTGAGCAGGACAACAGCCACTAGAGGGCAGCAGCAACATATCAAGGCTGACACACACACACACACACACACACACACACACACACACACACACACACACACACACACACACACACACACACACACACACACACACACCTACAATGTGCACTGGTGTGAGCATTTACTGCACTGTTTTTGACATTACTGAAGATCAAGCCAGTTTTTTAACCAATAATAGTTATTTTATTGTGAGAAAATGTATGAATGTATTATCCACTCCTCATAAGCCTGCATTGCACTCTGATCAGCATTTCTTCTTCTCTGTCTCTCCCTCTCAAGTCTTTATGTGCACTCGTCTGTGGCTCGATGGAGGAAGTGTCTCCATGCTATCAAGCTGAAAGACTCCATCCTCAGCATAGTGTGAGTACAAAGTCAGTTGTGTAGTTCTGCAAGGACACACACACACACACACCAAATCCAGATGTATACCTACAGGGAAAAAATGTGTAACAAGAGTGTGTTCATGTCTTGTTACAGGCACGTTAAAGGGAGAGTCCTGGTAGCTTTGGCTGATGGGACATTAGCAATTTTTCACAGAGGCATTGGTGAGTCTGTGGGTTAGCGCTCGTTGTGGTGAGACACTTTGTGGTTTAAAAGTGCAGAATTCAGAACATTTTAATTCCAGTTTTTGCATTTAATGAACTTTTTGGTCTGAATTGAGATGCACCGCACTGTCACCTTTTATTGCGGCCATATTTTTGTTCTGGGTAAATGTTGTTTTTATCAATTTACAAGGAAGCTGAGAATATCAGTTTAATATTTTGCGTAGTGTTTATACTGCTGGATGCCAAACGAGAAATATCATAGATTCTCATGCCTTTTTGTTCCTCCCATGCAGATGGTCAGTGGGATTTAACCAACTACCACCTGCTGGATCTGGGCCGGCCCCACCACTCTATCCGCTGTATGACTGTAGTCCATGACAAGGTGTGGTGCGGTTACAGAAACAAGATCTATGTCATCCAGCCGAAGGCCATGAGGATTGAGGTACAGCTGTGGTTATATTAAGTAAACCTTCTGTCACTCAAATGAGTTTTCCAAACCGACAAAATATTGTATAACCTTTGGATAAAGGATTTGAAAATCCTACATTTGACATTTCCGTAATATCCTAACTTCGCATCATCTCGTTCTCTCACGTCTGAGCAGAAGTCGTTCGACGCTCATCCTCGCAAGGAGAGTCAAGTGCGGCAGCTGGCCTGGGTTGGAGACGGCATCTGGGTGTCCATCCGACTGGATTCAACTCTCCGCCTGTTCCACGCCCACACCTACCAGCACCTCCAGGACGTGGACATCGAGCCCTACGTCAGCAAGATGTTGGGTACGCATACTTTACACGAGTCCTCTCTCCCAGGAATCCTTCTCTCTTCCATCTCACCAGACCATGAGCTTTTTTCAAACAGTAAACACAAGTGTGTTCTGTGTTTGTGTGTGTGTGTGTGTGTGTGTGTGTGTGTGTGTGTGTGTGTGTGTGTGTGTGTGTGTTGCAGGTACGGGTAAACTGGGTTTCTCCTTTGTGAGAATCACAGCTCTGGTGGTGTCCTGCAGCCGACTCTGGGTAGGGACAGGAAACGGCGTCATCATCTCCATCCCGCTGTCTGAAGGTATCACACACCTCTGGGTCACCCCACACAACAGACTATGACATAGCACACATGTTAAACGGATACAATATGTGAGCTTTAGAGACGTCAGGAGGTGAATTTTGTGAAAAGAAAATAGGGGAATTTCCCCAAACTAATTTATTTAAGATGAAAAGCTCTCGTTGACTTTAAATCCTGGCTGCCATGCATCTCGCTTCTCGCTTCTCACTGTGCATCTGTGTCTTAGATTTCTCGCAAGCCACGTTCAGACAGTGCAGCAATTGTTACCACCCAGGTGCTACTTGTTGAATAAAAGAAAACCGAGTTGCCATGGATACAGGTCTTACAGTCACCTTGTAGCACTGCTTGTGTAATATAACAACTTTTTTTATCATGTAAGCTCTATAGTCTTCCTTTTTAATTGTTTCTTCTTCTGTGCAGTTCACTCTCCTTTATTTCTGTTTGACCTGCTCTTCTCACTGTGTGTCTGTGTGTGTGTGTGTGTGTGTGTGTGTGTGTGTGTGTGTGTGTGTGTGTGTGTGCGCACGCTTCAGTGAGCCGTAAACACTGATGATTTTTGATACAGTTTCTACCGCAACCTTTTGTCAGAGACAGAGATTTGATTGTTTGACCTCACCTTTTGTCTTTTGCGAAGCCGCCTTCACCCGCCGCTGACCTTTTTGTGCCAAACCAAGATAATATGTACGATGTGACATCAGTAGCTTTTGTTTAACAAAAAAAGTGTATTCTGCAGCCAACAAGACGGCGGGTATAGTGCCAAATCGGCCCGGCAGCGCTGTACGGGTTTACGGTGACGACGGTTCAGACTGCGGCGTGCAGGGCAGCTTTGTGCCGTACTGCTCCATGGCCCACGCCCAGCTGTGTTTCCATGGACATCGAGATGCTGTCAAGTTTTTTGTCACGGTGCCAGGTATGCAGCAAATGGTGACAAATGCTGAAAAATGAATAACCATTAAACCATCAAAATTGTGTGTTTGGGTCCAATTTACTGTATGTTAGTAATATGACAAACGGCCATTTATGTCTGTAAGATTTATGTAGAGCTGCAATGAAGTAGATAAAACCTTTTTTTGTCACAGGTCAGGCGATGCCCCCTCCAGGCAGTGCAGATTCAGGCTCTGACGACCCTCCATCTGAATCGTCTGACGCAGCCACCTGTGAGCCTAAAACACACCTGGTCATGAGTGGAGGCGAAGGCTACATTGACTTCAGAATGGGTGAGTATGTCACACCACCAACAAAACAAGTAGCATTCAATATAAAAGACTACCTTTTAATCCACATGAAAGTAGTGCAGCTGTTTACTGTACTTAAAGGGCCCTACGTGTAGCAGTTAGGATCTACTGGTAGGTTTGGAATATAATATTAATAAGTGTGTAATGACCAGAAAATAAGAATCATTGTGTTTTTTGTTACTTGAGAATGAGCCAGACTTAGCACAAGGAGAAGTTCAAGTGATGCCTGTAGATGCAGCCAAATCCTGCACAATGGAACTTTAAAGCTGGTTCAAAGCTCAAATGTCTTCCATGTGACCCCCTGGTATGCTGTTTGTTTGACTCAGCGTCCTCCTCCTCCTCCTCAGGCGATGAAGGCGGTGAGTTGGACGGTTTATCAGAGCCAACAGCCAGCCAGCAGTCGCCTCCTACCAAGGCCGAGCAGAGCCACCTCATCGTGTGGCAGGTCACAACCTCATGTGATTGAAAACCAATCAGACTGCCACCAAACCCCTGCATGTCCTTCTCTAAGTTTTTTATTTGATATTATTGATTGTTCTTAATGCTCGAGTAGTTGACTACTTTGTAAAACAAAACAAAAAAAAACAATTATTTTTAGTCCTTTTGTACAGTTTATTCTTTATGAATTTGAATTAGATACGGTGAAGTTTATGTTAACTTTAAGAATACGTCCAAGTCCGAGTGTTCCCTTCTGCTGGGTTGCATGTTGGAAAAGCTGGTGTGCACTGGAGAGAGGCCTCGTTAACTCGGAGGAAGTTGTGGGCATAGTTTGAACAGGTAATGTATGGAAGTCGGTCTCCCAAATGCTAAAAATATGTGAAATATAAAAGGGAAAATCGCTTGAAGCAGTTTTGCAGTCATTGAAAAGGAGCAGAAGTATATTTTATACGACACACATAATACTTTTACATTTGTAAACCACACGTATGTATGTGTGTGAACATCAGGTGTGTGTATGCATTCACTGAGTATTTTTATTATAATAACCATTAAGGCTGGGTGTCAGAATATGTTCCTAACAAGTCAAAATGTATAAAAAATTTAAAAAAGGTAAAATTTCTTGAATGTGTTACCAGAGGCTAATTACTCTACTGTGTGGTCTGATCAATAGAAAAGCAGCTTGCACGTACCAGTGGTTAATTATATGTGCTTTTATTCAGCAACAGTTGTAGGATAAAACACTTTGAGAGGTTGTGTTAATATTAAATGCCACTGATTGCCACAGGTTTATTTTGTATGACATGAATAAATGTCTCAGCAGTTTGGGTCCTGCTGCTGAATAGAAGAACCGGCGCACTGTACTGTAGGTTAGCATACGCCTGTGTGGGGAAAACCTGCATCCTCGTCCAAGTGTGTGTGTGTGTGTGTGAGAGAGAGTGTGTGTCTGTCTGCTCGGACGTTTTCAAGCAAAACCGTCGTCTGTCGTGTGAAGAAAATCGGCCTGTGCCGCCAGCTTGGTGCTTCCTGTTTGCTTCAGCTCATTGGCACTTTAAAATGTTAAAAAAAAGAAGTTAAATGTTAGTCGCTTGAGGTTTGGAGGAACACCCGTGGTGATGCACCCTACAATAACCTGTGTGCTAACCGTATGGAGGGAACAAAATGTACTAATATCTGTAGCGATGTGTCACCCCAGTAACCAAAAGACGGACAGATTTTTATTCTTTTAATCTTTTCCGACATGAAACATCTTGTGAGTCTAATAATTTGAAGGTATACATGTTCAGGGCGTTGTCCTTTTGGGGAAATAAGCTTGAAAAAGGGAATCTAACTAAAAATAACATGTTTGTGTTTCACCTACTAATTCTAATGCACTAAAGGGAGTCTCTCCTGATTGCTTCATCATTCCTTCTTTTGTTGTTACAAATAAGTTTTGAGGCCCTGAAGGCAATTATTGTCATTGTTTTGGTTATTTTGGGGCGTTTTTTTATTTGAATTTTGAATTCATGTGTAAGACACTTTTATTAATTATTTTGATGACCGTAACAGATACCAATATTAAGCAGGTGTTTTAATTTGTTTTTATATCTGAAAAGTTCAATCCATTTCAAAATAGGAACCTCTATTTTGCTTTTGCCATTCCAGTATTTATTTCCTTTGTCAACGAACCTGTCTCGGTTCAGAATGTAACTTTCTACATGAGCAAATTAAATTGGGAGGCTATTGTAAACAAAATAGTCCAATGAGTTTATGTGATTGTTAATAATGGTCAAATAAAATAAATTAATGTAATCATGTTGGAACATTTTTGATAAACCATGAAATCAAAGTGTACAAACTTGATGGTTTTAGAACCACACATTCATGTAATAAGCTATGCATGTTTTGTTTTTTTAAGAGGACACTGCTCTGTTTTCAGCTACATCAGTTTATTGCCACCGTTTTGGGTGGGGTGGATGTCCATATGTGTTTTTGTGTGTACAGTACATGTGTAGGAGTTTGAATGCAAGACACAGTTGTCCATATGTGTTTGGTTTTGCAGGTGTGTGCTCACCGTACGTCCATCTGTACTTCAGAGACTGGTCACATGTACCCGTTGCACCGGGCTTCTCTGGACGTGGTTCCTCCTGGTCAATGTTTGCTAAAACAGCATCATAGCCTTATTTTTAACAATCTATTAAACTCAATTTCATGGACACGTTTCTGTTATCATGTGTCTGATTGTTATTAAAAACAAAATAATCCACTGAAAGATGTGACAAAGTGTGTTTAAAGCCATAAAAGCCTATTTTCTCAATCAGCCTGTTACTATGAGTAATGGGCTCCTAATGAGTTAGAACAGTGCTTTTTTCTTTTGGGCAACTTTTAGGCTGGTAATCCTTCACCAACAGCAGCTCTTTCTCTTTCAGATCACAATGCACTTCAACATTATTATGTTGCTGCACATATTTAGTGGTTGCTGCAGGTTGTCACAGACATCTCTGTAACTAAACCAACATGTTGCTGAAACTGAAAACAAACAACACAATGTCAGGAAGAGAGACAGTCTCAACAAAGGAGTGTGTGCCGTTGCACATTTTTGGTATTAATAATAGTTGAATAAAAGCCATTAGATACCAGAAGCACCATCAATTAAACACACTCACCCCCATTGTAAGATCCTCCATTCTTCCATCAAAGCTGACAAATAGAGTGCACACATGATGTAAAATATCCATAACACAAATGAAGAATTAGTTATTTGTATACATGTATCAAATGTATTTTTGCATTTTGGACTGTGTGCAGGTTTTTATTTACAACTTTTGATCTACTCGTCCCTCTCTTTCATTTTCCTGAAATAAATGTGCAAAGTAATCTTCTGATCTACATAAGTTTAAACAATGTTTTGAAATAGTTAAGTAACTTACGCTCAGGAGACGGTTTTGTTGATTGTCTACTCATGGCTAAAAAAAAGAAAGTAAGACAACATTAAACATGACTTATTACCAAAAACAAACCAGACTATTTGAGGCTTCATATTTTAGAATATGAATTTGTAAGTTCAGACATTAACCAAAAAAAAAATGAAATCAATCCAAATTAATTCTCAGAAAGGAATAAAATGAGCATATTCAAGAAGAGAAAGTGAAAGTATAAAGGTCAATCTTCAAGAAAATGGAAAAATTACCATTGTTACCTTTCACTTGATACAAAAAAATATCAGGACAGAAACAAAAATGTGATTTTACCTCTGAATGAATTTAATGATACATTACATACAGTAAGTCATGCAATAAGAGCAAAACATCCATCAAGTTCAAGATGATGCTCGTTTTGTCTTCTTCATTTCTTAGAAACCTTTTAGCCAACGTTTATCAGAATAAATAATATATTAAAAACAATCTTACATCAGCTGTTATGCTCGTAGGAAGAAGTAGTGCGGTCAACCCAGCCTGCACTTTGATAGAACACTAAAGGAAACACCCACAAGTTTATACACTAGGCGTTACTGTAAGAGCGTGCACCGACTTCAGAATAAGAGCAACATGATCTGAACCATGGTCTTTTACTGAACCTCACTCACAAAGTAGTTTTGTTTCAATTCACAATGTTAACCACATATTTAATGACTAAAACTCAAAGATGTTTTTGTAACTTTGGTTGTTGCGTATTCATACAGGAATATGAAATATTATAAAGAATATACTTTACTGTGTGTCCTTTTGTGTCTATGCTGCTGTTACTAAAATCTATCCCATTACTTAATGCATCTTTTAAGATGGTTAAATGACAAATGCTCAGTTTGGAATTCAAGATATTCAAGTTTAACGACCAAAGAGTGACAATGTAATGCTCACTGTTTTAAAATCTTAAATAATGTAATCATATAACCACCAGATGGTGCTGTATGTCTATTTTCCAAAATAGGTTCTCAGTCCCACAGTGGTCACATGGAAATATGATTTTGAGGCTTTTGTGGAATGACAGAGGCTTCATTTAAGACCAAGCTTTTATAAATGTGTGCTTTATTCCATCATTCTGTTTACAGCTGATGTGAACAATCAAAGAATTACGGAAAAAAAAATGAATCCCCTTGACACAGATTATACCCTGAAGCTCCAGTGTGGAATATGTCGTTTGCTCAAAGAACAAACGCTGTTGCTCAAGATGAGGAAACACTCAACAATGATATAAGATGGCAACACAAACATATGTTACAGTCAGATACAGTTTTAATATTATCTCCGCCAGCGGATAATGAGATTGTGTGTGTGTGTGTGTGTGTGTGTGTGTGTGTGTGTGTGTGTGTGTGTGTGTGTGTGTGTGTGTGTGTGTGTGTGTGTGTGTGTGTGTGTTGTGTGGGCGCATCTCTGAGTCTGTCCACGGTCAATCTTGCATACTGCCACACTAAAACTGCATAATATTTTGTGTGTTGAATTCGTTCTGCATGCTCAAGGACCTCATGTGATTGCAGTGACTCATTTTTCCAAAAACACCTTTTATTGTCTGTGTGTTATACTTTCGACTCCCTGCTCACTATTCTTCACCAGCCCACAGCCGGCCGCAGGTGATTTCACAGCTGAGTGCGTCGCCGCTGCTCTGCGGCCAGGGACACATTGGGGGGAAATAGTTTGCTCACTTGTTTGACGATCAGCTAATGGAACTACACACACAGCTGAGTGCACCGCCTCCGCTCTGACGCCGCTCTGACGCTGCTCTGACGCTGCTCTGACGCCGCTCTACGGCAACAGACAGTTACTCCTCGCTTGTTGTTGGCCATCAGCCTCATGCTTTACATGCGCATTGTCGGACAAATAGAGTGGACGGAGTTGAGACACGTGCCTGCACAGAGCTGGTGCAGACATCTGCATCGATTTAAAATGTTTGTTGTTTGAGAGTAAAAAAACCTGTCTGATACACTTGCAGTCTAGATGAGGGGTTAGTAAACTGTTGTGGATGTATTCATTCAATCACACAATACAGCAGCGTTCATTGCAGACCCGGAAATCTGCACTCTACTGGGTTTACCTTTCTTTGTTTGTGCCAGTAGGAGGCTGTGCTGCTCAGTGCTCCTGCAGGATGCAGCATCACCCCACACAACAGTTTCCATGACATTACATCACAGCGTAAAGCCCACCTCAGTCTCTCTCTTTGTCCCTCCATCCCACCTCGGCCTTTCTCCTCCTCCTCCTCCTCCTCCTCCTCCTCTTCGTAAGCCATGCGTGGGCTGACAGCGAGCCCTGCACAGGCATACAAAGAGTTTTCTGACGTCACAGAGTGTGTTGTAGCCCAGACGGGGGATTCTTCAGACTGTAACATGCCAGGATTGTGCTGCTTTACAGCTGGGACGCTGTAAAGAAGAACTGATCCCAACTTCCTGTCCGAGCTGTTTCCAATGAATTGGAATGGGGGCAAAAAGTAATTTCAGTAGTGTCAGCTACCTATTTTAGGTAAAAGCAATGCTAAAGAGGTTAGTTTTAAACAGGACTGTCTCTGCCTTAGCTGATGTCACAGTCATCAGATTAAATTGTTTCGTAGACACATTCAATATGGAGAAGAAGGATTTCAAAGTGGATGGATGACTTGGATGACTTGGATGGACAGAAAGAAAAAGGGTTTAGGTTGCTGTGCTGTGCTCACTTGGCTCACCGTTTAGTGTGGAGCTTTACTCGTGCACAGATGACATTAAAGGAAACCCAATAGGCCCCAATAGATGGAGGTAGGGCTCGCCTGTTATGTACCATTCCCTGGTGCCTTCTCCGTGTCTCTCTCTGTCCTTCTCTGTTTCATGAAAGTCAACCGTTAAAGGTCAAACGTTATGTTGTGCTTTTCTCTCTGTTACTTATTGTGATTACAGAAAAAAACTAAAGCCCCTTTTTGCATGTTTGCTTAGTTTGATGAAACGTGCTGGTGTCTCAGCTTGGGGCACAGCAGTGACATGCAACACAGGCTGTCAGATCAATAGTGTTGACACTGTGATCTCTGTGAGAGGAACTTCAGAGAAGGGAAGACGGGGGTAGAATCTTCTCAGTGGAAGAGAACAAGACTTTTTCTCTTTCTGTATAACAGCTTCATAGCATGTTGCACCTTTATTCTCATGGGAGCTTCTGTGAGCAGAGGTTCATAGATAGTTGCCATACATTCTTGGATGCCTGTGGTATGTTAACTTAGCAGTGTGTGGATGTATTGAGGAGTTTAAGTCTCTTGACTCCTTAGCTGGTGGTGAAGGGAGCTGGATGAAGGAAGGTAAGAAATCCAAGAGAGTGAGAGAAGGGAGGAAGTCAACAGAGTCAGGGGAACGAGAAGAGGCCCACCAGATGACACTGGAGAGCGGGGAAGAGATGCATCTGCTACATATTAACAGGGTCCCCCCTGCAGGTAGTGCAGCTGAAAAGCTTGGTAAACAAGAGTGTGTGTGTGTGTGTGTGTGTGTGTGTGTGTGTGTGTGTGTGTGTGTGTGTGTGTGTGTGTGTGTGTGGGTGTGTGTGTGTGTGGGAGAGTCTGATGAACAGTTTTTGTATGTGTGGGAGTTATATATTTTTATGTTTTAATTCCCAGATTCTAAAGCATGATTCTCAATGAGGGCCTGTGGAGAGAGATCATATAAGTCCTCACATAAGGATATAAGTAGTCACTCAGTGCTTTGGAGTTTCTTTAATTAACCTCTGAAAACACAGCATTGAATGAATGTGTGAATGCTGTGAAGGCTAGACTAGTCAACGTGAGGACATTTTGTTGTCTCACTCAGCCACTTGTTAGCGACCGGCTTTTTAAACACACGTAAAAGCCTCAAAGAGGGGTATTACTGACACATTTTATATCGGAGAACAAAGCACAACAATCTCTGTTTACTTTGTGTTGACGACGGACCTTATTTCAGGCATCTAACCAAAATCCTAAAGTGGGAAAAAGCACCCAGCCCACCAAAACGCTGCTAAATGCTACTACTAAACACACATAGAGATGTATTAAGTATCTGAACCCCTCAAACACTATTTGACCATAGAGGTCCTTTTCTTCTATGTGTACATTCACACGCAGCCCACTGCTGTTGCTTGTGGCAGAAGCTCACCACAGTCACATTAATGTTTCACCAACAGAGCAAAGCTTTTTAATCCAGCACATCATCTCGGGCAATAAACATCTTTATTTTTGTGGAGAAAATGAGCTGAAAGGAAATGTTAAATGGCTGCTAACTCAGTCTAATATTAATGAGCCATAATGTCATGAATGCTATCGATGTCTTCTGTTTTATTGTAGAAGAGCCCAGAAGAGCAGTCCCCATGCTTCCTGTTTCACACAACCTCTGTCTTCCCCTTGTGTGCGCCTATGATAGCATGTGATTTAAAAGCTTCCTTCGGCCCTGGTGAGAGCGCCCTTGGCCTCCCATGGACGTGTGCAGTATTTTACTGTGATAGGCTGGGCTAAGTGTTTTGTGAGCTAACACAGCAAAGCAGCACGCTGTGCCCTCCATTAACGCAACACCAGCCTCTGGGTGAGGCCTCATCGCAGATGAACTCTCCTTAGCTGAAAAATACAAGTAGTGTGTGTGTGTGTGTGTGTGTGTGTGTGTGTGTGTGTGTGTGTGTGTGTGTGTGTGTGTGGATGCCTATTTATAGCAAAAGGTGCTGAGGGGACTGAAACAGGGTTGAAAGAGGGGACACAGTTTAGTGTGACACCATGTGCCGGGTAGCAGTGGAGCACAGGTTATATATGGGTGCAAACCAGTTAGATCCTTGTCCCCTTTCTCTCTCTCCCTTTCTCCCCTTTCCTATATTTAGGTAGCACTTTTGAAGTACAGAAGTTTGCAGATTGTGGAATAAAAGAAATTAATCGTGTACATCCTGCTGCGCTCTTTCTGTATACGTGGCGAAGTTTGACTTAAATGTCAGACGAGGGTTATTTTTCACAGCATCTGTAACTTCGGCGATGACGAGGAAGTATAGGTTATATATATGTGTGTGTGAAAGGCAGTCATTGGGAATCGTTGCAGTGTAGTATGAATTATTTACCATATAGTTTTTGATGAGGAATCATGTGTGTGTGTGTGTGTGTGTGTGTGTGTGTGTGTGTGTGTGTGTGTGTATAAACATATATCTGGTGAGTTTAATAATTAATCACCTGCAGTATGTGTGTGCAGTCCTTTACATACTGTGTGTGTGTGTGTGTGTGTGTGTGTGTGTGTGTGTGTGTGTGTGTGTGTGTGTGTGTGTGTGTGTGTGTGTGTGTGTGTGTTTGTGACATTACTGCCCAGCGCATGACAGGCAACCACAAGCAGCAGGGAGATGTGGGTAATATTACCGCTCCTTTATTTATCCCCTCCGCCCCAAGGGTCTGGTTACTCTTTCATGGATGACGTTGGCATACGGCTGTTATCATTCTCCTCCTCCCTCTTTCTCCCTGTCATTTATTTTTGTACTATTGTGTTCTTGCATGCAGGCAGCAACTGGACAACTTTTGTCCTATGAGTCACTCTCTTTATGATGTTATGATTCACGTGGCTGGCAGTGCTTTTCTGTCTGAAGAGGTCCTTTAAGCTGGCAGGCTTAAAGGACCTCTTCTGCTGTCGCCTTCTCTTTCTGACAGTGATCCTACTTCTGAGATTCAGCCTTGTATCTTCTGTCATCACGCGCACATGAAGACAAGAGCGGTGAGCCACTTCTTCTGAGTGAGAACATCTTGGTTAATGAGGCTCTGCCTGCCTCATGAATCACACGGTTCAGGTGATGTTCATTCCTAAATGCTACATAGACGATGAGGGCTACTTGCTAAGTTACCAAACAATAAGGAAAATAAAAAAAAGATGACATCATCATCCAGTAGACTTTTTTCTGACATACGAGGGTGAACTTATACCTAATAACATCAGTATGTTAACATTGTTAGGGAGCATGCTAGCATGCTGACATTGTTAGGGAGCATGTTAGCATGCTGACATTCACCCTTCGCTCAAAGCGGCCTTGCATTCTAAGAGAGCCACTTCTGTCACATGACTGTAGACTTTATTTCTCAAAGAGAACACTCTTTTCACAATGTTCCTTCTAGGGTAAAACATGGTATTGGGCTACCTCTCGTTAAACGCCTATGCAAAGAAACATGGTAGAACAGAGGTTAGTGCAACAGAACTGTCTGGTTGTGGAGCGGACTTCAGCTCTCAACAAGAAGAAAGTAGTTGCACTGCTTTCGGCCTCTTGCTTTACGGATCCAGTCATTTATCACCTGTCACAGTCTAACTGCATTTGTGTGTGAGTTAGACTGCACAAATTGGTGTAGCTTCAAGCGCTGCAAGGACGTGTCACTTCGGATGGTCTAACACTACACCCGCCCCCTCTACACCACGTCCCAGATCATTTGCTGTGAAATGGAAATAGCAAACATGGGTTGTGATGTTGCCTCACATTATGTCAAACACAATTTGCCCACAGAGGGGATGTGTGCGTAGTAAACTAGGCCACAATAATGGACCTGCTGACTTACAGGTGACTCACAATGTGTCGACCAATGCAAGGCTGCCGCTTCATGTCTCCGACGTCTATCCTTCCCTGCACACCCGTCTCCCCTTCTCTTTCATGCTCTTCTATACGCCCTCTCTTTTTTTTCACATCTCCCTGTCGTCTCACCTCATCATCCATCTCCTCCTTGATGCTCCCCTGCCAGTGCCAGGTTTGACTGGTGGGCTACATCCCAGCTTTTGTCTTTGATGGGTCTCCACCAGAAATTGGACATAATGAATAAATAAATTTGACATAAAACACAGTAATGCATATATAATTTACCTGGCCCTTGACTGTACTAGTGAATGTAAATATCATATAATTTAATGTCTGAAAGAAAAAGGTATTTGTACATTTTCTCAACTGAGTACCTGCATTTATGATCTACAATGTGTGTAGGCAGAACACATACATAGTTTAACAATGTCACAATGTGTACTGAATATCATCAAGTGCTACTCATTTAGAGACATAATGTCATAGATGATCTTTATTCTTCTGCATATATTTCATGAGTAATGAGATGACTCATTACATATGCATATGTTCATTTATAAGAGCAATTATTACAAAACCTGTCCTTTAATGTGACCTCTATCACAAATAATTCTTTCACGGCAGGAGAGTCTGTGAATGCTGTTTTACTATTGTGAGGCACATTTATGTTTAAGCAAACAGTAGTTCTAGTAATAATTATGACAACAGGCAAAATGTGGAATTTGGTTTACAAAACTGTCCTCTTCTTTTTGCTGGGGTGTTTATTCAATCAAAAGGGTTCAGACCTTTTGAGAATGATGTCTGTGTCCATGTCCTTGCCAAACCACAGAGAGATAAGCAGGACTGATGCTGCAAGGTTAGTTGTTACTGTGATGTCAAGGTAACTGGAAGACCTACAAAAGATAACTGGGTGCTTGTAAATTGTGAAGAGAACAGTGCCTAATATATTTTATACTATCTGTTTTCATATAAAAAGTTTGTTGCGACATCACTTTTCAGGGGTCATCTTGTTTAGCTTCGGCTTCTTTTTATGTGCAAACAATGTCTTCCCTAATAGACTTCCCATTGTTTTTACGACAGAGCAAATGTTTCACCTTAAACCTCCCAACTGGAGGTACAAGAGGTATACTTTGTGTCATATCTCACAGGTGCTATATCCGGTCATTTCAATTGTTCAATCAATTTGTTAAAAATTACTTAATTTCATTCTTTTCTGGGGGCTTTGCTTGCCTGATTAGCACAGCCCATCAATAATGTGTCTATTCACGATATGGTGGTATTCTGTCAGTCAGACGTCACCACATGATGTATTCAGCAGTTATTGTGTGATGAAGCACAAACATATCTCACTATTCACCCTCCCTCAGCAACTCACAGCTACTATCACATACATGGTTATACTGTAATTTCCCGCTATCTCCCTTTTAACTTATTTATATTTTTGCCACCCTCGTGGGCATTATGGTTTATATTTAGCAGAAGGCTATAGGCACTGAGAAGCTGCTTTACAGCTATCTGCTAGTCTGCATTAACTTTTCGATGGCTCTGAAAACGTGTTTAACTTTCCGATGCCAGCAGGACCAAATGGAAAGGTATGGAATGGTAGCGCACATCCTCCAGTTCTCAGCCTTGTAATTGCTTTTGCCATCAATTGCACTGTTATCACCATCTCAATTTACATTCCCTGGATGTTCACTGGTACAGGAGAGTGTGTTTGCACATGCAGAGGTACACCACCAGCTCATTGGCTTTCTCTGCATTGATCTTGAGACTGTTCCACTGGCACAAACCCCTAAAGTCCTGGGTAAATACTCTGTATTCCCTGTTGAATCTGTCTGTGATGAGGCTGCAGTGTAGATGTTAAAAAGAGTCAGAAGTGTCAAGAATAAGTAGCAGCATAGCATGTCTTCATAAAAAGTCATGGAAAAGTCATTGTATAACATGACACGAAAACACCTAACAATTATATAGTACAGTATGTCATAAAAAAGTAATTAAAATGGCATTGTGAACTAATTAGTTAAAAAGGTCATGGTAAATGCTATAAAATATAATTGTTTTAATTATAATAAGTATAATATGTTATAATTATAATATGTATAATATGCCATGACAAATATAATATGTTATAATTATAATAAGTATAATATGCAATACAAAATAAATAAATAATAGTATGGGTTTCTTTCAAAAGTAGTTAAAAGGTTATAAAAATAGGCATGGTATAAAATGTAAAAAAAAAAAAAAAAAGTAATTAAATAATATGTCCGAAAAAGTCATTAAATTAAAATGTTAAAAACATCACAGTATATATAGGATGCTATTAAAAGGTCTAATATATATATATATATATATATATATATATATATATATATATATATATATATATATATATATATATATAATAAGGTATAATATTCCAAAACAAGTTATTCTAACTTTATATAATAATATTCCATCAATAAGTCATAAAAAGTCAGTAAAGGTTGCAACACACGCATGAGCAAATGTTGCTGTTGTGCACTTTTTGGGTGCTCTGGAAGGCTCGTGGTGCGATGGAGTCATAAATCCCTGACAGGGAGACAGACGGCCCGACAGATGGGAGCAGAGTCTGAAATGCATGTATTGTAAGAGCACCACGTGTCTTTGGTGCGAGGACGATTTGCTTATGCGCCGTCTTACTGAGAGTGAGACGAGACGCTCTGGCGTCTGTAAATATGTGGCTGGATTCAGCACCCGGCTAACTTAGCGCTAGCTTCTGACAAAGACTGGCGACAAGAGGACACATCAGCCTAGAAGGTCACTAATTAGCATGTTATAACTTGTTTGTTTACTTTATATAATTCCTCGTTTAACAAGAGATTTTGTGCCAGACTATTTCTTGGCCAGCAGCAGCAACTTCCTGGAGTCTCCTCTGGTTGCCTGGAAACTGGTCGCAGCCAAGCTGTTTCCTCAAGTCTCCAGTCGTCAATGCGTGAGGTGAGTGAGGGTCTTGACAAACACAAGACTGCCATCAAGCTTTGACAAACCCTAAACCGATGGCATGTCATTTGAGAAGTGCATAGAACATGATAACATGATATCTATTGTATCTATATCTCTTAATTCAGAGACATGATAAACTATATCAATACTCTGGAGGGTATTTGGTCATCAACAGTCCACCATACACACACAACAGTCCACCATACACACACAACAGTCCACCACACACACACAACAGTCCACCACAAACACACAACAGTCCACCATACACACACAACAGTCCACCACACACACACACAACAGTCCACCATACACACACAATAGTCCACCACACACACACAACAGTCCAACACACACACATAACAGTCCACCACAAACACACAACAGTCCACCACAAACACACAACAGTCCACCACACACACACAACAGTCCACCACAAACACACAACAGTCCACCATACACACACAACAGTCCACCACACACACACAACAGTCCACCATACACACACAATAGTCCACCACACACACACAACAGTCCAACACACACACATAACAGTCCACCACAAACACACAACAGTCCACCATACACACACAATAGTCCACCACACACACACAACAGTCCACCATACACACACGCTTTTGCCTGGACCCCAGGAAGAATAGTCTCCACTACGGTGTAGACTAATGGGGATCCTTAATAAATAACAAATAACACACACTGCAGTACCTAGATGCATTCAACTGTCCCTCACTGGTGGTTTTCTTGCCCCTCCACTCAGCCCCGCTGCCTCTTCTCCGTCTAATGCCCGCACGTCCTCGGCCTCCTGAGTGAGTTTCTGTGTTTTTGCTGCGAATGAGCTGAGAAAACTGTCAAATATGTGTTCCCATGACAACCTCCATCCAGCATTGGCAACATGAAGTGTCAGGGTATATATCCAAGTGTGTGTTTGTGTGTGTGTGTGTGTGTGTGTGTGTGTGTGTGTGTGTGTGTGTGTGTGTGTGTGTGTGTGTGAGAGAGAGAGAGAGAGAGAGAGAGAGAGAGAGAGAGAGAGAGAGCAAAAGACACACAGATAGAGAGACAGATAGAGAGAGAGAGAGAGAGAGAGAGAGACACAGAGACAGATAGAGAGAGAGAGAGACATAGAGAGAGCGACAGAGAGAGAGAGAGAGAGAGAGAGAGAGAGAGAGAGAGAGAGAGAGAGAGAGAGAGAACCCGTTGATGTGGGTGGATGCAACTTCAAATGAAGCATAGAAACAATTTGGACATAAAGTGAAGTACACGTGGGTGATAGGGGTATATATATATATATATATATATATATATATATATATATATATATATATATATATATATATACAGTATACATATGTAGCAAAATAAAGTAGTAGCAAAATAAAGTAGTAGCAGGCTGAGATCCCAGCCAACAGATTGTGCTGGAGGTTTGTTGTTATTTGCGTCACGTCCAGCTGTCCGTTGAAGGCCTTATACAAGTGTTGCTATGCTACAAGAATTTCCTTAAGAAGTCACAATAGTGAATATAGTTAACATTTTACACAGAGGATGGCAAAAAGAAAATGTATGATGTAACATTATCGTCTTAGCGTTCTTAAAACCATTTCTTGAGATTAGTATCTTGGGTTTAAAAAGTAATTGAAAAAAGCTGAAAAATAGGTCATAGTTAGTGATTTAGCCTCTTCTCATGAAATAAATCATCTTGTGACATGTGTCTGGCACCTGTCAGCTCATGGCCTGAAGTATTCACTCACTGTACTCCTGCACCTCCTACCTATCTTACCTTTTTTTTCACTTTAGGAGTTGTTTTCAGTCTCACTCTCGACTTTTCCCCTCTCTATCTTTCACCGTTCTCCTCCAGCCTTCTTGTCTTCATACCTCAATTACACGGAAGAGAAAAATCTTTTTCTAACTCTCTTGATGACGTTCTTTGACATTCAGCTTCCTTAAACAGCCCACAAAAACTTTTTTTTCTCTCCCATTTTACGCACAACTCTTGCAAGACCAAGCACATCTTCAAAGTTGCAATTTCGAGATACAATCTTTCTGAAACTCCAATTCATAAACCTTCCCTCCAGGGACGTGAACCTATATGTCTCACGTGTCAAACTAAATGAATCTCTGCTCTCGCTACCTCTTTTTCTCTCTGACACACATGAACTACAGCTGAAGGAACAACGGCTTCTTGGGTTTTACTGCACGCTGTACACACAGCTGCACAACAAAAGGACCTCCAGCAGGGCAGAGGGAGAATTAAATGTACTAATGTCTCTGCCAAGGTTGGAATGCAGTGGTGCGACGTGTCCGGCTGACCTCTGGGACGCCTCGCAAGAACATCAGTCTCTTTTATGACAGGTTGAGGTGAAGAACTTGTACATCTTGGCCAAAGGGGAGAATAGCATTTCAGACATGTTTTATGTGACATAGTACCTTGGTCTCTACGAGGGTGGAGAGTGCACATAAAAGGACCGCGAGGAACAGATTGATGATAGATTGGAAAGCGGCGCAGTGCGCTGTCAGATCGGCGTTAGGGTGTTTAGGAGGCAAAAAAAAGGGTCAGATTCAGTTTCATGTGTATGAAAACTAATAATTGCTGAGGATAGACTTCAATTTGATTATCTTAGAAATGTGATATAGACTGATGCATGTGCATTTCTTTTAGCGTGTGTGTGCCCTGAGCTAACAGCCAGAGGCTATCACAAAAGATCTATTCTGTCTGATCAAAATCTCATTTTCATAACCATATTACAAACCTCAAGTATCAAGTAATATGGCGGCCTTCACTGTTGTCTTTTTACGTGACCGTTTTGCTTTGCAGTGGGGACATTGCAGTGTTTTGTCCCTTCTGTCTCTCTGTGGGACTTTGAGCGTTTGCCCAACCTCCCTGTGTCCTGCTGCTGTGTTGCACAGTGCCCTTTTAGTGAAGGAGAGCCGGTTGGGTGTTTGTGAAGCTCCTTGTGCACTGAGGTGTAGGGGACACTGTGCCAACCCTGAGGGACATTCTACCTTTCGAGGAATGTGAGCACCATTAACACATTTTCAACCTTTTTTGAGCTTCAAATGTGACTGCTCCTCACCATGCTGATGCAGCAATTTGAGTTGTATAACAGTGTTTTTTCTCTTCTACATCGCAGGAGTGGCTCCAGTTGGTTTGCGCAATATAGTGCTTCAGTATCCTGCTCTGCCAGCCTGATTGAGAGCCAGCGTGATGATATCAGAGCTAATATCACATTATCAATCGAGAGATGAGGTGTGGCCTTTACAGAGGCCAATGGTGTGTTGAGACATGTGTGTGTTTGTTTGTTTGTGTGTGCTTGGATCTGTTTCTAGGCAATCTCCGCAGGCTCAATATGTCACTATGTCTGTCTCTACCACAGATGAAAGCTCTTCATCACTATGTGGTTGTGCAATCTTGTTTGTTTTGGAGTCAAACAAATGGTGTGGCTACGGAGCATTTCTGACAACTCTTTTCTTAAGTGTCACCATCGTCATTGTTCCCAACAGGGATTGAAAAAGTACTCAGATCCTTAAATTAAGTAAAAGTATTAAAATGGCGACTGTGCTAAAGAATAATATGACGATACTGTATATGGCATTATTAGATTGATAATACCAATGCAATACTTTGTAAGAAGCATTGTACAGTTGTCGCAGGTCGAGGTGCAGCTAGTTTGAATCACTTCATCGTAGTTTGATGCAGCGGTTACCAGCCTCGGGGTCTCTCAGTGCCACGAGAGTAGGAAAGAAAATACAAAGTTTAGCTATGCAAAATTTGTGTTGACTCTTGATTTTTTTGTCTTTGCTATTCTGGTGAAATCATGGAAACGTGTACCTCTTTGAGCCTTCAACTGTTGGGGAATGAAATCTCTCTTTTTTGGGGAACAACTCTGAGACATCTGAAACATGACAATGGGCCAAAATTAGACAACCTTTTGAGTAAATGGCTCCAAAAAGGTACCCACTGTTTTATTCATAACAACACATTGTATTGCATACGATTATATATTTGTTTATGTAAGAAAACACGTTTTGTTCAACACCTGAAGAAATTATATTTGCATCCCTCTGTGTCTATGTATCTTTGTGTAAACTCACACCTCGTCTCATGCTTCTTTGCCAGTCGTTGTCATTCTGCAATGTATGTTTTAAGGAATCTGAAATCTAGATTTAGACTGTCCTAATTAATGTCCTTGGCGTGGCCGCAGTAAAGCATCAAGAAGTGAGAGAGGACGGTTCAGCGATGTGCATTTTAAATACCAGGCCTGTGGGTGTTTGTTGAAGAGCAAACACATCACTCACTGTGAAGGTGGACGGAAGTCTAAGTTTAACGTTTCTGAAAGTTTGGTACTTCATTCTATGTGTGCTGTATGGCCACGAACTCTTGATTTTGGTTGGAGTTGCACATGATTTGTGCACGTAGGGACTCACACACTAACCCGTACTAATCAGCTTCTTAGCTGAGGTAGCTCTGCTGTCTCGAGTATTTGACCAGTCACATCCTTTCGGCGAGCGGCTGAGGAGACGGGGAGCTTGAGAGCGTAGCTTTGGTCGGGTATGAATAGCAAGGCTAATCGCTCCAGGCCATGGGAACCAGTTAGCTACAGGGCTAAGAATATGCCGGATTGGTTCTTCGTGTGAGAGCTGCTCTGCCAGGCAAGACGGTGACCCCCAGTGGGAGGGGCTTGAGGTTAGCTTGACACTTTTTCTGCAACAAAAGCTAGTTCAAGCTCATCCAAGGAGAATACGGAGCGCCGGAGGTTATTAGTATAGTGTATGCAGGTGACAAAGCAATGTGGAAAGGAAAGGTTGAGAGTAGTGTGAGCTTATAGAAAGTGTAACAGAGAACTTCGGGCAACATTGCCCTGCTGTAATTGTTTCCTATGCCGTTGCATACAGAAACACACAGCAGCGCTGTATATTAATAATGTATGTACGCCGTGTTCAGATATGCTGGTTCTGCTCAGAGAGGTCATATTGTCTTTATATATATATATATTTTGTCACAGCTTGTTTGTCAAACTTTGCATTCAAGCATTTCTCCCAAAGGAAGCCATGGGCGGGTTTTAGCTTGTTTTTGCTCATTTACTAAAAATCCCTTTACATTAATGCTGCCCACTTCCCAAAGGATACCACGGTGATTTAGATTTGTGTGACTGTTTTAGCCCAATGCTTTACCTTCCTGTCGTATGAAAAGCAACTTGCAGAGAATTGAAGCTTGCGTCATAATCCATCATGTCCTGTTTGTTTTTTTTTGTGCCAAAGTTGAAAAGGATCATATTTATTCAAGTGCCAGAAAAGCTGCAGGTCACGCTAAAATCTACATAGAAATATGATCCTTGAAGGCCTTCAGACTGAATAGTCTCTCCCTTGATGAATTAGTACTGACTATCAACACGCGCAGTAAGAAAATCATTATGCAGCGGCTCTCACTTCCTTCAGGATCGAAGATTTCTCAACAGCATGTGACCTTCAATGATCACCACCCCACTTGAGAAGCATGCCGGTTCTAATTGGATCCTGTCATTCTGCATCTGATATGAGGGCACTGCATCTCAACCCCTCTATCCAGTCACTGTCCATACATTTTGAATTCTCTATTGACTCTTCCTGCCAATAAGGAGCCTTTAAAATTCATGAAGGGTACGCGTGTGTAGGTCATAGAGCAACCCAACTGAGCACCATTCTAGTGAACCCTGCAGGCATGTTTTTAACTCTGAAGAGCACATGGTTCTTTCAGCAAAACAACCCCACAATATTAGATGCATGGAGGGGATTCAATTATTTGGTGAAACATGACATGCTATAAAAAAGAGAAGCACCTTTGGGCAAACATCTGTACGCTGCTTCTTGTGAGGCCGTGAGTGGATATGAGAAATGATCGGAATTGAAATGACAAGAAAAAGAAAGCCAATTTACAGTGGTATGTCTCCTGCTAGCTCTGCTCTGTCTCAAACTCATTCACTTTATTTAATTAATATTCAGCAATGCATCCTGCAAAGAAACAGAGAAAATAAAAAACGCCACCCTGCACTGCTGCAGATTGCAGGTCAGGCATGATCGCAGAACACAGAAATATTATTGCGCTTATAAAAGGAACTCCATTGTTAATTTGTAAGGATAGCGATGCGGGTTGTAGGCTGATAGTTTGACCCGTGAACGTGCCGGGTCACCACACATTGGGAGGCGTCAGTAGAGCTATTAACGACGAAGCTCCATCCGTCCTCAGTGTGCCAGGGTGCTTGAGAAACAATCAACAGCAGAAAGAGGGCTGAGCTGCTCTCTGACAGCTGCATCTTCTCCATCTCCTCTTGGCTTCTATATTTCTTTCTCCCTTCCCTTCACCCTCTCCTCTCTTCAGCATCATACATTTCTGATTTCTATTGCTATTCCCTCAACAAATCTCTTTCTCTTGCTTGTTGTTTCCATTTTTCTGTCTCCACTCATACTCTTCTCACACATTTTTCTTTTTCAAAAAAGAAAATATATTAATGCCAAGGAAGGGAATTTGAGGAATTCAGAAAAAGCATAGGACGCACACTGACTGAGTAACACTCCCTCTTTTCCTCTTTATCACAGTTATGCGTACAGTAAAGACATATTGTATTCTTTAAGGACTATTCTGAAAAAAGACAGGATAATGTGAGGATATTTTTTTTAGCAGAAATGAACACATTTGTGAAACACTATGCAAGTGTGAGAGACAACTGCTGCAAATGTAATGCTGGAAAGTCATCCATCCCAAAGAATACTGTACAAATGTGATCATTTCCAGTAAAATGACTGTTGATTAATCACCATAAAGAACATTTGCTCCTGCAGCCCGGCTAACTTATTTAGTTTGCTGCAGACAGTCTGCAGTTATGTGCTGTGTTGACAAGGAAAACATGAGGGGGAGGTTGGTCACAGCGTCAGTAAATGCCATGACCAGGTCGTCTCTAAATGTAGCAAGCAGAATAAAAAATAAAAAAACGCTGTGATTAGAAACATTTGTGCATTATTTATATTCAGTCATTTTACCTTATTATTATTCATATTTGTTTATGTTTTAACACAGAGAAAATAGGCCAAATAGGGTGGTGATATTCTTCCTCTACTGGAAAGAAATACCATACTGAAAAACTAATAATGAAATGCGATAGCTGGAAGCTATATGCAAAGAGCATATTGATATCAGGTTCCACCACTTTGCTGACACTGTCCCTCCTAATCTAAACACGGGTCATTTCATGCCGTCTGACTGACGCTGGGCACAGAGCAAACATTAGCAAACCGATTAAAGTTTCCCTGACTTTACTAGGTACACATAGATTATATATCTTGACAGAGAAAGCAGGTCCTATTTTACTCTCCCTCTGGCATGTTTGACTTAAGAAATAACTTGTCTGACATTACTGCTGGAGATACAAGTGGAATATCTCATTTAAGCACATTCAATAGGGTGTGAAATAAAAAAAGAGGTGTGCTGAGATGTGCAAATAATGAAAGAGGCAGATGCATAGAGGCCATTACGTTAAATATACACTATTGAGTGTCTTATTCTGATACTGCAACGTGTGAATTTGCAACATATGATTTTATTGACATTTACCAGCCAATTATAAGTGTATGAAAAGAAAAGTACTTTTCTATCCGTGCATTCGCCGCAGGATCGGTTGACTGTGTCCATTTCAGGGCGAGTTTCAGCCCACGCAGATGTGATAACGTCAGTGGCTGGAGAATACAGAGCACTGAGGCTGAAGCCTGGGTAATAGAACATAAACATACTGCTCAGTGTACAGTCAGCCATGTTTTCTTTTTTCACAGCATATAATAACTCTCGCCCCTACACCTCGCACCCTGAGGTGTCAGAGCAGTGTGTGCTTTATGACGGTCTCTGAAAGATTGGATGGACACGCCTTAATACCATGAAGGTCACCGTGTTGGCTTTGTGTTATTGTGGAGCGTTATCAGACTCCTTTGCTGCATACATATATCTACTGTAACACTAAAACAACAACTAAAAAACACAAGCATAGGTTTCACAGTGCCTGGGACTTTAACCACAGTTGTATTTTAGAGATAAAAAAAAAAAAAAAAAGCAATGTTTAGAAATAGATTTTGTTCGATTAAACAGTGTTTTTTTCTTTTCCATCAGCTCTGTACTGTGGGATTTATGCCGCCTCTGTCTAAAAGTGCCCTCGCCCCGTGCTTTATGGCACTAATATGAATCAGAGTTGGTGTGCAGAGAGCATAGGAAGAGTAATATATGTCCACCGGCTCACCGGTAGCCAGCTCATCTCTGCCCTCACTGCAGAGTTTATGGGCGGTACAAGTTGACTAAACATATAGTGACTTTCCAACCAAATTATTTTACGGCATCTAAATTTTATCTGGACATGTATAACTTCATAAATGAGAATTTATATTGAAGTGATATAGCTCCATGTGGCAATGTCAGTTTAAGTTAAATCAGGCCTTGAGCACTTGGAATAACAGTTAGTCCTCTATATTGACGGCCCTGTCTACTTTTGGCTCAGAATGTAATGCTGAAAGCTTTCATAAGATCAAAAACAAGCTGAATATTAGTTTTACAATATACTTAAGCCGTTCATTCATG
Organism: Myoxocephalus aenaeus; assembly: GCA_038501785.1. Taxonomy (NCBI): domain Eukaryota; kingdom Metazoa; phylum Chordata; class Actinopteri; order Perciformes; family Cottidae; genus Myoxocephalus; species Myoxocephalus aenaeus. Next base: position 4,191,588 of record JBAMJR010000051.1, on the reverse strand, counting down.
TCTCCCATGATTTATTTACGGGTTTACACAAACAACCATGTGTCTGGTGCATGTCTTCTATGGGTCTCAACATTGAAGTGGATGATGATGATATGATGTTTTATGTCACTGTGACAGTCACTGAAATGCTGCAGGAAAGTCACAGTAAATTCATATAAATGAGCAGAATCATCACCGGGAGCAGTCGTGCATGTCAAGCGTTATTTAGGAAAGAAAACCGTCTAATGCCACTTGTCCAGCATCCAAACAGACTGACAGTTTTGCTCTTATTGACTTTGAAATGAACTAAAACAGGCGTCTGCATGTGTTTGATCTGATTGATGATGAAAATTCATCTCGCAACAGCTTCCTGGTTTTTGGATGCTTCTTCAACCCTCCTCTGCTTCCCTACTGATGCTCTTAATTCAGCTGCTGGAGCATCTTCTGTGGAATATTCAAGTGGAATGAAATATGGTCACTCTACTTTTGACTATAACTATATACTTTTTAAATGAATTGAAGTTGAGTTGAATTTCGTTCCTGCATAGCCTAGTGTAAACATAATAATGGTGAAGAATTGCTAACATAAAATGCAATGATTTTAGTCACTAATTGTAACATATACTGAGAATACTGTTGCTGAGCATAAAAGGTTTGATATATTTCGACAGTGCAGATATTGTTTAATTTTGCTGTGTTTTGGTGCTCCATTATTTATTGTGGTGTTATGAGCCCCAGCAAAACAATGCATGCTGTTTGTTTGGGGTTTGGGGAGCTGCTGTCAGTTCAGTGAATCAAAACAACACTAACGCTGTTGCCAAGTGATCAGTGGGAAAAGCTGCCCAGAACGCCACAGCAATGACCGCATATCACCAAAGATGTCACAAAACCAGAGCTAACAAACCAAGAAAACAGAGCAAAGACAACACACTCACGCACAACTTTGCTTTTCTATTTGTTCAAAGCAACATTTACTTTTTTATTTTGATCAAGACAGTCTAATAATTATGTGTGGATGACTTTTGCAGGGCCGATATACAGCCTACTGTATGTGAGAACTGTGTTGTTGTTTTTTTATACATGACAAAGCCTCTGCATTTATTTCTTAGCTCTGGATTTCTTCTCTATCTATGGCCATGACAACAATATGCTGCATCTGGCTTTGCATAACTAGTAAATGGAAAACCTCACCTGACATCTAAAGAGGCAACACTTCCTTTATGAACGGATGGAGCGTCCCACAGTGAGGGACTGAAGTCCTGCACTGCTTGTGGGTTCTTTGCCAATTTGCACCAAGAAGCCTTGAGCATATTGAAGAGACTTGATTTGTGAGACTTTAATGGAAACACCTGAATTGTAGGCAGAGCATGTGTGTCCTCAGCACATGGTTTACTTTAAATGGCCTGTCCTGGTCTCCGTCCTCTGCGCTCTGCTGCCACTGAGGCTTGCAGAAGTGAAGGCAAACAGGCGGCACTAAATGAATTCATTATGCAAAAAACAAAGTTTGAAAGGCCCATTTTCTCCATGTATCTTGTTATCTTTTGATCAACCTACAAACGTGGCAAATTGAACCTCTGACAATCCATTCAAAGATGTGAATTCTAAATCCCTTGATGTGCAATCTGCATATATATTTTACGCCTAAACTGATTTACATTTCTATGGCTGCTGGGGAATATGAAAGTGAGGGGCAAGAAACCACCGCGGCGCAGTGTTCTCGCTGAGATCACTTCAACTGCACATATTAATTGAGACATTAAACTGCCAGGTTGCGCCTCTGACATCAGAGAAAGACAATTGCCATTCTGCCATTCAGCACACACATGCACACGGAATGATTATGGCAAACTATCGTCAGTACATGTTGTGACCTTCAAAGGGTTGTTAGTTCAGCTTTGTGTACTGCACCAACCATTCCCCATCAATCAAGCCAACTCCATTATGCACCCTATGTCTGACAACATAATACAAACACACAAAAAACTTCATCGCATGTCTTATGTTCATCTTATATATATACATATATGATTTTAAATTACAGCAATGCAGTCCCGTCAACATGCTCAATCAGGGCTACTTCATTAGGCCGGGCGGCAAAAACCTTGAAAAAAGACCTCGACATATTCAAATAAAAAGCCACTTTCTGAGATTGAATTATAAAAAAAATGACGGGTGGCATTAAGATGAGGAAGGTGCTTTAACGTGAATCAATATGAAAAGCCACAGGCAATCAATATGTTGGTGGGCTGTGGCTGCACACTTTAACATACGCTTTTGACATTTCTCATGTATGCAGGAGATAGGACGTCTCTAATAACATTGATTACGTATTCAGGTCAGTCTCACCTGGACATGAAGAGCAATACAGTTGCAATACAAATGACAGACATTCCTTTTAAACGGGACTTTAAATTACAATCTTTCCCCCCCATCAGCACAAAACAGAAGTTAATAATTGCAGATTTTAAATTGTTTGATCACGTGTATTATGTATAGTGCTCAGGCTTTCTGTTAATCTAATGCTGATAAAATATACTCAGCTGCTTTCATTGCTGACCTGACTGTTTACTTTTCCTCCTCCTATTTTTCCGACCCCTTACTCCATCCATCTGTCCCCCAGTGTTTCCTCTGTTTGAGAATAAGAGCAGATGGAAAGGGAGCATGCTGCCTGATGCCAGGTGGTCAAGCAATAGAGGGAGGGAGGGAAATAGAGACGCATGGAGGGGAGGGAGAGAGGAGAAGCCAAAGTGTACTCCCGCGGTCACGGCACAGCGGTGCAGTCTGCTCCGACCTGTGATAAGACAGCGGTGACCCTTCCCCGAGCTGCCCTGGAAAACCATGTGGATTTTTCCAGATCTTTGACCTTGCCTGCAGTGGATGGCTGAGAAATCACCGTATGTTTTCCCACGCTTGTCCTCTATTCCTCATTACGCTCTTGAATTTGTTTCTTTCTTCATTTTTAATGAGCTACCTTCAAAAGAAAGGGCAGCCACTTCTTACAGCGAGAGCTCAAATGATTCAAGAGTTACCTTTACAACACTCTCCCTTGTCTCGTCTAATAACGCAACAGCAAGCGCCACGATGAATAAAACATGAGAGGGATGTCGAAGCTAATTCTGAATGCTTTATCTCCCTGTCGTCTAAAGTGTTTTTTTTCTCTACATTACATTGCTCTATGTAATGCATGGTTTACATTAAACATGAAGGTATTTTGTCGAGACTACCACCGTCCACTGCCTTCCTCCTCTCCTCTTGTTGGGGATCAACTGCAATGTCTGGAAAGACATCACAGAGGCATGTGGACAGCTCAGGCACACGCACACGCAATATCTGAACATATATCTTTGAAAAGGTTGTCTTCCAGGGGAGCTTATTCACCCTGTTTTTGTGCAGGGAGGGGAGGAGGAAGACCGGAGGATAATTTGGTTCTTGAAGCTGCAGATCGTGAACAACCTGGCGATGCAGCTCCTCCCTCTTTCACGCTGTCAACCCTCGCTTCAGGACTTTGGCAGCCTCTTTCTGTGTGTGTGTGTGTGTGTGTGTGTGTGTGTGTGTGTGTGTGTGTGTGTGTGTGTGTGTGTGTGTGTGTGTGTGTGTGTGTGTGTGTGTGTGTGTGTGCTGATGGGGAAGACCATGCCAGCGTCATGCCAAGTTATGCAGTGCCCTTTGGAAGGAGGCACATAAGGAGGGAAGCAGAACATATACCAGCAGGGAACAACTTCTACTTACATGGACTTGTTCAGCCAACTGGGGCACTTGCTGTTATTTACCGAAAGGTAAAATTATGAGGGCTTATCCGTACGAAATTGCTATTACGAACATGACAAAATAAGGTACAATGACACAATATCAAGTATCAATATCAAAGTAATTTAAAAAGGGAATTTACGACATTTCGGTCCACGTGCTGATTCCCCCTTTTTCTTAGCCATCAAATGAGCGCTCTCAGTTCCCCATTTTAAAGACTCAACAACAATGTGCAGAGGCCACATGTGCTAAATATGAAGGAGATGTGTTTGTTTTTTATTTATCCTTTGTGACACTATTTGTTCCAAACAGATTTGCCCTGTTTGTTTGACAGATCTGGCTTCCCTCCCTGCATGTTATTTCAAATGTTTGATTTTCAGATTCAGTATTTGCAGAGCTGTTGCACTGTTTTATTTTTTTCAGGATTTTGACAATTTGATAATGCATGAGACAAATACATTACAAAAACAACTATATTCTCTTCAAAAGCATGAAGAAGAGAGAGATGGCATGTGCGGCCTGTCCCTGTTTCCTGTCTCCTGATACAAAAATCTCCCTGAGGACAAACAAAGATTGCCCTGTCACTTTTCATTCATTGTTTTCTTTTGCTTTTGGACATAAAGTTAAAAGTCAGGTTCTACACCGACCTGAACCAGCACGCATTAAACATGCCAGTAAACAACAATGCAACCAAACTGTCTGCCTCCTGGAGGCAAACACCAATAGAAAAATAAAAGCGGAAAAGCAATAAAAGCGTTATCCAGGAGATTATCCAACCAATAACGAGTTGTTCCAAAAATGATTTGATTACATTTCTATTTGTGGAAAGAGGTTTATGTGGAGGGGCAGAGATGAGATGCATCCATTTACAGAGTGATGTAACATGATTATCAGTTGTTTGAATCAACACTGGCCTAATTTTGAGCGATTAGAATTCAGACTAACATCAACATGTCGCCTCCCTTTTCGTCTGTGATACAACACAGATTGCTGGGATAGGCATGCCAACTAATTAGAGATAGAGGACGAGGGATTAGGGTGAAAGAATGAGTATTTGAGGTGAGATGGGTGGTTGCATGTCATGATGGAGAGGGCAGATGGCATAAACTCAGAAGAGGACCGAGCCAGCGATTGACAACAGGAACACTCCTCTTTCACAGAAATGAATGTCTATGGAAGCCCCGCACATACAGCAGGAGTAGGTGCAGTTTGAGGCGGGATTACATTACGCAATCTCACACCTGTGTGCACCTGAGGTCAAACCACTTTGTACAGTTGATGGTGAACATCAGAGCAGTAGAGTCGGCCGGGAGCAGAAGGCCTGAATCAACCGACTTTTGGGGATTTAGTCCAGTTGTACACATTTTGATGTGTCAAACACTGGTGTGACTAATACTAATGGCTGCATTCCAATTAGCTGTGAGCCACAGTGTACAATGCAAATTAAAGGATGCATATATTTCTACAGCAATGCATGCATTCTTTTTTCTTTTTTTTTTACAATTCTAGATTGCAATCACTGTCTCCTTTAGCGTAAGCCTTTGGCTCCTCGACGATATCCCAGCCACTCTGTCATTTCTGTACCAACGGAGTTCGCTCAGCAGCTGAGGACCCAGTGTGGTTCGTGGCAGCTGGTACATTTCTCATGCTGGATTTGTCTTGACAGTTAATCACCAGTAATAGAAGGCCAGAGTGATACAATGTATCCTCCACACAACACCAATGTGAGACTTCCACTTTCATTTAAGTGTGTGTGTCACTACATCATTTGTCATCATTTTAATTTTGTCAATCTCATTAATCTTTATTCCATGGCAGGCTTTGGAGAAGAGGGTAGATGATGTAGAAAGTCAAAATGAACCACCCAACCACACTGCCTCCTCTCGCCAGCAGACCCTGAGGGAGCCAAAGACAAACGGACATATTGAAAGACATGTCAGAGGCCACTGATGATTAACTCTCCTAACAGCACCACGTTCAAGTGGCTGTTATTGTGAGGGTCATGTTGTCTGTCTCGATGGTTACACTGATGGTGAATACAACAAGAAATTAGGACGATAAAGAGTACAAATCATGTATGTCTTTTAATATACATCTTTATACACAAGTTAAAGGTTCTGAAAACTGATGGAGAGCGAGAGATGGAGCAGGAGGGGAAATAACTGTTTACTTATAAAGCAAAGTTAGCTTTTGAAACCTCGGTTTAACATTTTGTTGAGTTAACTGAGAGATGTCCGATCAGATTACCTAACTACGTGTTCTCTAACTTTAGCAGCCAGCAGATCACAAGTAACTGGCCACAGAGCAGTTGTTAGGGTCTGTGACAGAAGGCTGTGCTCAGTGGAGACGTCAGCGTTCCAAGAGGTGGGGCCATCAAGACTGCACCGACCAATCACAGCGAGGGGTGGAGATGTGCTTCTACCCGGCAACAGACCAAGAGGACTCAGGTGGGCTGACAGAACAGCCTTGAGGCCTGAGAGGAACTCGGTTTGGCCATGTCTCACCACATAGGTCATTGTACATGTGGAACGCTGTGACATTAGGCCCAAGGAGGAAAAACACTCTCGCTGAATCTATAAAATGCTTTCAAGTTTTTATTGCAGTATTAACGCAGTCGCTGAATTAGGGTTCAGCAGTTTCAATCAAGCTGATGTGCGTTTTGCGTTCGCTGTGTTGACACAGCAAAGAGGGCAAAGGAGGAGAAAATGAGGCAAAAAAAGAACATATTGCAGTACATGAGGGACAGTTATTGAAAGTGTCAGGAAGGAAACAGAGAGGGAGAGAGAGGTTGTGTTTGCACAAGCAGTTTTTCTCTCCAGGACGCCCTACAGTGCAGTTTTAGGAACTTGGCAGATAGACTGGCAGAGTGAGTGAAACATTAACACTCCTCAACCTTTGTTACTGCCAAACGAACTACAGCCGGAATCAAGACAGGGAGAGAACTCAGAGAATGTGTGTGTGTGTGTGTGTGTGTGTGTGTGTGTGTGTGTGTGTGTGTGTGTGTGTGTTTGACTGCAAATACAATGTGTGTGTCTGTTTCTGTGTGTCCCTGGCTGCCAAACTGCCGCACATGTATGCACAAACGAAGGTGATGAAATGTGGAAATAGCCATCGTTCTATTTGCTTTCACCACCCGTTGGCCCTGTCTGCCTTCCCATCCCTTATCAAAAGTCAAAGCAACCCAAAGCATCCGTTAATGTAGTGTTGTCACTGCTTCAGGGTTTCAATTATAGCTCTGAACTTTTCCACTGTGTTCACTTTTCGAGAGACACTCTCTCATTAAAAAGGCTTTTAATGCATGCAGAACACTTTGTCCTTGAAAGTGCGGCTCGTATGTTGTGCACGCCAGCATATTAACTCCTGGACCATTTGTTTTTGGTGTTGACACCTCTCTTAATGCTGAAACTGTAAATCACTGAGCGAGGGTGACAGCGGTGACATTACCAATTCATGCAATAACAGAGGCTGCTGAGCACACCCTCAGAATATACACATCGACACGTTATACATTTTTGCAGTTTTTTTTCGCGCTGTTGCATAATTCTATGCAATGCAATCACACTCCATCAACACCACGTTTTTTTTTAAGGGAGTATAATTAGTCTAAATAGAATCTGTACATTAGCAGCAAGTCGGTAATCAGATTTGTTTTAATTCAACCACAAAGTGAATAGTTAACACTTTGCTGTCTCAGCAGAAATGTCAGTACCCTCACACAGTAACTACTGAATCACTCAATGGTGCATATACTCTGCTGGAGCAGACAGCAGCAGGAATACAAGAATACGATGGAGCAGGATAAATATCTCAAACACTTTAGAGAGTGAAGTGCTTGTACATTATTTCTTTGTGATTATCAAAAATGTTACAAATCACTGTTCCCAAAAATAAATGACAAGTATGATGTGTATGATGAGATGCGTTTCTGTTTGGCAAAAAAAAAAAGAGGGTTTGGGTTAAAATAACATCTTTGTTAGGGATATAGGAGGCTTAGTTGTTATGGTTACAATAGTAAACACAGGGAATATGATCGTGGTCATGCTTAACAAAAGATAACATTGAAACAAACAGGCGTCCCCGGTGTGCGAGCCCGACATTTTGTTGACCCTTTGCAGACTTTGTCGCTCTTTAACGACATGCACATCACTTCCTACTTAATTTGCTTCTGAATTACTGTGGCCACTAGAGGGCTTCGTCACTTGAACCTAAACATCGGCGGCCGTTCCTCCTGGGGAAGACGGTCTCCATCTATCTGGTAAAGCTAATCATTGTCTGGCGGGGAGGCAGTCCTGGGGCCAGCAGTGGAGTGAGCTGTGATATGGGCAGGGTAATTGGACCTTCCAAATTGAGGGTGAAAGTGTAGTGTAGAGAAATGCAGCCAGAGGAGTCACTTTTAGACGGAGCAAAATGTGTTGCTGTTGCCTTTGATTATTCAGTCAAGTGTCAGGACACAAGTGCTACAGCGCACAAGAACTCATCAACTGACTGCAGAAGAGCAGAGCAGCTGCAGGCTGGCGTCTGGCAGGACAAAAAGAGGCACCGACAGACACACAGTGGATGAGAAATAAGCAAAGATATCATACAGATTGCCGCCTCGGGGCTTCTAGTAGCAGCACTGTGCACAGCCCGACATTAATTGGACCACAACATTGCTTGAAAACGCTGACTGAGTGGTGAGGCGTCTTGAAGAGCTCCATGCCTTAATTTATGGAGATGAGAACGCTTGTGTCTTCCAATTATTTATTTAGGAATAGGAATTAAGTTTGACTCTGAAAATACTGGCGACATATAAACAACGCATCTCTGGAGTTCTCCTAATCAGGTTGGGGATGGAAATCGAAGCCACATAACTTCAGTAATAAAAACAGGTCCCACCCTGTCTAAGGTGTTGCATGAATTCAAAGACTCTATTGTGTGAATGTGGAGGCCTGCAGATTTCTCCCTCTTATCCAAACACGGGATATAGGCCTGAGCTCTAGCTCTATCCTCCACACACAGAATTCCTCAGTGGACAGGATGTGTGGCGGAGGGTCACTTCCTAAAATGCCTCCCAGCACAGATACAGAAGTGTCCTTGATTTGGGCCTGCATCAGTTCACAGTTAAAAATGCACTTACCACAGAGATAACTGGCATTAAGAACAAGGCAAATTAGTTTTTTTGTCCTCTGTGTCATTACCGACAATTAAAAGATAAGGGTAAGGATAACATATTAGATTCCACAAAGGGTGCACATATAGGGTGCTGCACCCAGAGGAGCCAAGGCAAACTCAGAGCATGCTCAGTGGCTCGATAATAGCACATTATATAGTCAGGACAGCACTTAATACCCTCTATAGCAAGTATACAGGTGACAGTTTAGGTCAGAATTAACTGAAGGCTAATGTTGGATGGGGAAGATGAACTGAATAAAATAACCTCATCCATGTGGTCATAAATGGATTCAGTGGTAATAATGTGTACTGTATTTGTTTGTTAGATATGTAATTTGAGACATCTGCTACTCCTGCGTTCAGTGTGACAGGAACACGTGTCCGTGACATTGAAAAACACAGCGTGCACAATAGCAGATTTGAGTCTTTTTACAAGGCATTTGTCTGAGTAGAAGCATGGCCACGAGAAAGAAAGATGGTGAATGCCTGTGTCTATCACATGAACAGAATAAAGGATTTCACTACTTATGAAAGCACAGCCTTATTTACTATTCAGTGTTTCTGCAGTACGTCTCAGTGGTTTATGTAACCAGTTGATTAAATCTTCCTCTGAATATGTAACAAATGGCAGCTTGTTATGAAGGCATGGCAGTCAAAAGCAATGTGTGAGTTTCTCAGAATAACATCCAAACCAAAAAGAAAACTGCAACTTTGCAACATTAGACAAGCTGTGCTAATGAAAACGGAAAACAGATTCCTTCCCTCAGTTTACATTGTGTTTATATGATATATAATGTTGCTGCAACACCAAATTGTCAGAATAATTATATTATATAATTATAATTATAATTATTTCACAATATCACTTTCACATCGACCGACCCAAGAAGTGCATTGCCGGAGCTGCTTGAGAAGAGCTGACACGGCGGGGTCAGAAGTGAGACCCCTCCTCAGGCGCCTTGTTGGCACTTTAACAAAGCAAGAAAATGGCCTCCAATTGCACTGTGCTGTCTGATGCCTCAAGTGCCCCGAGGTATTGATTATATGTTCAGAATTCCTGGCTGGAGGACAACAATGACACAGCGTTTACCTCTCCTCCACTGTTGGACCATGTCACACTACCTGTTATACCGTATGGAGAGGAAATTCACTGACTAGCGAATAACTATGTGTTAATACGCTATGTTGACATTTACAGCCTTGTAGATTGGAGGGTTGGCATTTTCTCTTTCACACACTTACGGTATAGGTTTTTGAATTTGACGTCGTGATGACGCAGGCCTTGTCACGGTACATTGTGCCGCTGCCACAGCAGGGGATCATCACCACTCGGCACAAAGGCTGTTGACATTGCTGCTGTTCACTCACTGTGGGAACAAAGTAAATAGAAGATACATCTTCGAGTGAGGGGATAATGGAAAAGTGTAATAATGTCGGTCGGAAAGCGACGGTGTGGCAGTCACTTTGTACATTTTGTGGCACATGCAAACACTCGTGTATCTGGCACACATGGAGTAACAGAGCCAGCAGCAGCAGCAGCAGCAGCAGCACACTTAATCGGATGCATGTCCATGTCCTTGGAGATAGACTGTGATGTAATAAGTGATCTGGCCGGGCAAAAGCAGTAAATTAAATAATCTCCACGAAGAATGACATTGGGAACCCATGATGCAACACCACAGGGCAGATTATTTTACCCCCAACTATCCGGCATCCAAGGACGCCGTATTGAACATCATCAAACATCACTTTCATCAGCATGCACTTCTATCATTTGGCATGTGGTACGCACATGTGTGTGTGTGTGTGTGTGTGTGTGTGTGTGTGTGTGTGTGTGTGTGTGTGTGTGTGTGTATAGAGAGATTAATTGAATTGGCTCAAAGCAGCTGTTTGAAAGGTGCATAGGTTGACATTTCATGGCTCTTATAACAAAAGAACACTGGGATGTTGTTGTCCTTCAGAGACAGCACTGGAAAATCCCTGAAATCATCTGCAGCATCAGAAACTTGAAGATAAATCTAACAGAGGATGATGATATTTTTTCTTCTTTCTGCATTAATTATTTCTCCTCAAGCATGTTGCCGAATAAATGAAGCATATCTTTTCAGATACTTTTTTGTTTTAAATATGTGACGTTCATCCCGACCATTTAACTGCTGAATATAAGCCCTAAGGAGAACATTAGTTTGATGTGACCCTCCACAAGGTAACATGAACCCTGTGGCTGTAACTGTGGCTACAGTAAAAGTTACTGACAATATCTTCCTTTCACCAGATTGAAGAAGCAGACACTTCATTAGAACCATGAAGTGTCTAAAAACAGCACTCAATCATCGGCCTTGCCTATTTTTAAAGTATTATAAAGTAAGTAAAGGAAATCTGACGTTTGAGTTTGTTAATATTGTTGTTTATCTGGATAATGCTGTGTACACAACAGAATAATAGGTCAAAAGGTGTGTTTCGATCTACCTCTTTTTATGGTCCTTTGTAATCTAAAAAAATTTAACAAATACTGTGCCAATAAAAGCAACAAAATGCAATGGAAACAGGTTTAGGAAAAAGGAAACTTGTCTTCTTCTGCAGTGGTTTAATGGCTTCCAACAGGATCAAATGTGTGCTGCATTTAGATGGAAACCTGGCTAACGTGTAATAAAAGGCAATAAGGCAGCTTCAAAAACATAAAACAAAGAACTTTTTGTTGTTATACTGTTTTCTTCTCTTACTTCCCCAAATATGTTAACACATTTGTTGCTAAAATATACTGATCCTTAATTTTTTTCACGTGTTTCTTTACTTATTTAAAAAGACAATGTTAACAGATATTAATCGGAAGTTCAACCAATAGGTGATTAGCTTTGTCGCAGAAAAAATGCAAATAATAATTACCAAGTACAAAAAATTACCATTTTGGTGAGAATAGTACCTCAATATCATGTTATGTAATGGACTCTACCACTCCCACAGGCTCAAAACAACCCTTTGGTACTGTGTAAAGTTAACTTTGTGTCACTGCTTTATCGGCCAACACTGCATAACATCTTTACCCAGGGATTGTGTGTGTGTGTACTGTAGCAGAGCCAGGAGAAAGAAAATACCAGTATATGGAGGAATAGCTCACCTAGAAAGGATGAAGTAAGTACCTGAGAGCACCGGGTCGTAGCAGAGGAATTGAATGGGAATGAACCTCCTTTAGCAGCTCTCTGCACCGGGTTCATGAGTCTGGGAGGAAAGCAGCCAGCGAGCAGCGGTGGATGAAGTGCAGGAGGGACCACTGGCTGGCTTCAGCATCCTGGATGAGCTGTGGGAGCTGAAGGAAATACTCTGGAGGGACCAAAGGAATAACAGAGCTGGAACAAGGCAGTGGCTAGAATCACTGATGGAAACTAGTATGCCTAAGTAAAGCTGAGTGCAAACTTAGATTTTTTTTAAAGATGCTACTCAAAAATCTCCTCATTAGAGACAATGTTTTATTTAAACTTCACGTCATTATTTGTAATAATTAGATGGCAACTAGTGTCACTTACGACTGTGTTTTGATCCATTTATGAATAATCTATAATTTGTGGAAATTACAGGGGAGACAAATCCATCATCTGAACCATGTCAGCAATCCCATATTGATAAGAAAAGAAATAAAGCTGAAGAGCAAAGATTCATATCATAACCACATTTGAACCTTTGGTCCAATGTGCATCAATTGATGTTATTATTCTATATATTGGCTAAGGTGTAATAAAAGATCGAAATTCAATCTGCTCGCTGTAATATGATACCCATCAACAGCGAGAGGGAGACTGAGACTATTTCAGTAATAAAAATGTGTGACAGCACACAGCACATGAGATATAAGACATGGTTCCACATAAACGAGGGAAGCTGTTCTATTAATCCTGGAAAAGCCGAGATAGATTTACAACTCCAATTACATTCAAATAGATGGTTTTAAATTCATTTTTACAGGGGGTTTTTTGCACTCTGCAAAGTCTCACCAAGTATTCATTCACAGCATATTCCTAATAACTAATCTATATACCAATTCATCTGACACATATTATTAGTAAGGAAATGTGTGTTACTGATTTCGGTGGCGCATGGAGGGCTTTCATGTGCTGCATGTTGGATGCAAAGATGTAAATCGATCCCTGGTTTGGTCAGTAATGTGAGACCGCGCTGTCAGATCACTAAGTGCTACCTTTATTGTTGTCCCTCGTCTTATTTCCGGTGGTCACATGTCACCTTGCTACTGCTTGGCCGTATTTATTTTTAGCTCCAAGCCCCATTTGGTATTGATTGTATCTGCTCTTGTGTTTTTGTGTGAGTGACTTGGAATTAAGCCACATTCCTCATTGGCCCTCCGTTGTCCTTGAGGGTGCCATTATGGGATCCTCGTCTTCCAGCCAGAGGTTATCGAAGCCGGAAGACTCACATGTTCCCTTCCCTGGGCATCATGGTGTTGTATATTAATCATTCTAACAGCTAACATCTAACAACTGATATTTGATTATCTTGAGATGCTGAGATGCAGGGTGGTATGCACCGCATGTATGTTTTGCTTAATTATATGATATTAAAACTGTGTGTAGGTGTTTACTAGTGCAAGCATATTTGGTGTAAATTCTGCTGTAGAGTATCATTAAACAGACTCGTTTCTGGATGAGAGGTAAGCCAGGACACACACACACACACACACACACACACACACACACACACACACACACACACACACACACACACACACACACACACACACACACACACACACAGGGCCGGCGATTGCTATAGGCGAACTAGGCGACTGCCTAGGGCGACAAATGGGTTGGGGGCGCCCTCACAGCGCACATTTCAGCACTGTGAGCAATTCGCGACCACGGGCGCTGGCTCCCGCGAGCAGGGACCAAGACACGTCACATCAAAGATGTTCTATTACGGAGAGGACAACAACTCGGCCAAAAATCTGAATTTTTTTTCGAGAAAACGGGACGCTGATTGGCCAAGACTCGACACGTCACATCAAAGATCTTCTATTGCAAAGATGACTCACTCCAAAAAAATAAATCGTTTGTGCGGTCTGAAAAATGTGCGCGATCTGAAAAATCTATTGCGCGGCCACTTTGACTGGCCCGACATTTGCAAAAATGAAGCGGTCTAAACTATCTGGAGCACAGGGACGAAAAAAGGAAAAAGAGGAAAAGAAAGTCAAGTATAGGTTTGTTCAATAAACATATTTGAAAAAAAAGAGTGTTTTGCACAGTTTATGGAGTTAATTTAATCCTAACTTTGAGTGTGTAATAAATTATTTAAAATAATAAAAAAGAAAATGTTCTGAAACTATTCTGGTGTTTGTTGTCCATGCACCATTTATTGTTGAACTGCAATGTAGAATAGTAGGGGGGGGGGGCGCAAAACTCAATCTCGCCTAGGGCAACCGAAGGGCTAGAGCCGGCCCTGCACACACACGATAATGACAGGATCCAGCAGCTTGTACACAGGATGCAGATATTCAAGAATAGAAACAGCACAATGTTCACTACTGATTCCCAATGGGCACAGTAATGTCTGGCATCATCATCAGCATCCCAGACACTAAGACAATGTCCCTCCTCCAATGTCTGGTTTTTCCTCTCTGCTCCTCTTCACCCTCCTGTCATCGACCCATTCGCATTCCAAGCTCCCAAACAAGGTAACAGACGTCTTCTCTATCCTTCCATGCGACTCGTAAAATGTTAAACAAAATACATCTTCCTCTTTTTTCTTTTCTACACATCTCCACTTTACTTCTTTTTTAATGAAGGCTTTTCAGTTTTCATTGCCGGTATCAATCTGACCCTCATCGCATAGATAATGATTATTTCACTAACTCCCCCTCTCGGGTTCTTCGTCCCATCCCTGGGGGCTGCCACTTATGCTCTGCAGAGTTTGTATACTCGCTGATTATTCACAAGGACCAATGTGATCTCTCCTCCGTTGGCTTGCTTGTTACTTTTCATCACTCTGTCATCATTCCACATCCATCCCTGTGTATGCACAAAGGAACAAGTTTAAATGCTGCTTCCACAAAGCCTCACTTCTGGGGCACTAGCTGTGAACAAGGGGACCATTGAGCGGTGCGGTAAGGGGTGGGGGGAAACGATCAAAAGGCTGTGAGACTCAGAATGGGGGCTAGAGGGAGATATGCATGCCTGAACTCTGGGCATGTGTAATGGATTGTGTTGGTTACTGGACAAAACACTTTACATTACTGGTAATGTGGTTGTATTTGTTTAAAAGAGATATACAGTTAATGGATGGTGTTGTGCCAAATGTTACGCAATCCAAAGGCACCACACTTGGGACAAATTGGCGGAGACGTTTCTAAACTTGTGATAAATATACATATATTTTGTATACATGCGCCTTAGGTTTTTCATGACTGGATTTGTAATCCTGTTCACGTGACCCTCGGCTGACCGCCACCTCAATTTTCTTCCTCTGTGTGTGTTTGGATTGCCTCCCTCTGACTCTGTTGATATCATGCTTTATTTCTCCTGTGTGCCTTCCCCGTCTCTTCTACCTTCCGTGTGTCTCTCACCATCTGTCTGTTCATTGCAACTATCTACTGTTGGTTCTCCTGGTTTTCCTGGTTCTCCTGGCCTGGAGTCTGTTATTCTGTCTTGTGTCTGCCAACATTTCTAATGGCTTCTGTCACTTTTTTTTTTTTTTTTATGTTTCTGATCTCCCTAAAAACATTTTAATTTACACAAACAATACAGAGTTCACATATAAATACATCAGAAAATAACTGCGGCACAATTGTGGTAACCAGGTCAGTGTATGTCCCCCATTTCATGACACATGCGATATGACCACGGCCGCGAAGACCTGACCTCTGAATGACCGCTCTGCAGTCGCCATGACCCAGTCTTCGATAAGAAAAACAAGAAACCAAAAAAAAGTGAACACTTGTTATTGCGGTTGCCAGTTTTCTACAATTGTTTGATTTAGTTTAATTATTGAGGTCCATCAGAGCACATATAATGTTATTTCCTCCTTCTGGATCAGAGGAGTCATGTACCCTACTAACATACTGCCAACAGGTATACCACTTCAATGAATTGCAAAATAGCAACACATTTCACCTCAGTCTCACATGTTGCGCTGCTCTAGCCAACACAACATGTACTCCATGTTCTCCTTGTCCCACATGGTGGAACCAGCACAACTGGGCCAAAGCCTGGGGTTTGGGGAAAGTGGGCGTTTCCTCTGATAGCGCTCTCTAAAAATAAACCTGTGCCCTTACGTAATAACCGAGTCTGTGTGAGAGTGAAAGTGATCAGTGCCAGCAGGTCTTCACTATACCAGCTACATGCACAAGCAGCCTCAGAGCCCTGGCTGACTTTGTAAATATACCAAACCCAGGAAGGTTTTGACCATCTTCATGCTGCTCGTCACATTATGTTCACCAGTACCAGTGTAGGAAAGTAACATTAACACAATCACTGTACAGTCAGATTGAGGTACTTCCATTTTATGTGACTTTAGAATACTTCACTAAATTCGAGAAAGAAATGTTTATTAATATGTTTCATATTTACGTCCCTACATTTATTTGGTAGCAATAGTTACAAGCTAAACTGCTGATTGACATTTTACAAACAAAATGATCCGATCAAACAGAAAGCATTGCTTCGGCAGAAAACATTAGGAAACTTTGGTTGTTTATATATCTTAACAAACGCTTTAGAGGTGCTGTAGGCTGAATGTGTTACATTCAGAAAGAGCAGGCTAGCTGTAAGCAAAGCTAAGCTACCTGGCTAACGGATATTGCTTCATATTTAATGTACCAACATGAGAATGCCGTTCATCATCCAACTCGTCACCAGAAAGCGAATGAGCATATTTCCCAAATCATCACACTATTCCATTAATGGGAATACATTGGGTTACTAATTTCACTGAGGTTCCTGATTGTGGCATAATGTTGCATAAAATGAAGCACCTAACTGAGTGCAAGAGGCAGAAAACAGCTCTTCAAATTCCCACCATGTCCTTTCTGTCATTCCTCCATTTTCTTTCTGTTCTATACCTCTCATTGTGCACTGTAACCATCAACCAGACAGAGCAAGAGATGCTGGGTAATGGTGATGTAAATCAGGATCAGGCTTCTGATGCTGAACATGAGAAAATAGTTGTATATCTCTGTGCCTCCTCCCTTCTCTCTCCATCATTGCATCTGTGCAGCGTTCACCACTGCTGAGGCCCTCATCAATCACCACTCCCTATCTATCTCATCCGTCTCAGAGGCCAATGCCCCCTACCTCATCCCTCCCTCATAAATCAACAGACAAATGCATACTAAACAGCAGCTGTCACTGTTTTTTTTTTTTTTTGGGTCCTGCTCAAACTACCTCATCCTGCTTTTAATCATGAGCCAGTTTTTGTTTTCTCTAAAGAAAGGAACCTCAAATGAATCTCAAATGAGCAGGTGTCAGTATGCAGAGAGGCCACCTGTGTGAGCTGTTGCTGCACAATGTGAGAATGGAGAAATATGCTTTTCTGCTTTTCCACCATGCAGTATGGAAATGACCCGGAAGTCACCCTGTCCCAGGAATTATTGGCAACATTAGAGTGGGACAGTGTCGCTTGTTTGCAGATGGAATGTCCCTCTCACTCTGAGGAGATTTAAAGGATCAAAGAGGGTGAAAGGGAAGGAGGGTTGGGGGGCATGAGAATAGTTACCATGGTGATCATGACATCACCGCAGACTTGTGCGCTCTCCCTCAATGGGAGTTTTGTTTGTGTGGAGGTGAAGGCAAACAACAGTCTCGAGACGACAGAAGGAGGCACTTAGTGAAATGTAAGTGACAGAAATGTGGCTCTCAGAGCCGGCCTCTCGTGGGTATTAAGGACAATCGGGAAAAGAAACGTCGCTTGCTGCTTTCTTTCCCTTTACTCTTCATCTCTCTGTCGTGGGCGGATGCTGGAACGGATCTGAGTTACGTCAACACGCTAATAACACAGCATGGTTGTGTGGAGATGAATCGCGTGTTCGTGTCAGTCAGCTCCGGTCATTCTTAATTGAGTTAGGATTTTGAGGGAGAGAGACAGAAGGAATGAGAAAGAGAGACAGTGTGTATGGCAACTGGCAATATTGTGAATTAACACACAGCTCACACATCACGTTTTCCTTTTAATCTACCAACCTCAATAGCCAGAGAAAGAATAGCACCTCTCAACTGTGCAACTAAACATCTGTGGCGTAAACATAAACTTGAATGAAAGCGTTACTGACTAAAGAAACACACAGGGATACGGCATCTACAGCCACTAAGATTGAGTAACTTTCTTTTGCCTGATGGAGAAGGTGTGATTAACTCCACATAAACACTTTCTTATTTATTCATTATCCATTCAGTAAACTACATTGAATAGCCAAGATCATTACATAATTTAATTTCAGTTTGGTAATGGCTGATCCTCAAGCACTCCGAGCAGAGTCAACAGGTATCCTGTTGACTCTGCTCGGAGCGCCAATGTGAGGTTGGCAATTCCAACCTCATATTTCAGAAATGGATCAAGAGAAAAAGCTACACAAAAGTATTTGTATTCTAAAGTGACTGAACCAAAACATTTTGTGTACTTCTATAACATACTTTTATTTCTGAAATGCACTATTTGTGTTTTTGCTAATTCCATTCATAACACCACATTTAACATATTCTGTCTATTAATACTATAATACTT
The DNA here is from genome assembly GCA_038501785.1 of Myoxocephalus aenaeus. NCBI lineage: Eukaryota > Metazoa > Chordata > Actinopteri > Perciformes > Cottidae > Myoxocephalus > Myoxocephalus aenaeus. Next base: position 4,172,991 of record JBAMJR010000051.1, on the reverse strand, counting down.
AAAACTATTAATAAACAGCTTTTCCTCCTTATGATGTAAAACTGCCATTAGCAGGGTTTAGTCTGCTGTTTAGAACACCACATTTAAAAGCCCTGAGGAATATAAGGACCCATTCCTTACGGCTGTTTATGCTGAGATCTAAACCCACTCGAGATGAAACGTTATCCATATCCCCTATAGTCGTCAAACTATAGTGTCAAAGTCGCTAAATAAAGAAATAACGTCAGCATCTGAGGAGTAGACCAGAGCCAGCAGATGGCTAAAAAATTTAGTGAACATAAGCCAGTTAAATAAAACTGTTAGTGTGCTGAAATTCTATTGAAGCAAAATCCATCCATCCATCCATCCATCCATCCAATCATATCCACGTATCCAGGGCCAGGCCGCGGGCTTAGCATTGGTATTCCAGGCATCCCTCTCCCCAGCTATGTTTTCCAGCTACTCCTGGGGAACTCAGAGGAATTCCTAAGCCAGGTGAGATGTATAATCTCTCCAGCGTGTTCTGGGTTTACCCCGGGGCCTCTTACAAGTTGGGCATGCCCGGAAAATCTCTCAACAGGATGCGCCCAGAGTTAGAAAAATGCCCAGAGGAGTTTTAGACCAAAGCAGTCGAAGCAAAAAACTCATGCATATACCTGCATGTCGCACACGTGTAAGCAATAACAAAGATAAAGTGAAGTGTTGTCCAACCCAGTCCAAAATCAAAAGTGTTAATAGCTGTAGCAGCAACAATTATAGGCGGAGCAACAAGCTGGCTGGATGGGATATTGTTTAAATATGGGGATAACACATGTCTTATCTGGAGGGCGTTCATAGTGTCACACTCGGTACATTAAAAGTGCCAGAAACAGTTGTGTAATGAACGAAAGGAGAGAGGTGGAGAGAGAAGTCAAACCAAAGCTATTCGACAAGCCCGTACTGATAAGGCATGGGAGTGAGTGTATGCTTTTTAGTGTATGCAACATTAACCACCAAAGTTTTCCCGCCGATTGTTATCTGCCAATATTCAATACAAAATGCCATCATGACATCGGCATTCATGCTTTTCTCGTTGCCGATCTCTGATAATGTAGTCTTGTAAAATGTAGTGTTGTTTTGAAAACATCCCCTTCAAACATTTGGATTCATTCAAGTTTCTCATCAACATAAATATATATTAGAGATGAATTATGAGCTGTTTACACTAGCTCTAAGTAGCTTATAATACATAATTGAAATTAGTAATGACAATATTGGATTTAATCCCTAAAAACACAATCTTTTATGTGCTTATCATTTTAATTGTGGGTTTTTATGAAGAAAAAAACACAATAGATGATTATTTATTTTATAACTAAAAGTAAAAGTATAACATTTTACATTTTTGGTGGTTTACACTGACTTCAGAGCAGTTAAAATTGATTTATCTGTATCTGCCAACATGGATCATCAATTAGCAAAAAAAAACAGGGATCTCTAAAAGTCATATTTACTACCCTTTATAAAATAGTAGGATCCATTGCACCACTACAGTTAGACAATGAACAATACAACAGTGTCTTCAAATTAACTTCCACAAATTCTCAAGAAACCAAGACCGTAGTCGAATGCTCACAGTCACTCCCACCTTCTCCTCAGCAGTCACCAGTTGTTGTCCAAAGATCTCATCTCTGGCACCATTATGTCAAAATAAGATTTGTGTGTGTGTTTATGTGTATGATAGGGCAAACGTCAGGACAAGAGACACAATGCGGCTGTCCCACTGACAAGGTTGACACCCAGGGGTGACGGGTAGGGGGTGTCACAGGCTGTGTGACACCATATGTGTTTCACTGCAGATCAAAGGGTTTGAGTTTTTAACTGATTCAGTGAGTCATGAATCACCTCTGGTCTCTGGATTTCAGACGACTGTTGCTGAGTGTGAAGCTCAGCAGCTGGTGACTTCCCTTAAGTAGCCGGCGAAAACAGAGTGTTGTGGTGTTTATTGAGAGCTCTTCGTTTAGGGGCCACTATAGCAAAGGAAACAGAGTTTAATGGATGGAGGCATTTTGCAAAGTTAGTGTGAGGACTTCAAAAGGTGAAGGAGAACAAGTTTATTTATTTTCAAAAGTCATTCAGTGCCCTAGTCTTGGTTTGTCATTGTTGGCTTTTAATCTAAATCTCTGACTGAACTTTTTTGAGTGGAGTTGCATTGTGGATAATTTAAGCGCAATTAAGGGGAATACAAAAGACAATATCTCTGAATCTGCTACATCAATTTTAATCAACTTTTAACTAACCATTGGGAATCCAACAATGTTACAGGAGTGGAATACAAAATGTTTGGAGCAGTGTTTTAACTCATGTTACAAGTGAAATCCCTGCCAGGAACATATTCAAACATCCTCACACACTTCCACAAGATGATTAATCTGAGCTGTTGTCTATTGCAATCTAGTTCTCATTCATTACCAGTCAGTTTGCTATCTGATATTGGTTCACTGCTTTGACTCCAAAGGACAGAAGCTAAATAAAGGAAAGGTTAATGTGCTGTACTCATTTATAGTATGCATCAGCCACTCCATGATGTCTGTTCCCAAACAGGTACAACCATTAGACGTTGGGAGTCACGCGCTGTTGCTAACGTATGTCCGTCCGTGTGTTTGTTTACATGTTACTATGTTTGTGTGTGACTCACTGTTAAAGCAATAGATCTAACATAGACCTGTCACCTCTCTCACACACAAGAGAGGCAAGAGAGGAGGATGTCTGGAAACGTTGCAGCAGACCAGCAGCGTTTATGGACTGTGAATGTGGTACATTGTGTCTACTCCAACCAGAGGCACCACAGGACAAAGTATGAGATAAAGAGTCATGTACCCTGAGCCACGTTTCTCCAGTCCACATACAATCTATTTTAATGCATAATGTTTCCAGGAAAGAAATATCATGCATTGGTTTTAGCCATAAACAAAATTTGTTAAAACCCAATTTATATATGATGTGATGCACAAACAAATGTGATATTAGAACATTGCTCTTACACCTTTAGCACTTACATTTCTGTACATGAAGCGCTCTGTGAATTACAGTGAGATTTATTTTTGGAAATAATGAGCTGCTTTGTGGATATAGTCTCGTCTCCGGTGGTTGTGTTATCTCATATTTTGGGAGAGGAGAGTAACCGTTTCAGATGACATCCGGGTAAAGAAAAGGCAGGCTGTTCTCATTCTTATATCTGTGTGTGGCTTTGTAACCCTGGTTCATGGCCAGAGCCGAAAGAACAGAGAAATTAAGAACATGAACCAACAGAACAACTCTTATCTTTGTGGATAAGGATAAGCACAGTTATACTTGGAATTTATGAATACATTCATTTCAAATGAGATACATTCTACAGCTTGAGTGATTATGTTTAGTATTGTCATATTTGTCTCTATAGTTCTAATTATTTCACACTGTTCTTGGCCTCGGAAAAAAAACAATGTTAAAAAGCGTAGTTGCTTCTGATCAACAGTGATAATAATAGCATCTCCTCAGCCTGTTTTGGCCACACACGATACATTAAACAGCCAGATTGAAATACAGTCTGTTTTCTCTGGAGGCTGCTTTTATTCTTGAATCAGCACTTTAAAAAACTTCTACATAATTCAGTATTGTGCGTCATCACATATCAAATGGAAACACATAAAAGTAATGCAGCATTCACACACACACACACACACACACACACACACACACACACACACACACACACACACACACACGCACGCGCACACATTTATTTACTGCATTCACAGTCAGGGGGCCATAACATATGGGCCTCTGAGGTGGGATGAACGTAGACTTGAAATGGAAGATCACAATTACCTGTGAAGAAACCCTGAGAGGTCCCAGACTGTATACAGTAGAAGGCCACTTTAGCTTTTAATATATTTTTATTAAATGGATTTAAAATCTGATTATAAAAGACAAGCGACAAGATCAAATTTGCTGCTTGTGATGGATGATAACAAGTTGAATAACATTATGGAAATGGAACAACTAGAACATTTCAGGATAATATGGGTGCTTTATAAAGCTATCTAAAGAATCAAATCTCATTTGAAGGTAGATGAGTTTTCCGCTGGAGCGTGACCACTTCATCTCCTTTGATTACCGAACACACGTGCATGCACATGTCTGAAGTAGACATACGCACATACGGTTAGTACAGTTGGATGTGATTACATATTCAGGGCATGTGAGACGTGGCCTGCTGAGAGATCGTGTTTGGGGAGTTGAACATACAGATTCAACAAAGTATTTTTCCACCAGCCAGGAATACAGAGTAGCCTCCCTACCTCCCTCCTTTGGATTATTATTCCTCCTCTTTCTTTCATCCTCTGTCCTCCTCCTCTGTTGTCTCGCTCTGTCTCTCCTCTCATATATTAGGCACACTTCTCAGCAGACAGCCCCTGCTGTTTACTTTTAATTCCTCTCTGTGAATCCTAATTGGACGCAGTGTCTTCCCAGGGTCAGTTCTAATCAGAATTATGATGAGTGCATCAGACTCTGCAGACACCTCCTCCAAACCCCTGAAGCGTTTTTGTCATGGGCACCACTATTGTTGTTTTGTTGACTTTGCTTTGTGAACATAAAATAGCTCTGCTTACCAGCAAATACAGGATCAATTTGAAGTTATGTGCACTGTATTTCTGCTCGGAGTAACTTCTGTTCCATAATGTTAATGTTCCCATCCAAAATTTCCATCTATAACAGCTCTATCCTCATTTATTTTCCGTCTCATCTCTCTCATAATCCCTTTGAGGTCACACCTGGCCCTCAGGGCACAACTGTCTTCTCTCCCCTCCCTCTTCCTTCGTATCCTCCCAGCTTGTAGTTCCCCTCTTTTCCACACTCTTTCCATTCTTGCACATCTACACTCTTTCAACCTGGAGACTATTGCTTATCCAACACCTCAGAGAGTCACAATAAGCACTAAAATGTGTCTTGATTGACCAAATTTCAAGTAAACAGCTCTATATCAGGTGTGAATGTACCCACTAGGATGCACTGGGGCTGAATTACGTGAGCCACATTTGGCGGTGGCCTAGGACAACACATGTGGCCACAGATGTGGTGCAATGTGAACGTGACTGACTAGGTGTTAGTTCATACGTGCCAGGAAGTTTTACAGAAGCCCAAAATAGTGGAAGCCAAGAGTAGAGGTCTGTCTTGTGTTGATTTTGAGCACAGGTCCTGGTTCATAAAAACATGTTTCTTTGCATACTGAGTGGGGAAATTAAATCCAATGAGGTGGACACTCAAAAGACATCTCTGATGCCAGGTGTGAAAATCTCGACTGAATCCAAAAGTATTTTATACCAGCATTCATAAAGTAGCCCTCCTCAGCCAGTCTACTGGCATTGGTTCTCTCAATCGATGAATTTAAAAAAAGACCCGGATATAAGTCAATGCAAGAAATATAGCACATTACAGGCAAAGAAAATGAAGAAACTGAGCTGATGAAAAGACAAAAGACTCCATGAGCCATGAAGACTCGTACGGCCGCTGAAAGACGACTGCAACTACAGTGAAGGAACATCTTGAATTGGTTCCTTGACATGTAAGATTACAAAATGCATGTTACATAGATAGTATTTTCACAGCACTAACAAGATTATGGTCAAAGTAACATCGTCAGTCTTTTTAGCATGAATAATACATCAAATGTGCTATACGTGAGATTGGGAGCATTTCTATTGCCTCTCAATGGCTCTCAACACGGCACGACTGAGTTAGCTTGCAGCTAACGGTGCTAACGGTGCAATCTATGGCAAAAGTGCTCACATCGCTAACAATGCTAACCTGAAGGGGAACCGGAGGGGAGGTGCTACGCTCCCCCAATGGCGGCAGCAGTTTGGTTGCTATGTAAACAAAGAACGAAGAAGCTTGGTTTACAACACACACACAGATGGAGAGCGACTGCTCGGGGAGACATGTTACCCCACTATATCTTCACAGAGCAAATAGTTGTTTGCTGCTGTATTAATACTCTAAATGTTGTATATTGTACAACATTTAGAGTACCATGACCTTATAGATAGTTTCTTCCATGAAAAGCAACATGAATGCACCAGAATCCAATCCTTTCTTTTCAGTATGCATTTAGTTGTTTCAGTCCGAATCTAACAGCAAGTCTTAAATCCTTGGGTTACATATATACTATAACTGTGGTCAGTCAATAATTCATAACACAATGTGCTCTTTTAAACCCAACATGCTTGAGAAAGTCTGCCGGGCTGTCTTTGTTTACTATTTTGATCGGTAGCTCAGAGCGCAACCACTCCTGCTGTTTAAAAGTGATAGAGGATGTGAAACACGTGCAAAGAGCACACAGGAGACCTTCACCCCTGCAGCCACATCGTATGCACACTGTGAGCTACTGGCGTGTCATCTTATTGGAGCACCCAGCATTTAAAACTCATGAATGATTCGAGAGAGAGCGATAAGTGCAGAATTAAAAACATGTAAGGCACTAAACATAATGCCAGGTACTAAACCACACAAAGTGATCTGCCTTGTCACCGACACAGATTCATCAAAAATACCTCTGCACCTTTCTTTTATCTTTCCATCAACTATCCACATATCATTACTAAATTAGTTCCCCATGTCCTTGAGGCTCAGGAATCGTCGCTCTATCATCTCAGACAGTTTACGTGCAAAGAGACCTGGGGGTTGGGGAGGTGTGTGTGTGTGTGTGTGTGTGTGTGTGTGTGTGTGTGTGTGTGTGTGTGTGTGTGTGCTTGGACGTGGTGCGTACATACAGGGCGTATACAGAGCTATTCTATTAGCTACCACCCTCCCTCTCTCTGCCTTTTAAAGCATGGCGTCACAGCGGGTGGATTTGATGAGGAATAATCGGAAGACATGTAGGATAAATAAAATTAGCTTTAAGACGATTTCATGTGACAACCCATTCACGAGAACATACAGTGTTTTCTCTGCCTGGAGGTTAAAGCTGAAGCGTGGTACTGTTGTTCCTGCTGAGCAGGGCGACAAGGTCAAAGTGAGAGAAAAGAGGAGAAAGACCGGAAGGAACGTATAGAAGCAGCTGCACACAGCATACAGCGGAGAACCGGTTATTATGCTATATCTCATGTTCAAGTTTTCCTGTCTAGATATAACATGACTCATTTGCATGACTCACTGATTAATCATAATGAACATGTTTCCATTTATTCGTGTGTCTAAAACCATTTCACACAGCTTAAAGTTGGTCAAATTAGGATACTCTTTTTCAGCCTTGTTTTTTCCCTCACTGCAGATGGCGAATGGATCTATTGATGTTGCCCCAGTGGGCTGACATTGGATGAATTATGTAACAGCCTCGCCGGGTTATGAAGGCGACTGTGCAGGAGGAAAACTACTCACGCTGCTGCCGTGACAACTGATAACATAACCTCTGTATTTACATATGCGGTGCCATGTAAATCCTCTGTGTGTTTGCATGCTGTGTGGCTCGCTGCAGGTCACTGATGTTTAATGGGCAGACTGTTCCAGAACGAAGAGAAAGTACAACTTGTCATTCGCTGATAACCCCATAAAATGTTGGTGTAAAAACTCAGTCACTCATGAAATTTAGTTAATGAGATTTTATACCAGGCTGGTCATTTCATGTATCAGTGGCAGAATAACTAATGAGGTACTCATTTGAAGGTTACGGCAAAGATGAGTTGTTTTTTAGATTCAATATTCAATACTGAATAAAAACTATAAGACAAAGAGGCAAACTGACCATCAGCTGTTTAAGCTTCAGTGCAATTTTAGCTGCTAATGCTAACGTTAGTATTGTGTTGTGTTGTCATGCTATGCTAAAGAGAGAGAAAGAGAGAGATAACTAACTGCATACTAACTGCAATGTACCCATTTGATTAGTTTGATTCAGTTTCCCACTTAATCAATATCTAAATTATCTCTGTACTAAGATAATTAGCCTTTTCCTCCTGTTGCCAGCCCACAGGGAAGATTTGCTCAGTTTAAAGACTTTAAAACTGCCACCCCTGAACAGGCACATGTGTTTGTTTTCCTTTTTTGTAAATTATTACATGATTTATATTAGAACTGTTTGGATGACCTTTAGGGCTAGCAGTATTTATTCATTTATTTTGTAATCATCACCTCCTTTTGTCTACATCTCAATTTTGAATAAATCCCCTCATTTGGCAGAAGGCTTAAAAAGCCAAATTAAAGTCCCAATCTCAGTGCCGGCGTTGCGCCCAATTTATCCCTCTCTTCTTCTACTTCTTCTGTCTCCTTCACTGCATGTCTTACCCACTTCCTCATTTACTCTTCAAAGGGAAAGCAAAGCATCTGTCTATTACGAGGAGCCCAGGGCGCTCTGCAGAGTTGTGTTAAGTAATAACAACCAGTGACGTCAAAGGCTCTCCGCCTGAGCTGGAAAGAGGGAGGGCGAGGGGGCGAAAAAAGGGATAAAAGGAGAGGGAGGAGAGGGAGGAGAGGAGGCAGACATGGAAGCGGGAGTGTGTGAAAAAGCTCCTCTTGTGTGTCAGTTGCTTGTCTTCTGTTTATCTGCCACTGCTGAATAACGTTGAACATAAACCGTGTGCAGCAGTTCATTCTGTAATCACAAGCCTCCAACACGTGTGATTTCTGTTCTTCCTCTCTCATCATTGCATTGTTGTTTTTTTTCTCCCTGGCAACGTAATGCTTTTTTCCCCCCATTGGTTCACAGAAAAGCGGAAGAGGTCTATTACGCTCCGTCACACATCTGCTGCTCAGCATAGTTCTGTTTATGGTCCTATCACCGGAGCCTATATTTGTACCTCACAGGCTATAGCGAAGGAGGAGCAGCCTCTGCTCAACAAGTATGCATTTGTTAGGCTGAGGTCCTGTGACAAATATTCATGCAATATTATGTTTTCATTTTGCTCTTCGATAAACTGGAATAATACATGTATTTGGAATAGTGAATATAAATATATCCCACACCTCCTTTTCTGCTTTCTAAACTCCCAGAGAAAGTCTGTATTGTCGATGTTGTGTAAACAAACAGCTCAACTAAGCCCTCATGAGTCGGATTTTCATAAAACGCTGAAAACTCATTTAAGTGAATTTCTCCCTCTTCCCACATTCACATTCCTGGAATGTAAGCGCAGACTTCAACTGAAGACTGATTGTGGGATTAGAGATCTTAGGGTGTTACAGTCCTTCATAAACACAAGTGACAGAAGCGGCACTGGGTGGAGGATACATTAGAGGATTACACCCTAAGACAATATAGAAGTCTTACCATGCCTCAATATGGCTGCTGACCTTGCGCTGTCAGGTGACAGCTGTTTGTTAAAACTGCAAACGCAAGCAAGCCTGCACACACAATTTACACACTACTGAAAAGGCACAAGCGCCTTGCATGATATGTAAACTACCTTAAAAGGCACATGAGACATGAGACTGTGCTGTGCTGTTTACAGTAAACAAGCCAGAAGGCCTTGCCAGGACTGTGGAAGTCACCGTGTTGTTGGCAGAGAACACGCTCTCCCACCCACTTCCACCAAGACAAACTAGATTGTGCATCTGAATCCACGAGGCAATGTCAAACTATAATCTCTCTTTTGCTCAGCCCCTGCCTGATCTATCGTATGTCTCATGTAGGCCCGCCTATTTGATCCCCACAGCACTTTTCACAGGAGCCCTTTGCACACATTTACAGCTCACAACAAGCACATGACTGCGCTTGGCAAATCTACTGTAAGTGATTGAGGAATGTCTAAAAGTCCACTCTGTCAGCAGGGCTATAGACCAACAGCCTCCCGTTTCCATTACAGGCACAGCTGCTGCGATGACGAAAGACTCTCATGTTGTCAAGAGATATTAATAGAAAATAACAGAAACGGTTCAAAGACAATACATTAATACATATCAATCTATAATTATAATATATAAGTATAAGATATATAATATGTATATAAAATTGAATAAACCAATATTAATCAATATTATAATTAGGATAACACTGTTTTGTTCTGTGACATGTATGTTACAATACTTATGTGTTTCATTATTGTGGTTTAATTCATATAATTCAAGGGATATAATAGAGAATAACAGAAAAGACAATACATTAATACATATCAATCTATAATAATATTATAATATACAATAATATATTATATATAGTATAATGAACCAATAATAATCAATATTATAATTAGGATAACACTGTTTTGTTCTGGGACATTTATGTTTCAATACGTATTTGTTTCATTATTGTGGTTTAATAATTAATATAATAGTCCTATATATCCTATGACGTGTTCCCTTTTCCATTAAAAAAAACAAAAACAGTAATGTAAAGTTACACTGACATTGTACAGCAGTGACTTCATATCATGAACACACAACTATGTGTGTTGGTGCACTTTAAATTTGGCAACAACGTGCGTTCAGCAGAGCGATGACGTCCGCAGCCGACATCAGCACCTTAGATACGGGCTCACCACTCAGCGTGGAGCTCCTGCCCCGTTTTAGACCAATCAGCGCGCGTGTTTTCTAGACGGCGTCCAGCACCACCCACACTGCTGCCAGCTGTAATGCTCGGCTATAGGGAATCTCCTCTCGGGCCATGTACATTCACCGTAACTCCTGCAGTTGTTCGTGGCACGTCACGATACAATTAAGGTCCTATGTGAATAATAACATGACATAAAGGAAGATATATATATATATATATATATATATATATATATATATATATATATATATATATATATATATATATATATATATATATGATATAAATGAGATCAAAATCGCGAAAACGGCTCATTGAAATGCTCGAGGCTAAATATGGCTCGGGCATTTAAAAGAGCAGCGCGTTTGCTACAGTGTTTAGTCGCATGGCGTCTTTAATTTGGTCTGTTTGATTATGATTCCTCGAAAATAGAGATGGTTTAGTCTGTTAAAACATCTACAATAGGGCTTTTTTACATCGATAACAGTATTTGTTTCAAGCCTGTTCGAAGTCGGACAGGATATATATTTATATACTACCGTTTATGTATTTACAATAATTGCTTTAGCCTTTCGCTGTCAGCACAGACCTAGGTTATCTCTGACGCAAACGCTCATCAGAGGCGTCTCTCCCCGTTTCACAGAATCATATGTCACGGATTGACACCTCAGCTCAGCCAATCAGCGCGCAGCTCAGGCACCACTCTGAAGGCGGGACTCGCACTTTGGACCAATCGCAGCCTCTCGTATTGTTTTGACCTCTGAAACCGCATCACCGCCTACCTCGTGCCCATGGCGGAGGAAAGCTATAAATAAAGGCAACGCTGTAACAGGAGGGGGACGAAGTAGCAAAACTCCCGGAGAGGCGGGAGCTACTCTGGAAGCCTGCTGAACGAGGAAAAAACGAAATAACCTTAAAAACAGAAACCGAAGCAAACGCCAATCCTCAGAAATGTACATTTACTGGAATACTTTTTTGTAACGTTGATAATATATTCTATGTGAAGAAAGTATTTATACTTTTTTGTCTATTTGCACTAACTAACGGTACTTAAGAACTACTGCGAATTCTTATTTTTTACACAAAAAGTAAGTATTTCTGCTGCCTTCTTTCTGTCACTTCTGTCGCTGCATTTGAAGTCACTGTCTTCATGTTGCTTGCTGTCGTGCTATAGCTGTATCCATAACGTTACTTACTAAGCTGATTTGCTGCGTCAGTCCACGAAGTTAGGGAGGGGTGTGTGTGTGTTTGAGAAAGTGAGCGTGTGTGTAAGCGCGTGCATGCGAGTTCAGTGTGTAGTATCTCTTTTTTTTTTTTTATCATATCAGGTGTATTAAAAAAAACAAAAAAAAACAATACCCCGCTCAAAGACTCGTTGGACGTGCACGTGAATTTATACTGATCATATAGTACTTTATAGTTTCTGTTAATTTATAATGGCGTCAATACAGGCTTCTATAGCTGGTGGGTTGTTGCATATTTTGTTAAATCTCTTAACTTAACCGATAAGATGAAAGACCTGTAGCCATTTCGCAACACTGAGAAATCTCCTCTAGGTTGCTGTTTCATGAGGGAGGCGACAAATGTTGCAGATTATATTTCCTCTATTGGATGAATAAAGTAATCACATTTCTTAAGGTAGGTTAGTTTAAAAGCCTCGACATATAGTCCCTCTGTATCTCTAAATTCAGCTCTACTCTATTTGCGAGGATTATTGCAGCACATCCCATTTCTTTGCATTGCGTTTTCTAGTTGGTGACATTTGCATTGTATCCACCGTCATGGTGTAACTTTAAAGTATTTCATCTTCTCTGTCTAAAATTGCCAAACATATGGGTGTCACCGATACAGAAGTCCTATTTCAACATGGTTGTTTTATGTAGGAAGAGCTCAGACGACGCTCATCAAACCAGCCCCTGTGACAGGATTGTATTGAAGATTGAAGCCACCTAAATCATGTCCTCTATATGCATTATTGGCCAGGCATTTTCTCACTTGAGCTCATTGTTTATGTTCCTTTAATGCAACAACTCCGCTTTAGATTCCCTGTCTCCTGCTCTGGAGGCTGTCCAGTATTACGTAACAGGATTACCTAGTATTAGTGCGAGGTTAACGTGCTCAATACCCAGTTTCTGACGTTTACATACGCAGCAAATGCCAGATGAACAAGACATATGGCCTGATCCAGGATCAGTGGGCTCTGTGTTGACATTTTCTGCAATAGCTGCACATTTTGAGTGTTGCTGTGAAATTCCGCTCTGGAGGACTGTTGTGTGACAGTCAACCTGAGATATTTGAGCTCCCAGCAGTCAGCACAGCAACCTGCACTGGCGTTAATGTTTAAAGGACACTAACTCGCCCTCCCCTTATTAAGGCTGCACTAGTTGTGGTCAAACGGAGCTTTATATTTTGAATGATTGTTCTTGGTGGCCTTTACATTTATTTGTGACTTTGTTACCATTTTGAAATGGATGATTAACAAGTGTTTTTTTCCCTCTCCCAATTGTTGCAGGAAAATATCATACCCTGTGGAGAACATCACTTCACTGCAAAACCAGCACTTTTGCTTTTGAACCTGTTTTATCCAAATACTGGTTGCTTTCGCCATCCTGCCTGGAGAGCATCTGTGTTGCCAACCACGGATAAACAAAGCAGACCCAGTGGACACATTCAAGGTCAGACACACCCAATCTTCACCTACCTGGTAAACGTCGGCAGTTAGCTATGCAGCTTGAAATCCAAGTAGCTCTCAACTTCATCATCTCGTACCTGTACAACAAGCTGCCGAGGCGGCGCGTTAACATTTTCGGCGAGGAGCTGGAGAGGCAGCTGAAGCAGAAGTACGAGGGACACTGGTACCCAGAAAAGCCATACAAGGGCTCAGGATTCAGATGTATCCACGTGGGGGAGAAGGTGGACCCTGTGGTGGAGAAGGCAGCCAAAGAGAGCGGGCTGGACATTGAAGATGTCCGCAACAATCTGCCCCAGGACCTCAGCGTGTGGATTGACCCCTATGAGGTGTCCTATCAGATCGGGGACAAGGGGCCAGTCAAAGTATTGTTTGTCGATGACAGCAATGAAAGTGTAGCTAGTAGTGGGGCGCTCGATCTGGACAAGGAGATCAAGAACAGTTTCAATCCCGACGCACAGGTCTTCATGCCCATCAACGAGCCTGTGAACGCAGCCTCTCCGGGTTCCACCTCGCCCTCTCCTCCATTCGGCCACTCGGCAGCAGTCAGCCCCACCTTTATGCCCCGCTCCACGCAGCCTTTAACCTTCACAACAGCCACCTTCGCCGCCACCAAGTTCGGCTCCACTAAGATGAAGAGCAGCGGCCGCAACAACAACAACAACAACGGCAGCAGCAGTAGTGCTGGGAACAAGGTGGCACGTACCTCTCCCACCAACCTCGGCCTGAATGTGAACAGTCTCCTGAAACAGAAAGCCATCTCCACCTCCATGCACTCTCTTTACGGGTTGGGCCTCGGGGTGCAGCAGCAGCAGCAGCAGCAGCAGCAGCAGCAGCAGAAGCCCTCAGCCCTGTCCCCCAATGCCAAGGAGTTTGTGTTCCCCAGCCTTCAGGGCCAGGGCAGCCAGAGTGCTCTCTTCCCTGGAGACAGCTCGCTCAGCCTCAGCCCGCTGCAGTACAGCAATGCCTTTGACATGTTTGCGGCCTACGGTGGCCTTAACGACAAGTCCCTTATGGATGGCTTGAATTTCAGCTTGAACAACATGCAGTATTCTAACCAGCAATTCCAGCCAGTTATGGCCAACTAGTACACATGAAATGGTACTACTTAAGCTACTATTTCACGCAGAAACGACCAGAGATAATGTGATAGGGGGGGGGAAAGAAACACAACATGTAAACAGAATGTCATGATGGAAGGAAAAAGTGACTGGTCAGCTGTACGATCTACGTACCGAGTCTAAGAGCATGAGCCCGAAGGTGAATTCCTTTGCTCCCTTGAGTTATACCTTTAGTACAAGATGTCCAAGCTTGGTGACCTAAACTTCAACATGCATCATTGTTATTTCTTTTGCCAACCAAGCACAACTTTTTTTTATGTGACTGTTTTAAGATATAAAAAAAAGAAGAAAAAAAACACCACCACAAGTCATGGCCTCTTTCAGTATTTAAAAATAACTGGACACCGCCAATTTCTTCAAGCAATTGGCACAAATAAGTGGGATTTCCTGGTCTTTTTTCTAATTGTATAATTTAATTTAGTACAGAGTTTGTAAAATATCAGAGTATCTATTGTTTCTACGACATGGTATTGCATTTATATCTTTTTACTACTCCAGTGATCTGTGATGGCTGCAGCAACTTTATGTTTTCTTTTTTTATTGAAATTATGAAATGAATCCATCTTTAAAAAAACATCGACTCTATTCTAAAGATTGTGTACAGAATATTCCGTAGTGGTGGGATTTAAGAATATTTGCTTTTTTGAAAAACATAAGAGTTGTATTTTCTGTTAAGAGTTTAAAGATTTTTGCTATATTATGGACAAAATGTAATCGTATATTAATTTTGTACCTACATTGTGCAATACTTGATAAAAAAAAAAAAAAAACGGTATAACAAAGTATTTGGAGTCAGTGTCTTACATGTTAAGAGGGACTGATAGTTTATTAAGTTTGTATTAAAAAGCTTGAAAATAATTGCACTTGTTCAGTTTCATTGTTTTTTTTCTGTGGTTGAGCTGGTCGGTACAGGTTTTAAAGGAGGTTATGCAGAGGATCAGAGTTTTGTAACATGCTTGGGCAGATCCAGTATTCTGTCCTCGGGTCAGAAGAATCAGGTTTGTCCTAAATACGCCCACATTCATTTGCAGTTCACCTGTTTGGAACATCGCTATGTCCTCAGCAAAGAGTTTTGACAGTACACTCACAATAGAATGGGTCAACAAATGAATTATGCAACATTACACGATATAGTACAGACCTCGACACATTCGATATCCTCTGCCTGTAACATTGACATATTAGTACACAAGCCCGCAGTAATGTTTGTTCACACCATGCAGGCTGTGTTGGCTCACGGTTTCCCTTGAGCAAAGTGCCATTACACATATGGAGACTGGGAGTGTGATTGTGTCGACCTGATAACCTCCTGAACTAAAGCAAGAACTCGTATGTGTGACGAGGCTGTTGGCGAACAGGCTGCTGATCCATGCAACACATTTCAGAGGCATAAACGACACAGCTGACGGGCGGAAACCTTGTACTGTGAGTCGAAGAATCCAGATCTGATACTGTGCCTGGAAGATGGGGCAAAACTAAAATGTTCAGACTCCCACTCGTGTGGGTGAAAATCGCGGCGAAGCATCTGCTGAGGTGCTTTTACGCAATATATTGAATCCCTCTCAACCCCAGGGTGCTATTTGTCTCATCTCCTTGTTGCTGGGAGGCCAGATTGAAAACTCCCCCTCCAGAGAGTTAGCCGAGTCACTTATTAACTTTTAATAATAAAATACAATAGTCAATGCTGGAAAACGGTACTAAAACCTGTACGGGAGAGTGTAGCTGAATGCTAAGCTGGCCAGTTACATTTCACCCAGTGTCCTCGAGGATGTGGCCTGTTAATGGATAACTGCAGTACTTTTTATGCAATGGGATCCAAAAAGAGTACTGGGGCTGGAAAGATCAAGCCTGAACTGATTCAAACTCAAGAGGCCATCTACTGTATAATTTAGCATTTGTTATTTCACCTTTACAAAAATTGCTTATACAAATGGGGTTTCCAACATATAAATTAACACTGAAGCTTTAGATTTATTTCCGGTTAATATTATTTGGGAGTTGTCAAATTGTTAAGCCTGAGAAGGTGAATCATAGCTTATTAATCAACGTATGATTTCAGCAATAACCTCACTCTGCTTCATCAGAGTAAAACAGATTTTCTTAGTGCCCTGTTGAAGTTGAGACCGTTGTGGTTACTGATGTTTCTTATGATGAGAAGTGGTTGGACTGTACGATTCCAGCACTAGCACCAAATCACCCTGACCCTGCTGGCATATCATGGCCCCTCTGGGGCCAGCTCATCATCGCTTGTCAGTCTGCGTGTCCCCTGATAAACGTGGGGCTTGATAGGCTGAGTAAAGTTCAGCCTGCGTGTGTGTGGGTGTATCTCAGTTGCTGATACTGTGAGTGTTAGTCGGGTGGGAGTGTGCTTGCTTATCTTGCTCTGTGACACTGTTTGTGTACATGTAGAATCAACAGGGTGGAACAGGTTGTTCTGAAATTACCTTTTAATGCTCGTCTTTCTTTTTTTTTGGTCGATTCTTTTCTGCACATCACAACTAAGGACCGTGTCCCTCCAGGCTGCTTGAAGAGGAGACGAGGGGAGTCACGCACAGCAACCCTTTTTCTGGGGGAATCAATAACACGCATAAAGGCTGAGGCCAGTGATGCCCTGTGGTCGTAAAAGAAAAGGAGCATGTACTCTAACCTCCAGCCATCATGAAAGGGCATCACTATCACGGGATCAGTTATTCTGTCCTCTACTCATTTTAATTAGATTGTTATCATACTACTTGGAATAGTACTATTTATACTACGGTTGTATTTCTGCAAATACAACAAAGCGTTGATGGTCGGGGAGGTTATCTTTGGAATATGGTCTGTTTAGGATTACTGATTATAATGTCATGTGAATGTGTTTTCATCGTAATGTAACCTGAATGATCGTTATATTAAATACAAAGTTTATGTTTATGAAACAGGCGCAGGGTCTTTCATGCATTATTTAACGATGCTCAAAGGTTGGCATGCCATAATTTAAAGTAGCAAATAAGTGAGAGAATACATTTGTGCTGTATATCTGATATAATAATTTGAATAACTTCCCAACCCTGGCTACACCCCCAAGGTGTGACTGTGGCAGGGCAGAGGAGAGGTTCAGACAAAAGAGAGAGTGAGGTGTTATATGGAGTATGCTAATGCGATAAAAGTATGGTGCTAAGAATACCAGCAAGACGAGGCTGAATATGGGATCAGAATAGCACAGAGACTGAAGCTTGATGAAATGAAGAGGGAGTAGGAAAGGCATGGAGCAAAGTGATGGGGAGAGAGGGAGAGTGAAGCATTGCCAACACCACTATTGATGCTAATCCAGTGCCAAGCACACCGCTCGGCCCCTCCTCCCCCGTCATAAAAACAGGTGGAGCTCAACTCAGCGTGTGGTCCCGGCCAGCCGACAAGGCCTTATGGTAATGTCACCCTCCTCAGCAAAAAAAAAACAGTTGATGGCTTTTCAGTCCCTCGCCCCATCTATTTCTGGAAACGCACTGGAGCTGATTGAGCAATGATAAGCTTAAGGGAATTGTGCTTTCCTCTGTGAATGACTTCACCAAAGCTGATCTGTATCTCACAGGGGAAAGTTAAGGATTTCAACCCAGAAGAGAAGAACTTATCTGTTTATTTTTAGTTTTTCTTGCTTTGTTTTAAAAAAAAAGAAGACTTCTTCCACATCCGAACCGACACATAATGAGAAAGTCAACACGTGTGGACTGGTCTGACAGTTGAAGCTTAAGTGACTACCAAGGGTACTGGCACAGTTGCTTTCAACAGTTGCTCACACGTTTGGCACATATGAGCTGTTGCTAGTAGGCAGACGAGAAACACTTGAGTACGTTCACTCAAATATATTCTGCACTAATACGCCCTGCAGCTGTCGACTGTCTTGTGCTAATACAAACAGTCCAAGCACTTGAGTTTAACGAAGGCTAATGTGTGCAGTATGTCATGAATATTTGTGTTTTTAGGAATCTTATGAGGCTTTTGTTGTTGTCTTGATGGATACATTGCATGTCTTCTCATACATACTTTATTACGTTCCTGTGTACACACTGCCACACACACACACTCACTCACTGATGCATAGTGGGAGTTGTCAGGTTTGCTTTGCACACTGTAGATATCACCAGCAGACACTAACGCACCCAGCCCTTTAAAGTGCAGCTGCTCTTATCTGCAGATGGAAACCAAAAACAAACACACATTCCATCCTCGGCCTCCCCTCCCTCACCACACCTCTTGGGGGGGGGGACGTACTGTGGTTTCCAGTGCAGTCTATCACGGCACTCCCTTACCTGCCACTGGGTTCCCCGCGACGCTTCGCAGCTGAAGGGCGGGACGACGCGCTAACCGCTTGGATTTAGTCCTGATCAGCTCTGTTTAGTGCTTCATGATTTGATAAGATAGTCAGCTCTGTGAAAGCAAGTCACAGCATGCTGTGTGCTACATCCAGAAATATCACTAAGACTGTGGCCTTGGCTTCTCACAAATATATGGCTGTTTGGGGACCGCACCACTATTTCTGGATAAAAAGAAACATATTTTTAACATTAAAAGTATCCATGGGTCTAGAAAGATAACACTGTAGCCGTAACCTGTTGGCAGTGTCCAAGCTACATGAATCGGACTCATCTTGTCAAGCTGAGATCAATCAGTGCTGGGCAATCTGCAGGTCTGTGGCACACACTGGTGCTGGAAGCTTACACACCTGCTGGCCATCACTCCCTAGTGTCTATATGTGATTCTTCAAGGGAGAGAGAAAGAGAGAGAGGATGCTATAGCAACAAAGGAATCGTTTGGTGTCTCTCAGAGGCTTTGTGCTCAGAAGAGGATGATTTGTCGCCAGGAGAGAGAGGAGGGCATTCTGGGAAACACTGGAGAGGAGAATCATGCACGCACAAATGCATACAAATACATAAACCCATGCACACAAACTCCCTGGACATGCTCCGAGGTGAGCACAACGAAACTGAAAGAAATGAGAGAAGTCCTTCCTAAGAACATCTTCATCTGAAACTTTCTCTCCACATCCACTTAATCCATAATATCTCAAGCCTACACGTCACCACGAAGGCTCTTCTTTTGCTGAGAAAAAAAATAGCTTTTGCTTTCTAAAACACCTTTTCTGTCTACTTAGAGTCAGTCTGGATTTGCCTGACTTATACCTCATATGCTTTGAACACTTTCATGAATAATATTTACACACATTAGAGAAAGAACCCCATGTGACGTCTGGCCATGCAGCTTCTGACTTATACCTAAGTCATGGGACTTTGTTCTTTTACTTTCCACAGCAGGACTAAATATTTTGTCAACACGGTTCATGTATCCTGGAGCCCTCAAAGGAAGCTCTTTTTCTCCTGTTTGTCTGAGGATGGGATCGTTGGCAAAGACAGCTCCCATTGCTATGGATCAGCGGGACAGGAAGTCAAAACATCGAGAGATAAAGCCATCTCTGTGGCATTTACTGGCAGTGGTGCAGGGCAGTAATCGTGAATGAACACTACTATGGCAGTTGTGTGCCCTTGAGAAATGCTAAAGCGAGTGTGTATGTGTTTAAAGCTCCGGAGTTGAGGGAAGTAAAAGATACACTGCGGTCTTCTCAACGTATTTCATGATAATTAGAGCGCCACGCGGCACGTGACTGCAAATGATCAGAGTACAGAGTGTAATGGCTTCTCTTCAGTTGTTTACAATGCAGTTGAGCTTATCAGGCCTCTCTTGTCCAAGTAAAACCTATTTAGACATCACCAGGAAGCCTGGAAGTCTCCACAGCAGCCCTGACTGACTCAGGACTCTGGAATTTCAACCATCCTGCTAACAAGGCTGCCCGGGACAAACACGCGCCGGCCTGAACACGCTTTTTTACATTTCTCTTTTTGCTTTAAATACTTCAGTTAAAAATAGGCTTAAGACAATTTCCAGAGCCATTATGTCCCTATTTAGATGTTATTGTATCTATGAAGTTTTAAAAAAAGAGACGACCGTGGATCAAACATCTCAGACCAACATTGTAGCCCCTTAATTAAAGTGAGACTGGAACTTTTGCTGAAGAGCAGCCACTGTGGCCACAAGTGACACTTTTGGGATAATTGTAAATGCAAAGACTTGTGAAGTCAGCAAACTAACTCAGTAATGCCAGTTACACAGCATCTATCTAAGTTTAGCTAATATTAGCCACCATAAGCTACTGGTCATTCCAGACTAAGTCAGAGTGTAGCAGCAGCAACACCTTTGCGTAAAGATGCATTTTATTGATTGGGAATTTAAACTATAAATTATAAACTTTCAAAAGTGATATACTCTCTTTACGATGAGGCAAACTGCATTTGACAAAAGACAATTGAAGGGGCATGCATCCTCCTGCTACACTGCAAAAAAGGAATTTCAAGAAAGTAAAAAAAGCCTTGTATCAAGAAAATAAGTCTTATTTTTTTGCCCAAAAAGAATATGAATCTTGTCAAGCATGTTTTGATTAGAAAAATTATCTCATTTTAAGAAAGTATGCCTTACTTTTTCTTGATAAGATATACCAGCTAATTTTGAGCTAAAATGAACCAGAAACTGAGTATAAAAATGTTTTACAATAAAACCCAGTGCAGTGACAAGATTATTTGCCTTATTTTAAGAGTAAGACCATTTGCACAACTTCTCAATTTAAGAATGCCATGAAACAAGGACAATATATATTTTTTTTTAATTATTATTATTATTTTCATTGCAGGGCAGAACCTGCTGCTTCATATCTAACATATTAAGATGACAGCAGACTGGTCTATACAACACACAACATAATACAAATAACCATGCTGAATGAAAACTGCATGGCATTGCTTGTTTTAGAAGAATTTGGGTTAATTTAAGATTTTCTGTCAGGTTTAAAGTCTCATTTTAGTCTTTCAGAGCCAAGAATTTTGGGCTTATTTTAAGAAATCTTGTCAAGCAAAAAAAGCTTACCCCATTGGCAGATTTTTTTGCTTGATATAGGATGATTTGATTGAATATAAGACTTTTTTGCTTCTTTCTAGAAGGGCTGTTTTTGCAGTGTAGAACAAGTATTATCAGTGCTGTCAACTTGGAATAGCCTGTTGGGGCGGGTGTGCACAATTATGCAAAGGATGCAGTTTTTATTTACAAGCATTTACGCAACAGTTACACTAGTTATTTGCATTCGTAAGTGTCAAAACATGTTCCATTAACAACCCGAGGCTCTGATGTGTTCACATTAACCTCAACCGCAGCTGATTTGGTCTGCACAATTGTCCCTTGATCTGGCTTTGTACTTTTTACTTTGCAAGATTAGAATGACCAGATGTTGATTTGTATGTGAGATGAAAAACATCTGCTTCATAGCTTGAGTCCAAACAAAAACATGCATTCAAGCAGCTTCCCCCAATGTCCTCATGGAAGTATGGCCTAGTTTCCTAGTTTGTGCAATAATTTGGGGAATGTACCACACACCTGTTAACCACCAGCACTGCACAGACAGGCTCTAATGAAGCCAGGCTTGGTGGTTATGATAGAGATTCCTCCATCCAACCCACTCTATTTTAGTATATTGAGCATTACCAGGAGAGTAGATCTGTGGATCAGGATTCAGAAAATCATTTTTAAAGTGACTTTTCCAAGAGATTATTCATAATTTTAATTCCTCTAGGAATACATTTGCAATCTGGTTGTATTGTTTTTATTCCGTGAATCAGCCTCAATAATATTATTTCTTATGTCCTAGGATTATTTTCAAGATTAAATGTCATGTATTTCCAATTACCAGGCCTAGCTGTCTGTGGTGTTAACAGTTAAATTAGGGGCTGAACGATAACAACATTGCAATTGGTAAACATATTAAAACAGAACAATTTCAAGAAGAGAGTCTCTTAATTGCTTCATATATATTATGTTCATATTCCTCCCAGTCCTTTAATCAATTCCCTAACTATGTCAAATGATTGCATTGTGTATTGTTGTGTTGTTGTGTGAGACATGGAAGCTTATGAAACTAACACAAACTGTCAGGTATCATTCAGGGCTATTTACATGCTAAAATATCGCATGACACAAATAAATAGAGAGCAGTTGGAGGATGTTAACTTGCTTTGGAATCCAGTTTGAGCCAAGGACAAATATGAAATAATGGCTGCATTAATCACTCTGTGTGGGTGACTGGTGATGCAGATTCCTCTGCTCTTGGCCATAAACACTGACACACGGAAGAACCTGGAGCAAAAAAACTAACTTTTAAACACCATCAGCACTTTATCAAACAAATGTGTCATAGCCTATATTATGTTAATGAGTGTTTGACGCAGGGTAACAAGCAAGGTGTGTTACCATAGTTATCAGATATATCTATTACTGTGTTGTGCTGTAGGGTCTTTCTCTCACACACACACACACACACACACACACACACACACACACACACACACACACACACACACACACACACACACACACACACACACACAGACACACACAGACACACACACGCGATCCGATTAACATAATGCTCTGAAAGCAATGGCAACACTGACATAAAGGGCTCAGTGACACATTTAATCACAAGACAGTTGTTGATATTGATGTATAGTAAAACTACAGCCATATCCTAAGAACAGGCGTTGTGACGAGATTGAAAATGGAGGATAACGTTTTTGGACATTTCACTGTATTTTTCACTGCGAGGCATTGTGTTGCAAGCCGTTAAAAATGGATCACATCATGAAAGTGCCGTCACAAACGCGTCACAAAGCGAGGGAATCTGCAGAAGAAAGCCAAGGCAGATAAACAGTGGGCTGATGTCTGAATTGGTGGTCTTTATGTTTCTAGTTTATTGTAGAAATACCTTTAAATAGGGTTTATCACCCAAAAACCTTTACCAATGATTTAAACATAGAGAAATATTGTCGTTATGTATGCGTTATTATGCTATGATTTTACTTGTCTTGTCCACTTGAGATCAAAATGGGCAGCATGTGGCCCCAGCATGAGTTTGACACCCCTGGTGTAGGTTATACAATGTGGACGTAGCTATCATGACATCCCCCATTGGTTTGAACACTACGTTTTTTTGGCGGTGCCCATCCTTGTTCTTTGCAACCAGAAGTGACACGAGAGGGTGGAGCTCAGTAGAAAGACATTTTTAGGCAACAGGCAAAGGTTTCAAATTCCATTATGAACTGCAAACACACCGTGAAAGGGTTAAAGTTGTAAGACAAAAACGCAGACCACTTTAAGACCAGACAATGCTGTAGTAGCGAACCGTCAATCTCAAGGTCGCCACATTCTAAAGCCCGTCCTGTGTTATCATACATTTTACTCTAAATAGGACCGATAACATTTTAAAAAAAAAACAATGTTGAATGGTGAACTTTAGAGGGACTGGTAGATGCTGTTACCTTTGCTTGGCTGCTGGCTGTACTTTCATAATTACTGTACAGACATTAAGTCACCGCAAGAAAGCGAATAAGTGTATTTTCAAGATGTAAAACGATTGCTTTAAGTTTTGTGTTGACCTTTGCAACACAATAACATCAATCATAAGTATTGGTTTAAAGCAACTACACAATGGATTGGACAGTCAAATCAGTTACTTTAAACCAATGATGTTCCTTTCTCTCTGTTTGAGGGGTTTTGATCAGTGAAGTCACATCGGTTCAAATGGAAATCTGCTCCTGATTAACGCATTCAGTAGATTTTTATCTCTGAATCAGACGACTGTGTATTTATGTTGCAATATTTGTTTTGTACACAGGTGGACTAAATGATGTCACTCCTCTCCCACACAGCACAAATATGCTTAAGGCCACTTCTTGTGTGTAGGCCCACCCTGTGTGTGTGTGTGTGTGTGTATGTGTGTGTGGGCGGCGTTGCATAAGAACGTCAGCGCTGAAGCAAGGTTAGATCGAGAATTAAGCTCTATCACTTAATGTCTCTCTTTCTCTCTCGCCTACTCTCCCATTCTCTCTCCTTCTGTCTCATACAGGAGAGCACAAGGACGTGGACTGAGCCCAGCACAGTGGTGTCTGAGTCAACTGCGTGGACCACGATTTGTAGAAAAAAGCCCACTGAGCTGCAGCGGCGGGTAAACACAAGACTACACCAGACCAACATCGCAGATCAGATCAGATCAGATCAGATAGAGAGATACAGAGAAAGAGGGAGACAAAACAAGAAAATATTCCTTATTTTTCATATCCCAACACACTGATTGGCTGATAGTGTTGCTGGCCCCACATTCCTCTCTTGACATACCTTAACTAAAGGCCTTTCATATTTATCAGTAAACAAAAGAGTGCCCATCATTTTTTCCCATTGTGTTTAAAAAACATCTCTGACTGTGAAATCCAGCTAAAGACTAGATAACTGTAGATGTTATTATCTTCACTTTAAGATATGTGTTGTATCCTTTCCTTTTGTCGACAAAAACTTGCTATTGTGAACATGTGCTTGTGTTACTTGTTGATAAATTCCTTATCCAGTTTGTTGTGGTACATTGTGTTAACATTTAGACTTTGTGTTAATGACAAACAAGGCCTTGGAAATTCGCAACTCTAATAACACTGCTACAAACATCTAATCCCTTCTTTACATTTTAAACACTAACAGTTAAGTGTTTGTACATTTCTCTGTTCTACTTTATTGACATGTAAGAAGAACTTATATAATAGTATCCAAATAAACGTCTTTCTCTGCATTCAGGCACATACAGTACCATCTCCCGAGTGCATTTTTTTTTACACAGCGGACGGACTATATCTCCGAGTGTATTATTTCAAGTGAAATAAACACCTCTATCAAATCAGTTTAGCAAACATTAATCTGTTGTCACTGATGTGACATAATTACCGGCTATATAACTTTTGGTTTATGAGCCAACTGTTTAGACGTGTTAACACTTGCACGCAGGTGAAGACTGTAATTCTACTGCCACAAATGACGTTACTTTACTCCATTCATCACCACGAGTAGTGAAGCTCACTACTGTGCGTCTGCCCTCCAACCTTTTGGCAGTATGCTGTTCTGCTGTTGTGTTTCTTCTCGCCGACAGTGAGAACTCGTCGTCATGCTGTTTCTGTGCTGACACATAACAGCGCTAAAGAGGGGAAGAAACTGAGCTCGTCGGAATAATTGGAGGGTCGTAAAGTGCCTTTCTTTCTCTCCCGCATACTGAGGCCTTGTGTTGAGCTACGCCAGCAGCTTGAGGAAGACTGAGAGAAAGACTGTTTGATGTTAAGAAGCTTTAAATGATTATGATGAGGAAATGATCTGTCGATTTACACTAAATCTTAGGTTTGGTTCAAATTAGTTGAATTCAAGAGCACTGTTGCGTGGCATAGTGAAGTGATGAAACACTTTTGCAGTTAGTAGACCCAAACACACTCCTCCACACGACTGGGGAGTGTTTGTGTAAAGTAAAAACCTACAGACATCCTCCGCTCTACGAGGTGCTACATTTTTTATTTTTTTAACGGAAGCTGCATTTCTGTCCTGATTTATATTTTGTCTCTTGCTCATGCTTCTCCCTCCCTTAGGCTCATAACAGTCCACAGCAGACCTATAAAACGTCAATCCCATCATGTGATATAGTGCCTGCTGTGCTGTCAGCCATCGCAGAGGATTACTGGCAGTGTTGTGAGTTTTCTGGTGGCCGTCTGCAGCCAAATGAGGAGGAGGAGGAAATGAAAGTGGAGAAGCTACAGAGGGGTTCTGCCAGGTCATGTCGCCCCATGTCACCGAAATGTGATCAGTAGTCTCACTTGAAGGAGAACAGTCCTTATTAATAAGCACTTTTTCGTTCATTACACTCTGACCAAGTACACAATGTCTCGTAACATGTCTGAGAATTGAATATTTCAAAAGCTAATAGCGTATTGTTTTTTTCTTTCGGGTATATTTGGAAAATATGGGTCAGGTAACACAGATTTCTGGGCTCAGGGAACAGGATGTCTGAGAGAAAATGTTATATGGAACAGACGGGCTGTCATCTGTGTACAGTATTGAAGCCAGAGCCAACCAACTGGACAGTTTCCAGATTTTATAAAAAAAGCAGAAGGTGAGCTGAATCCCTCCAGTGTTTTAGTAAACAATGTTGCCATGGAAGGTTGTCTATATTTGGAGACATACATCTACCAAGAGTTAGATTTGATACACATTTGGATACATACGGGAACAGAAAAAGAGCTCTCTCAATGGAGTCAACAAAAATAAAAGCACCAAAAGAGATAAGTAGTTCTCACCGGGAGCCTCGATCAGAATGAAACACTAAACTGTCGGACAATGTGACTTCCTTCATGTTTTTATTTATTAATTTGTGTCAGCATTTACAATTGGCTCACATATGTGTGATGTACGTGTGCATTACATTAGGAATCGCTGTGATTTAAGGCAGTCCTTGGCCGCGCTCCAACGCTACTGCAGACGTCAGCAGTCCGGCCAGCTCGCTGAGAAGGATGAGATTGGGGGGAGGGAGAGAGAGCAGATGGAGAGAAGGAAAGACGGAAAGTTTGAGGGAAGGAAGGAATAGACTGGTGACATGATGGAGAGGTTAGCAGGGACATGGATGGATGGCGAAATGAGAGAACAGAGGGAGAGATATAGAAGGGACTGAAATAGTGAAGAGTGATGGACAGAGCTGCAGGAAGCCAGAGAGAGAGAGAGAGAGAGAGAGAGAGAGAGAGAGAGAGAGAGAGAGAGAGAGAGAACAGAAGTACGGTTACCAGAAAGAAAAAAAATTCGGACCTAATATTAAATCCAGGCAGAAGATCAATACAAATATGTATCATACATGCACTGAATTATGTGCAGTTATAATGTGCACTGAGTAATCATGTAAAAAATAAATAAATAAAAAACATCTATCAGCAGCATAGAAACCCTGTCTCACATTGTGTTGGTGGCTTTATACAGGAGGTGGCTTTAGATGATGATGATGATGATGATGATGATGGTGATGATGACCACTCTACTTCCTGCAGGAAACTAGGTATTCCAGTTCTGGAGACCAGTCAGACCATATTAAGTAACGTAGTTAAAAAATTTGCTTATTCACCGACTGTGGCTCAGTGGTGAGCAGGGTCGTCCTTCAATCAGAGGATCGATCCCCGATGGCCCATGTCAATGTGTCCTTGGGCAAGACCCTTAACCCCAAATTGCTCCCGTAGCTGTGCCTGTGGTGTGAATGTTAGTTAGTCCTGATGGGCCGGTGGCTCCTCCCATCAGTGTATAAATGGGTGAATGGTGTCATGTAGTGTTAAAGCGCTTTGAGTGGTCGGAAGACTACAAAAGCGCTATACAAGTACAGGTCCAATTACCATTTACCATTCTTGCTAAGAGGGAAATGAGAAGGTCATTACCACTCTCCCATCTGTGCAGTAAATATGTAGCTGGAGCCAGTTAGCTTAGCCTAGCGCAGAGACTGTAACACTATGTGACAGGCTGTGGAGTCAGAGACAGCAATAAGCCAGCTAAGTCCCCAGCAGGAAAGCAGTCTTTATTGAAGCCAGTAGTTGGGGGTGTCTCAGGAGAAACGCTGTTATTAGCATAACCCTGCAGGGTGCCGTGCTACAGGTAGCTAAAGGGAGGGGAGGAGAGGAGAGGAGAGGCGAGGACAACATTGAGTCACAAATTGGAAGAGCAATCATTGTGGCTACAATGATTCAGATGACGACAATGACTGTGACGGTGATGATGGGGATGTCACACATGACAGCAATGATCCCATCCATGACTACGATGGCGATAATTATGAAGTAATGCTGATTGCTCGTTGACATGAACACCAACATGAAGGGAGAAATCTTGAGGGAGGGAAATATGCTTTATTTATTACAATATGCGTGCTTTGATGGAACAATGGCTAATCCGTAAAACTCAACCAGGTGATGTAGCATCTTCTCTCTGTCATCTCCCTTTCAGACTGGACTCAAATGTAAACGCTGTTGTCAAGCCAGAGATGAAAATATAACGCCGTGCCTGTGCCATAAGCTGTTGGGTTCTTGCTCCCACTCTGCAATTGAACGTCCAGTCGTAGTCATGGTGGCTCGACAGCTACACACAATAGACATGGTAATGGTTGGGTCCATACTGACGCACACACACACTCACTCTCACACACAAAACAGAAACGTATACAGACTTACAATGAGACCACAGGCTTTCAGAGAACCACAACATAAAGAGCATCATTTAGACTGGGCCTTTCCCTCCACCGGAAACTGCAGACACTAATTATATGCACTTTGTGTGTGTGTGTGTGTGTGTGTGTGTGTGTGTGTGTGTGTGTGTGTGTGTGTGTGTGTGTGTGTGTGTGTGTGTGTGTGCATTTCTGAGGTTCACACACACCTTTTCTCTATCAATTCCCATATCACCAAAAATATATATTGAAATGGATACTCGAGCAATTTAGGACATTACATCCATAAAGTTCGGAGGCTGGTAAGAGACGAATCAAAAAAAGAAAAGTTGTAGTATGTCTTTTAGTTAAGAGTATGGGCCGAGCTTGAAAAAATGCTGCATTCTAAGTTTCCCATAATACAAGTGGAACCCTGCCTGGTAAAGAGCCACATCGTTCAAGTGCCATGTTGGCTTTGACAAAGCTCCCCCAAGAGCAACATAAGAATGATATGTCGTACTCTCTGTGACTAGTGAACTGATATGTGTAAAAGGGGGGTGCCCCTTTAATATTATAATATGGCAATAAAGTGGTAAGTGTTGTCACCTGCGGAGAGATAGAATTGTGGTTCTGCTTTTTTTTTTGTTGTGGTGTTTATAATACTGTATATGTTGTGTTTTTCTTCCCAAATGTAATCATTCGGATCAATAACTCCGAAGAAAGTGTTCTCATGAGCACACGTACTGTATGCACACTCCACCACAAGCAAAACACGATTTAACGATCATTATTGGTCCTCTGTGCTATCGCACTGAAGCAGTTTTATTAGAATTTACCACTGGAGCTATTGAGCAGAAGATGAGCCTTCTGTTTATGTCCTCCAAAATGATAACATCACCTATTCAAGATGGTTCCCATGAGAAACATGCAGCACTCTGGGAAAAAAAAAGTGGAGAGTGCCCGTAAATTACAGGAGTGGGGAGACTTCCCAGAAGAGTATCTTCACTTTTCTCGCTTCCAGAGCATGTGCAGAAAGATACAGTCAACGTAAAAACAAAACAAAATCATAGCGATTGTCGACATTAAATGAATTTGCTCAATGTATTGTTATTTACACGAGACATGTTGACTCTTATTAGTCATTTATTTCTACAGAGTGTATGAATGTAAATGCAGCTAATGAGGCAAACTGCTTTTGTTTACAAATGTCTGGTCCCTCAGGCCTTAGAGAAGGTATGTGGAGATTCTTCCATTCATATTGCTCTTTAATGTGGATCTTCTCAACCAGGAATGAGTGACTTATTACAGCTGTTTGCCATTATAATTACGTGATTCCATGCTAAAAAAAAAAACACCTTTTATTTCATGTTTTATAATCTCAAGATTAAGTACAATTCACTGTTTTAACCTGCAGGAGCTATTGCGTTAGAGAAGCTGCACGTTTTGAAAAGAAATCTCATTAGGAATGAAACTCCTTAAATTAGGTGGAGACACGGCTATATAAGTACCAGACAACAGACACATTCTGCCGTCAGCCACTGCAGCTCCTGTTCCACTAAAAGAAGCTGTATCAGAGTGCTGTCACATGCTTGAGACATTTATTTCCATCAGTATGGGGTATCTCAGTGCCTGGCTGATATTTAAAGTTGACATCTGATGAAGCTGTTGACGCATTCAGCTATTGCCTCAGCACAGCGGGGTCTTGGACCTTTTCTTTTCCATACTATTATAGCTATGTTGTAATTCAACTACGTGATCAGTGATTACAGGCAAAAATATTTATAGCACTGTGAAATTATTAATTTGTATTATTTCTTCATGGTGTTGATAATAGGACTGTAGGATAGACACACAGGCCTCAAAGGTGTCTTTGGAAAAACAACAATGTTTTTTTTTTCTCCATTATGTCAGCTGCTAGTTAGAAAAAGAAAAAGCCGTCAGGTGGGAAACACGAGCCAGATGTTATCTATGTGATAAAATGCAGATCTATTTGGTGTAATGAGGTTTGAGAGGCTCAGTCCCTAACCTACAAAGGGATATTGATTTGAGTCAATATTGAGTTAGAGTTTGACTCTGGGAATATAAATCTTGATTATAGATGTTGTTATGGCCGAGTGGCTAAGGCACTAGATGAACAATCCTCTGGGTGTTTGACTCTCCTGGTTCAGATGCTGCCAACAAAGAAAGGTTGTTGTTGTTTTTGCTCAGATGTGTGGCTGTTTGGCTGTGTGGCTGCTTTACACTTTAGAAAATACAGTTTATATCTTATATCGTAGGTTTCACTTCTGTGTTCTGTCTTCTGAGAAAGACACTAAAACTGTTGTGTCCAGGAAGTGACCGTCAACGGAGTAGTCCAGGCATAACCCATAACCCACATAACACATTGTTTTTAAAAGTATTTTAGTTGTACGGACTAAACAAATATAATACAACATGTTAAAAGCGAGCTTTAGAGGTGCTGGCAGGTATAATTTGTTTTCTTTGGACTGAGCCAGATTAGTGGTTTCCCCCTGTTTCCAGCCTTTGTGTTAAGCTAAGCTAACTAGTGGTAGCTTTATATTTAGCATTCACTCAACAGTGAGCGTTATCGATCTTCTCATCTAACTCCCGACAAAAAGCAGGTTGTCCTTTAACAAAGTACCACTGAGCTTGTATTACTTGTGATTCATTCCTATATCTACACAGCCCTGTTCTCTCTGTTTATTCCCACTCCAGTTCAACTACATATACTCTCTTGTCTTATATAAGGAAGTAAATACATTCCAACAATTGCTTTTTCTTTACCCTCATTCCTTATGTCCTTACCACTAACCATATGTTTGTCCATATAGGACTGAAATAGATGGTACACCAGCCAAACTACACGAAGAGGACATTTGAGGCAGAGTGAAGGACATAGGTCAACAGCGCTAATGTGAGGGGACAGGCACCTACCGTGTTACACTGAAGACACCATGACAGTTCACGAGGGAGGCTTTCCATATCAGTACCCGACGTGTATGATATATAAATAGATACAGTACATGTACTGTATTGTCCCCAAGGGAAAATTAGATTTGGAGTCTACAATGCTGGACCCGTTAACACATATAAGCATGCAACAACAGAAGACATTGGTCTGTTTGTTTTTAGTTTTTATATCTTTTATTATCAAAAATACAAATAAACAATATTTAAGTTGGTTCACTTCATTATTTACACAAGTCTATTTATCATATTTACAGTGAGAGAGAACAAACAAAAATAATAAAAATGATTTCACACACATCCCTATGTAAGAGACAGACACACAACAATCTAAAGAAAATACAATGTAGAGTTATAATAGCAATTGATTTTCAAACACTCATCTCTATGCAAAAAAATAAATAAATGAAAAACCACAGTTTTTGCAGGCCAGTTATAGCTGCTTGCTCAAGGACCTCTCGCAAGTTGTGGTGACTCACTTTTAAAAACACTTAATTGGTTCGTTTTACTCTCATGCCAAGAGGATTGCTGAAGAATTTCGGGGTTATCTGTTTCCTCACCTTAACTTGTAATATGAGTTGTCGCCTGATCTCTTTCCAAAGCCGTCTTGACACTCCTCTGTGTGTGGAGCAGATTTCATGAGACATTGTGCAACATTAAAAAAGCATGTCAGGCTCATCTGAGACCATCCACACACACTGCAGTTCCACCACACCCACCTCCTCTTACCTCTTCTCCCCAGTTCAGATCTCCTTTTTCAGTTACTAATAGGTCAGCAGAGCGTGTGCTCCACTAAAGATAGTAACACACAAATCACCAGCTATCTTATTGTCAGAGACGGTGAAACACTGGTCTGGAGGCATAAAAGATACGAGACAGGGTTTGGCTTGTTCACAGTTTTACACAGTGAACAGGCGGACACACACACACACACACACACACACACACACACATACACACACACAGATTAAAAAAAAACATTTTCTCAATTGGACGGTCTCTCATTTTACTTCCTTTTCGCCAGTCTCTCTCTCTCTCTCTCGCTCTTGATCCGTGTGACCATTCTCACTTTACTCTTTTCTGTCGCTCATCTGTGGTCAGGATACGTTTTGGGTTGAGGCCTCAGAGAGAAATCTAAGGGAATAAATGTAAGCAGACAGCCTCCTCCTCAGAGGTTGAATGTGGGCTGTTGGACATAATCAGCCTTCTACAAACACACACACACATACGCACACAAACATACAAGAAGGAAAGGGAAAGACGTGCATGTGTATGTTTGCAGATTTTTTGGGGGGTATTGTGTGCCAGCTCTCATCCATGATGTCAATGTCAATCTGCCTTTCTCACATGTCAGCCATGTGTGAAGCAGCTGTGTTTCATGTTATAATGGGATCAAACATGCAGAGCCATTGCTTGATCAATTTGATCCGCTGAATATGTGCTGCTTGAAAGTTGGAAGATTCTTTCACTGCTGTGGACTCCCTGTATTCAGTCAAAGCTGATTTGCTTTGGCAGATGATCTTCATAAAAATGAGTTTCTTTGTGGATGATAGGCCAATATAACTGTTTATGAAGGGATGCCTTTTCTTTCAGTTTTGTGGCGACACACTGGAGCAACACAGAACACATGATCGTGTTATTTTGTACATATGGAAAGTTGATTTTCGGTCAGTCGGTGCTTTCCATCCATCTCTTTTAACAATGTGAAGTGTTGTGATAGTCTGATCAACCTTAACACACATTAATCTGTGACTCCAAAGACACCGCAACCAATGCTATTTTAATGCAGGCCTGATTTTGGTCTAAATCCTCACTGTAGAGTGGGGCACACCCTGAACTAGGTGATTTCTTGTCTATGTTTGTTGCTAGCAAGGTTTATATCTGCCTGTGAGGAAAAGTATCATTGTGGAAGTGCAGAGGAATAGAAAGAGAAAATCATCCTCACTTTTAGTGATACAGCCTTGTTTCCATCCACAATACATCAATCCAAAGTTTGACTAAAACTGAAACTGAAGTTAGTCAAAATACATTGGTTTCCACTGCTCGACAGGAGCCTTTTTGTTATATTTTAACATATGCTATGGCACTACTGCGGTCTCTCTGTGTGTTGCCACTCCAAACGCCTGCTGCAAAGTCGCATGTGAAGAAAACACACGTCATAACCATGACCTTAATTTCTCTCAATGAGCTTGTTTCTCTTGGAAGTGTCAGTGACTCAGTAAACGTTGCACCTGCTACCCCATCAATCTTTTCACCAGCTACATCCATCAGATTTGGGAAAAGATATTTCACCTCCTCCCACGCCCGGCCACCATTCACTCTGTGCCCTCTCTCTCTCTCTCTCTCTCTCTCTCTCTCTCTCTCTCTCTCTCTCTCTCTCACACACACACACACAAATGACATGCTGTGCCAAGTGTAAGTGATTCAGCTGACTCACAAGCAGTGTGGGTTGCCAACCACCACCCTCCTCACTCCAACACACATACTCCAATACAGAGGTAGAATAGAGAGAGGAGAAGATGGACAACATACATATACAAATTCCTGTTTAAGACCAGCAATCCATCAGTGTAAAACAAGTCAAAGGATTTATGTAAATATACAATACACTGAAGAAAAACATAGTTATCTTTACTCTCTCTGTGCATCTGTTTTCCTACTGAAACTGCAGTCTGGCAGAAACGGATACAAATTAATAATTTGCTCCCCAGAGAGCACCAGACTGAGTCACTCCTCCAATTACTACTGGTGGAAAGTAAACACAGGAGCACATAAAGGTAGGCACAGAGCTCCCCTGGGGTAAACTACTGCCCCCTTTTACACAAAGACACACATCACTTAAGAACACACACACACAAAGGAGCACACAACCTAACCCTGTACTCTTTCAATATTAGATAGACCCACTTCTGCCAGTATGAAACAGGGTCACCTTACACATTTTGTTTTATCTCCTGTGTTCCAGCAATTCAAGCTTATTTGTTAAGCAGAACTTCTTTTTTTCATTTGCAAGAAAGGTGATGTGCTTTTTAATGGCGCAGATTGTTCTTTCTCAGGTTGTTTTTCAGTGTGTAAATAGTAGTTAGTGTATATTATGTAGTCTTATGATGAATACCTACCAAGGGAAATGAATGGTGTGCATGCTGTATTTAGCTAATGCCCTAGTATTAAGTACAGATCCAGCCATGGGACACTGGTCGCTGGGCCTCATTAGCTCCAAGGGAGAAGGTTGTCACCCTAACGACACACACACACACACACGTGACTTGACACATGTGCGTGTGTGTGTTGAAGGTGGACATTAATCATCTCTATTGTGTAGAAGCGGTCATTTAGTCTAAGGTGACACAAGGTTATCTGGGCTCCTCTGCTGTGGTAGGCCTACTTCAGTATCACACCTTAACACACACACACACACACACACACACACACACACACACACACACACACACACACACACACACACACACACACACACACACACACACACACACACACACACACACACTATCTTGTCCCGCTGTTACAGCACCTGGCTCTAATTGCATTTAAAATGTAGAGATGATATCAGTAAAGGTCATATAGATGAGTGAAGCCCCGCCCCTTCTGGTTGACCACCATCTGACCTCATTTTAGAAAAAAACATGTACTCTATAAAACGATGAGAGGCAAATCATATTGTGATCCTGTTGAAGGAAGGGGCAGGGCTTCTTCTCTCTATTAAGTACTGTAGCAGTCATAATAAAATACAGTTTCACCCCATGAACTTTATTATTAGAGCTGGCATTTAACGCACAGCATGATGCCACGTACAAGTGTGTTCATAGAGTGTGTATTCAGGGTCATTTTTAAGGGTCTGGGTAATATATTGTGTGAAATAATGAAGATGCATTAGTTGGATGTACCAATAGATTCTGGATGTCTCATTTATCATTTTACATGCATTTCAATTTAATTAAATGTATAACCAATGGCAGGGAAAGACAAAAACATTTAAAAGGAAAGTGATTTCAATCTCACACATTGTAGATGTTTTTGTACTGTTTATGTAGATAAGACCACAAACTGCAAACTCCATGTACTTGACTATCCAGCTCAGAAAGACAGACTTAGACAACCCACAAACTGCAAAGTTTACCATCGCACCCATACCAACCCTAAACTTCACCACCCCTGATCCACCCAAACCACCACCGCTCCACCACCCCAAACGGCCACCCCACCCTCTCGGTTTATAATCAGAGTTGCCGAGCTAAGCAGAGTGAAAGCACAGGAAAGACAGTGGGGGCCGGTGCTCGTCCCCCATTCAGCGCAGTCGGAGGGCCGGCCCGGGCCCCGAAAGCTCAGATTACATCCCACATAATGAGAGGCCTGGCTCAGCAGGCTAGCCTCTCTCTCTCTCTCTCTCTCTCTCTCTCTCTCTCTCTCTCTCTCTCTCTCTCTCTCTCAGACACACACACACACACACACACACACACACACACACACACACACACACACACACTGTGGCATTATTGCTGAAGTCCTGTTCTGTTCTGTTCTTCTCTCTGGTTACTACACTGACAACTGCCAGCACAGCTGCTTTGCATGTCACTGCATGGCCAAAGGGAAATAGCCACCAACCCGGTGTGGTCGTGTCCATGCCAATGTGGATAAATTGCAAACTGCCTCTATTGTCTTAGTTTTCCCCCTCAACCCACACTATTCCAGCATTTTCCACTTGTGACGAACAAAGCTTTTAAAAAATGCTCTCTTAGTTGCTTTTTTTCCTTCTTTAATATGGCCAATAACACATTACAGGTGTACATAAAAACTATGTTTGACGTAGTCTTCACTTTCAGGGATCCTTGAGACTATAAAATAGTGCTTTTCAGTCAGTGAAAAAGCTTGGCAGTCACTCTTCTTGTTTAGCAGGTACGTAGCTATCTAGAAACCCAAAACTATACTGAGAAGAAACACCTCAACTGCTAGATTGGCTTTGAGATAAGCACACGTTCCCCAAGGGGGGATTTGGGTGTTGCAGAAGCAGAACATACAGATGGATAGAGGAAGTAATAAAAGCAAAGAATGCATAGTAAAATAGTCAAGACAAAATTACAAGGAAAGCAATATACATACAAAACCCACGGCCAGTGCTGCACCCTGAACTAATAGCACAGTACTCTGTCTCGAAGCAAAACTATTCAGTAACCAAATTTTGGTTTGAGAAGTTATTACAATTAATCCTGAGGGGGAGATGAGTTTCTGTCACAAATTTGCGGTAGATGTTGAGTTGTTTCACTGGATACACGGAAACCTGCTGGTGGTGCGAGAGAAAAATACAGGTAATCCTCTAAGTCAGTAAGATTCATCCTCTGGAGACTATAAATGTCTGTACCAAATGTCATAGCAGTTCATCCAAGGGTTGTTGAGTTGTTTCAACCTGGAACAATGGGCCGACAGACTAACATTGT
Organism: Myoxocephalus aenaeus; assembly: GCA_038501785.1. Taxonomy (NCBI): domain Eukaryota; kingdom Metazoa; phylum Chordata; class Actinopteri; order Perciformes; family Cottidae; genus Myoxocephalus; species Myoxocephalus aenaeus. Next base: position 4,136,177 of record JBAMJR010000051.1, on the reverse strand, counting down.
CATCCACAGAGCCACACTGCTAGCGAGGCTAAAAAAAACAAACATAAATCAGCCTACAAATTAGAGCACACCACACGACTGTTAGTTTAGTTTGTTTTATGCATTTTTAAAAAAAAATCCCTCGTGAGTTCACAAGAGCTCACGGAGACTTTCAAACTCAACGTGACGTGAACTGAGACACAGTGAACAGCTTGTCCTCTTTGAGCCTCAGCGGCGAGGCCCTTACAAAACCATACTGAAACAAGGCCTTTTCTGGAAGCTCAGTGTGTGGAGTGCTGTGACAAAGCCTGGCTCCTTCGCAACACACACACACACACACACACACACCACAGATCCATTCAGCACACAACTCACAGCCTACTCACTCACATGCCGTGTGGGCCGGCATTGTGTTTATTGCTCTGTGAATTCGTAGCACCGAGGCCATTAGCATTGTATGAAGCTGGACTGGAGCACAGGGCGCTTGTGTGTCTTGGTGTGTCGGTGCTTCAGCGTATGTACCTACAGGCAGCATGTGCTGAGGGTCATGAGCTTATGTTTGTAAATTAAAAAAACACATCCGCCAAGATGTAATATTGTTCTGTGTGTGTGTGTGTGGTGTGTGTGTGTGTGTGTGTGTGTGTGTGTGTGTGTCCGTGTAATAAAAGGAATGAGTGAGGTCACAGACTTTCTCTACAAAGGCTCCCAGCTCAAGGTCTACTAGAGAACAAGCAGCCTTTGTAAAGACCATGTGTGGACTGCTCTGTGCTGCATTACAATGGATGAGCGAGAGAGGGGGGGCTATAACAACTTGTATTGATTAGCAGGAAAGGGTTCCACCTAATGCCCCAACCGATGGTACTGCTGCCAACAGGAAAACAACAGTTGTGTCCGTGTGCATGGGAATATATCTCATCTTATTTTTAGTGGCTGAGTGAGTGTGAGTGTCTATATATACACACACGGTATGAGTAGGTGTGTGTGCCTGCCTCGGCTTGTTGTCTGTTTTAACCACGCCGCAGGAGAGGAAACATCAAGCTTATGCAAAGCAGGAGATACGCAGAGAGCCCGTTTAGGGCTTCGCTCACAGCTGCTGCATACACTCACACATGTTATGACATAACCTGCCCTGTATGGTTCGCTCCAGGCAGACTGGTCCTCATTTATTGATATGACAAAGCTGTCAACAGCCCATCAGTCAGACTTGTGTTGGCCGTATGGATGCAAATAGTGCAGCAGGGATATTTTTATGCTGGGGATTCATAGGGGTGAGTTTATCACAATAAAGCCTGGTTGAGGGAAGTGTGCTGGCGAGGTGAGGTGAAGGTGGCAGGAGCACAAGAATATTATCTCCGGGTTGAAGGATATGGTGTGTGTGTGTGTGTGTGTGTGTGTGTGTGTGTGTGTGTGTGTGTGTGTGTGTGTGTGTGTGTGTGTGTGTGTGTGTGTGTGTGTGTGTGTGTGTGTGTGTGCGTGTGTGTGTGTGTTAATGCGTTTCAGAGATTAATGTTCGGAGCAGATGAAGGTGAGCAAGTGGACTTATCTATTGGGGGTTGTGCATGTGTGTGATTGAACCCATTTAGTGTGTGTTTATGCGTGTTTCTATATCCTCAAGTATCTATGTATATGCATGTGTGTTTTCTCTATTGCTTAACAAGTATCCTATGAATGTGTGTGGTGATAAAGGTTAGCCACCCCTCCCTCTGTGAATCTTAAGAACAGCCCAATAATACACTCTACACCTCTCACACACAAATGGCTGGGTTAAAAAGTACAAGAACATTCCTGCAATAACTAAGTGAATTACTGAATCATACGCAAAACAATATGTCACGTAGTTAAACACCAGCACACAACACCATAAATCATAGCCGTTCACTTGAGAGCTTGCAGGATTGTTCATTCATGCACTTTGGATGTGGCTATTCCAAAAGAAAATACATACTTAATGGGAAAAAACATTGTGAGGTAAGGTAAACATGTTAATTATATACACAAAGCCACACAGTCCAACACAATATCCATTGTACTTTGCCTGTTGTTTCCTCGACACAGACTACATTTATCTTGTCTGCTTCAAGGACAAAGTAAATATTGGAGGATACATTAAGACTTCACAAAAGTTGTTGACTGAGCAACTAAACATATACATACACTCACACATGTTATGACACATGTTATACATGTTATACATCTTAAAAACTACATATACTCTGAGATTCACAGTTCTCTGCTATTGAGAAAGACTGTCTTGTCATTGTTTGTCAGGTCATACTTGTCTTGGTGAACAATACCAACTAAAGTCTATTCAAAGCAAGCCGGTAAGCCGTTGTTAAGAAAAGGTGTTTCTTTCAGCTTTCAAGTTGAAGGTAAAAAGCAAAGATGCTTTAACATTGTGTTTGTTTGTCATGGTGTGAGGTTGAAGCTCTGGCAGACGACAGCACGAGACATCTGTTGCTGCGCACCTCATACGCGTTAAACAAAAACACAAATCAGAAACACACCTAGATGACATGTACCGTTCAGTCTTAGCACCTGTACCGACACATAGTTACTTCCTCTTTGTTTCCCTTTCTTCTTTCTTCTAACTGCCTCCTGACTGCTGCTCCAGACGAACACCCCTGGTGATTGAATGCCATCGTTTTTTGCACATCAAAATTGACTGTAGCTGGAGGTGGAAACTAATGGCTGTTCAGGAAGACGATTTAGGCTCCAAACAGACATTAAAAAAGATATTACAGCCAACGAATGCCATATGGGAGAATGTCTCAGGCACCACCAAGGACAAAATCATATTACCTAGCAAACTGTACACATCAGAGGACACAAATACTCACAACCCATTTTAAAAGCGTGGAAGTTTAATGTGAATTGGGATTTTATGTGAGGTAATGAGTCACACAATCTAATCATAACATTAATTCACATTAGGTGGGAATGTAGAACACATCTGGTGATGAGATTATAAGTGATCCTTCACAGTTTCGGGGTAATCTCTATAGCACCGTACATTTATCAGGTAGTCATGTAAGCCAGCGGCCTGGTGGAAAGTTGTTTCTATTAGAATCAAGCCAATTATTATTATTATCATGAATTGGTGCGCGCAACAGGTAAACACTGACTGAAAGGCATGACATCACTGCAAATTCACGGTATTCATACAGTCACGTTATATATAGTGTGCAGTCCTATTTTATCATCTGTCATCGTTCATATATGCTGCACAAGATTTCTCATCTCTTTATAAATTAATACACAAACTTTTCCCTTAACTGGAGCTCCAGTTGTCATGGCAACAGATCATGCGTAGCGACATCCTCGGGCAAACTTTCGATGTGACACCCCCTCTGGCCTGCTGCGGTCTATTCAAGCAGCCCATTAGCGGCCACTTGGCAGGTGCTGTCCAATTTGGGATATCATAAAAAAAAACTGTCAACCTCGCCCCATCCCTCGTGGTATAGAACTATTTTTTATTGGTTTTACCTTTATTATTATTATTATTTTAATCTAATCTGTCTATTTTCTTTTCTCTGTGTATTTGTATATGCGGCCTCTAGGATTTACTCAGTGTCTCAGTTTCTCTCACCCAACAAGCTCGCTCTAAGCTTGTGTCTTGGTGCAGGGCGCGCCGAGGTCAGAGATCAAGTGTCATGTGATTTGGATGTTTAATACACACTGACATGCGGCCTAAGCTGCTCAGGACGAAAGCATGACGTCATGGGATCTGCCACACATAAATGGACACACACACACACACACACACACGTAGCCACACACCTTGCTTAGGCGTGAGCTGCACGTGAGGGTTTTGGCTGTAGAAGGCTTAGAGGCATTTGCCTTGCACACAACACACACATATGTAAATTGAACACATACATATGTAAAGTAAACACACACATATGCATCACAAAGGCCCGTCTGTGGAAAGCGTCATTTATCTTCCTTTTTACCTGTTGATTACTAATCATCGCCTCTCTAAACAAATCTGAAAGGACAGATTGTTCACCCGTGCTGCCCGGCTTCCCTTCCACACAGACTCTTTCATGTTCGCTCAAGTCCTCTGCTCTCTCTCCGCGAGAAATGTTTTCGACTCATATGGTAATGCAGCAAAGGGAAAAACAGGTTTATGGCTTTCCTGCCATTCAAACAGAGAGGGATCCTTTCCATAACAAATGATAAAAGCATCTATTAATATTCATACTCTCTCATGGCGCAGAGGCACAAACTGTGGAGAAAGGAGACCTGACTGCAATCCAAAAATAGTCAAACTGCGACTTCTATCTCCTCCTCTGTCTATGGCAGGCCCAGGCATTTCCTTCCATTTCAAGTAGTGAACACTTATGTAATGCTTCTATTGAAATAAGGTCAGACACCCACTCCTTATGATATGCATCAAGGTGTTAGAAAGTGTTTTCTGAAAAGGAGAAACCCTGTTTCCCATGTACCTGAATATTCTCCCTAAACTGTGGCTTAATGTTGCATAAAACCCCTTGAGGACTCCCATTTGTCACACCATGATCAACAATGACAAAGATGATGTTAGTCAGAAACCAGTGACTGATTAGAAATGGTTTGTAAACCTGTACCGTGTATCTATTCAGGGAATGGTGACTTTATTTCAACTACCTCAAGCCCCCAGGGCCTCAGTGAGTGACTAGTTATGTAAGGGCCAACTTTACTCAGATGCTACAAATGTTAAGATGGTACCAAACATGGGATAGCTACAGGATAACCACCCCCTCCCTCCCAATCCACAGAGTTTTGGGTTGAAAATTTAAGTTTATTTTGAAAGCACCAAAAACAAAAGAGAAAGACAATAGATTTCTGTGTTGTTTTTGGCCACAGGAAGTAGATGAATTGCAGCATTTTTTTATTATCATTTACTAACACTTTACAAATGATCATCTATAAGTCATGAATACTTCATTTACAAATGGGGAATTCATCATTTATAAAGTATGAAACCATAGCTTATTAATCAAGAATAAAACATGTATAACTGTGTTTATGAATGAGTTACTAATGAGTATTCATGTTGGAATAATGCTTTATAAATTATGAATTTGTGGTGTATTCATGCTTTACTAATGCTAAATACTTAATACTAATGCTAAATACTTAATACTTAATATGAAGTGCTACCGATGTTTTCTGTGAAAAAGTTCTAAAAACCCACTGTTGACACACATGAGATGGACAGAGTTAGCTACTAGCTGGTGAATTTAATAACCAGTGAGGAATATTTTACATGCATTCCTTCCTCTCACCCCATTAAAAAATGAATACATGCCTCTGAAGATTGTCAAGCTCAGTATCTTTGCTTCTGAGTCTAAATGGTTTGGTCTGCGCTCGCCTCTTTAAAGAAGAACTGACCTTCAAGCAACAATTTTGAGATCAAACACTAACTTTCTCTGTCTTAAACTCATTCTGACAGGCTAGTCTAGCGGTGCTACAGTAACAGGCTGTGAAGTCATTGTGGCCCAATTCAGAGAGAGAGAGCTATTTACAGTGACTGTAGAGCCATGTGGTCTGTGTCAATGGGGAAAGGCCTGGTGTATTTTCTATATCAACAAAAACAGACTGGCTTCTGGGTCGAATTTCTCTACTGCTCATGAGCTCGGACAAATAATGAATGATATATTTATTTCCATGTATATTTGGACGACTGCAGTGATAATGTTGAGCTATGAGGTCCGTATGAATCACCACAGTGTGAGGTGTACATTGTATAAAAAACGGTATTATATATTACTATACACATAATCATACTATGCCCATATAAAATGTTAACAACAAACCTGATGCTCCACAGAATAAGTCACACCATCTTGTGGTTGGACTGTGATAGTGACTTTTGTATTGGAGCTGGAGTTAATCTTCCTTTGTCAAATGTTTTATTCCCCATTAGTTATGGCAATATGCCCCTGTCTATGTCTATTTTTAATTTTTTTGTAAAGCCCTTTCAATGTGTTTACCTGTGTCTTTCTTATTACAGTTAAAAGAAGTATCCATACCTATAGATAAGGTTTTGTGATGAATTATTACCAAAACATGAACCATTATAAAAAAATGATATAGAGATGGAGTAACACATCAATAATTATGAATAACTACAACTTTTGCTTAAATCATAATGCCTGAGTCAATAACCGAGGGAAACAATACACAAGCGGAAGTGGGAAGCGCATTGGGGTGTTTGGAAGCGCATCCAAATACTTGAGGAGACTATTTACAAGAAGCTAATTCATCCAACCGATGAAGGCTGAGAAAGAAATTATTTTTATATACATTCTTGGGACACATTTACTGCAAGCAAGCACGTCGGTGTCAGCACTGACAAAAGCATTCATGCTCAAGCAATATTAATAATAACACAGCTCAGTTGTAAGGTCCTGAGCATTTAATATATTGGGTCACTGAAGAACTGTCCCACTGGGTCTAATTACAGCAAGTCTGGACTCCCCTGTTGTGTGTGAATACTGTATAAGATGTGTGTGTGTGTGTGTGTGTGTGTGTGTGTGTGTGTGTGTGTGTGTGTGTGTGTGTGTGTGTGTGTGTGTGTGTGTGTGTGTGTGTGTGTGTGTGTGTGTGTGTTTCAACAAATACAGGACAAGACGAGGCTTCAAGCATAGTGTGCACAAACCGCCCGCATACTGTAAGTATTCACATGAGAGCATGTGTTTGTCCCAAGTCCCCATAAATAGTGCTGGCGCTGCCATTTTGTCGCAGTGGTCACAGTCAGAATTGCAGGTCAAATGATGCCCCGGGGCCCACAACAACTTTCTGCAATACACAAGAAAAATGTAATGACTCAACATCAAATGTAATTAGTGACTATTTACTATGCTTCTGTTACCAGCCCAGCTCCATCAGATGTGCATTTTAATCATCTTTAAGAGCTCCATACACGTTACATCGTCTGTGTTTAACGTTTGGAAAAGGAGAACGACATGTGGTTTAACGAGCAGCCAGTCGGCAGTTTGGAGATATTTACTGACCATCAACAGCGAGCTGCACAGCATTCAACTCTGAACTAAACCGAGCGATTCCTGTATAAAGCATTACAAAATGGCTAATAGCCAGCTGAGAAGACACGGCATGTATACAAGACACCTTTGAAGTCGCCGTGAGGCACATTTCTCCTCTTTTGGTGGCAGCAAACCTCCCCCTTCCTTCTGCACATTAGTTATTGGGCCTTATACTTCAAAATGTACTGACAAAAGTCACATATTTGTAACATATTACAAAGTAACGGGTTCTTGCCCAACAGTGGTCATGGCGTAGTGTGTACGTGTGTTTATTGTGTGCCCAAGCATACATCAAAAGCCTGTTCATGCATGAGATGATCATTATGAGCTCATTTGCAAGCACCTTAAACTTTTGATATGAGAAGGTCGTCTCTCTCTCTCTCTCTCTCTCTCTCTCTCATACTGTCCTTTGTCTAACAACATTATCCCTTTCATTTAAAAACACTCATCGAGGTCTCCGATAGTTCCTGTGTCTTTCCCTTCATCTCTTTTCAAATCTAGATGCAGATGATTCCGATCCGTCACACCAAACGCAGACTGATATTTCTTGTTTCACTCCTGCTGTTTTTCTGCTGGGTCACACCAATGCAACTGTCTTCCTCCCAAAACAGAAACAATGTGCAATCCCTGAGTGACTCTTTGTGATGTTGGTTTGGGATTAGAACATTTTGTCCCAACCATCCCTTTATCCCCACACCCTCCCTTCCTCTGTCTCTTGTTTGGCCACTCCCCACGCTATCTCTCATGCTGTGTCACTTCTGTTTTCTATGTTCCGTCTCTCTCTATCATTCCCATTTATGAAAAAGCCTTGATTGTAAGTGAAACTTGTTTACATCTGCAACATGCAGGCTAAAACAGACGCTTCTTCTATCTGCATTGTCTCTGGTTTGTCCATACACAGAGGAAATGGACGAGGAAAGTGTGTTTGTGTGTGTTTGTGTGTGCATAATACATTTGTGTGTACACGTTTCAGCGTGTGTGTGTGTGTGTGTGTGTGTGTGTGTGTGTGTGTGTGTGTGTGTGTGTGTGTGTGTGTGACATGAATCAACACCAGGCTGGTGGTGTGACATCTCATTAAAGAGACAGTCTGCCTGCATACATTGCCAGCACATTTGAATTTCACAAACCGAATGCCTCAGGCGTAGTTTTGGGGGGGAAGAGGTACTTTAAATGCATTGTTTTATTCAATGCAGGTCCCTGTGTGTGTACGTGTTAGGATATGTGCATACGTTTATGCCTCTGCCAGCATGTGTGTCATGTTGGATGATGGCTAGCAGCCTGTGGCTAGTATTTTAACCATATTTTACAACGTACGATGCACATGAAAATAATAAATTGTCCACCAGCAACTTGGTAAAAGCATCTTGTGTAAACCTTTTTCGTGCAACAAGTTGGGTGAAACTTAAACAGGAATTATAATTCCAGTATAAAATGTATATAAACATAGAATATAATTGAATAAATTCAGCTATTTTAGTCAGTATGAGCCCAGTATTGGTATCGCTGCATCCCACAATGATGGCTCATTTAACTGGCAGTTTGGTTGTGGTTCAGTTTGAGTTTGAGTTATAATGAACTAAACTCTCAGGGTTTCTTCTGCTTTCATTCTGTACTGGCTGTCAGCGGTTTGAATTCATTAATTTCATTATGTCACCAAACTGTATTTGTGTTGAGTTGCATGTCGTGGCATGCGCAAGGACATGTTTTAGTTTCAAGTGTTTATTGTACCAGCCCCTCTATATTCTATGATTAGAAAGCACAGGTTTGTTCAGTGCATCATGCAAGGCTGTAATCTAACGGAGGAAATTGCTATTCCTCTAAAATAACATGTGTTTCATTCATACGAGGAGGGTGCATGGACTATGTTATAAGTGAATCTTTTGCATGGTTGTAATGACGCTGCCACCTGATCCTTATCATCACAAAAAAGATATACATGTTTGATGCAGTTGGCACAGCAGCTTTCGACTCACTCCGATGGCATTGCTATGGTTTCAAACAACGAATAACAACGGAATAAATGAACAATGAATAAACTCCACTTTACATTTATACATAAGAGGCTGCTGTGCACCGTTGTGTCTGAAACATGACAACAAAATATTACACTGTAATAGCAAAGTCTTTGTGTTAAAAACCCAACTCTGGCAATGTAATTATGGATATTTAATGCAACCGTGCCACTAATATCTATCTATCTATCTATCTAGATGTAATAAAGTAGCATGGATACACCACAGAGATGTGAGAGGTAACTGTGTCCTAGTTTCCCCCTACGAGCAGTTACTATTTTTAGAAAGCAGAAAGATATGGGGGGGGGGGGAAAGAATCCCCTAGTCGACAGCAGCAGTTTTATGTTCTGGACAATTTACACCCTCCTTATGCCATGATGACCTTTCTGCTTCATCATTCACTCATCCCAGCCCCCCTCATGCCCTCTGCTCCTCTATGTCCTTTCTCCGTCCTCCTCTCCTCTCTCTTTGCCTTTTCTTGATCCCCCCTCTTCTCCCTCCCACCTCCTGCACTTGTATCTGTTCCCCTCTATATATTCAGTTTTCCTCTCGTGTCATGTTTCATCTTCCATCCTCCAACGTGTCACCAGCTTCTCCTCCTCTGTCGACACACACTGCCATGTTGACAACCAGCCATTTGCAAACATGCGGGCCTAATGTTTACCATACACCTCCCTTCAGCCATCTTACTGTAAATAATAAGCAAGGAAGGGCTGCATGACTGCAAATGCCAAGTTGTGTATTTATGATAAACCCAAGCTTGTTGTTTGTGCGTGTGCCTGTTTGTTTAACCATTTAATGCAGAAATAAAAACTGTCATTTGTCTGCTCCAACATGAAACGTGCTTTGTGTGACTAGAAATATTTCTTCTCCTTTTCCTCACCTGGTGCCAGCAACATTAATCCAATGCACTCATGCACTCACTGTGTCTGTGTGTGCACATGTATGCATGGATTTATAGAGTTTGTGAATGTAGTGTGCTGGCATTTTAACTTGGTAATTTATGACTCTGTCTTTTTGTTCCACTCTGTCTATCCTTTCCCATCTGGCACATTTTTGTCAAACCCAACACATAGAGCAGCTGTGTCCTGGAGAGCTGCTATTGACACTGTGTGCATGCGTACATGTGTGTGTGTGTTTGCACACATCCAGCCCATCTGGTTGACTGCTTGTGGAGGCATGCATTGGGCAAGTGACAGAGTGTGTAATAGACAGAACATTACAATTAAATCTGCTTTTCAACATTGCCTTTAACTACTACTTTTAGGTATTAAATATCATAATTTGTCCAATACAAACTGGTATTTTCTTAAATGTATTGCTTCAATCTCTAACAAAACCATATTACATTTTTAGAAGATTCCTGAAACTAGTGAAATTGCACTTAGAAGAAGTGGACATGTATGCAGCATGTATGTGTTTAAACATTCATTATTGATGGATACACTATTTTGTTAAGATTCAAACTTTATAAAGTGTATTTTTGAGTGAAAGTATATGACACATATCAAGGAGATAAGCAACAGTTATGCTCAGGCCAGTTTACAGTGCTCTCACACTCTAGTCACCAAGCTGTGTTGTGCTGCCACCCAGTGGCCAACTTTATTCATTGCACACAATGCAGTAATGTCGTTGTCCTCATAGCTAGCTGCTGAACCCATCCATCACAATAAGTTTTTTTGTTGTTGTTGTCACTCACCTGTCTGAACGTCACTCTGCAAGTCCTCCACCATCTGGTCCAGAAACATTATCTCACCAGTCTGCTCAGTCTCTCTGTCCCAGCACAGCCAGTCCTCAGCCTCTCCGGTCCTACTGGACACTCTCACACACGCACACACACACACACACACACACACACACACACACACACACACACACACACACACACACACACACACACACACACACACACACACACACAAAGATGTAATACGCAGCTCTGTGCCAGTGTGTTTAGGATAATTACATTGAATAGCCTACTGAATATAAAATTCAGTTTATGAACTTACACTTATATGTTATTTAATATTTATTAAATAACTATTCTAAAGGATTTTTGAATGGATGCTAATTTAATATAAAAATCTCACGTACCCCCTGAGTTCCTTCAAGTACCCCCATTTGAGAACCACTGGACTAGAGGGTCTCTATTCAGCTCCCATTTAAAAAATGTTGCTCTCTTTCTGAAAATACACGTCAGCCAATAACTTTAGACTTTAGTGAACTTATATCTCAAACAATGCAAACTTCTCTCGGTGCACATACATCAGTGAACCGCTTACAAACATGATTCATTGGTGTATCATATCAAAGGGGAGGCTACATTAGCCCCCAATAGCATAACACAACGGAATCACAAACTGTTGGTGGAGTTGCATTGTGGGTAATGTAGGCAACATATTTTGACAAGGAAGAAGAATGCATGGAATAACAAACATAAAAGGCCTATCTCTGCTTCTGCAGCGTTGATTTGTATCCTTTTTTTTATTGTCCATTGTGAGTCCAACAATATTGTATGAATGCAATGATTATTCGGTGGAGTCGTGTTAAAAGAATTGGCTTATCACTTTACTCGTTCACCCTGTTTGTGTAACGATTTAATCGTGGTTAATATCCCAAATCCTTAGCAAAAATAATCAATGTACAATCAATGCCTATTTTTGTGTATTAGTTATTGTTAAGAGAGTCAAACATCACTCTGAACACCAACAGGTTCCTCACTGATACCGTGTCACTGAGGGAATTGTGCCCCCCTTTTGTGCCTGAGCCTGTCTGGCTTATTATTATGGTCTGTCTGGCAAGCTGCCTGGCTGGTGGTCTCTAAGTGAACTTGATACTGAACTCTGCAGTCAACTGTGATGTGAAGAGCTGTGCATAGCTAGTCTGGAGTTCAGCCAGTCACTTGACGCTTGTCAACAGTTCTAATGAAAGTGGCCTTTTCCTCGGTGGCCTCTTTTTCATTAGCAGGGTCAGAGGGCGCCGCTCAAGGCTGGCTGGCTGTCAGCTGACAGTTGAGGAAAGAAGGTTGAGGATGGGGGTTAGAGAAGGGGATATAAGGGAAGAGGGGGAAGGGGGAAATCATGCACTTGCTAGTTGGCCCTTTATGTTATGTTTCCTGTATGCCTGCTGGTCTTTGTGGCTCATTTTGTTCTTCAGGCATCCCACAGCGCGAGCGCTTGTCGACCCGGAATTCATTCTCACCTGACATTGTAACTGTTTGCACCTATATACTCATGCAGAGTATAATTATCCCAGTGTATTAATCCCTTACACACCAGGTATAAGCTACAATCTCCAGGCTTAAAACAAAACTCTAACCTATAAGCTCTTTTTTTTTACTTTAGGGGTTACATTCCTCAATTTCTACTTGATTTCTACTTTCTTTCCATTCCTCTCACTGTTTTCTGTTATACCCTTTAACACAGATGTGTCCAACCAAGTCAGTGAACGAGAGAGACTCAGCCGACATCCCTCTCCTCCTCCTCCTCCTCCTCCTCCTCCTCTTCCCCTTCACCCCGGCCTCTTGCACATGAAAGGGGCCGCACAAGGCCAATAGATGGCTGGTGGGGTGTGTGCTATGCGAGGGCCCCAGACCCAGACACAACACAACACACAGCTCTGTGGGCCACCACAGCGGGGCTGGAATGTGACCTGCTTCAGACTAGGCCCTGTGTGTGTGTGTGTGTGTGTGTGTGTGTGTGTGTGTGTGTGTGTGTGTGTGTGTGTGTGTGTGTGTGTGTGTGTGTGTGTGTGTGTGTGTGTGTGTGTGTGAGTGTGAGTGTGAGTGTGTGTGTGAGTGTGAGTGTGTGTGTGTGTGTGAAATAAAAAAAGTGGAAGGAGGACATGGATGAAAGGATGCACTGCCTGCATGAGCCTTTTGATAAGCTGTGAGCATGTTGGGTATTTTGTCTTCAACACAGGGAACAGCACAACATCACCAAGCAAGAACATCTGTAGTATTTTTTTTAATCATCTTTATTAATTTACCATCATATTCCATAGAGTATTAATGGACACTAATATATAATAGATAACATAAAAATATGTCTGCTCTCTATCTAGTTAGATTCACAGGGAGACGTTCTCCCTCTATACATCTCTCTCTCTCTCTCTCTCTCTCTCTCTCTATACATATATATATATATATATATATATATATATATATATATATATATATATATATATGTATGTATGTATGTATATATAGATAGATAGATAGATAGATAGATAGATAGATAGATAGATAGATAGATAGATGGAGGCAGAAAGTCTCTTTGTGAATCTAACTACGAATAGTACTAAGAAATAGATCAAGAAAAATAAATACACAGTACAGAAGTCCACATACATACTCTGTATTGTAAATTAAGTCTTATCAAAATAGATTCCACAAAATATGGAACCAAAAAGCTTATTTGATTCTGGTAAATAAACTGAGGCTTCGCATTGCATTATTGTGAGCTCAAGTACTCCTGACAGATGTTACACAATGTTTTGGGATAACCCCAAAAAAACATAAAGCAAACGTACCAGTCATAATACAAGATACCCTTAAATGAATAATATTAGTGTATTGAAGATAACATTTGAAGAGGAAATCTAGAAAGAGGAAATACTTTTGACAGAGTAAATGCTTGTGACTACTACTTTTCTACCTCAAAACAGTCTAAGCTTGATTCTAATTTCAAAAGAGAGCTATTAGGACAGTTTTGAAACAGCATCCATAAAGAAATCATGAATAAAAAAATAGATGACAAAATGTTGAAGCGACGATGAGTGATTTTCTGAGATCGACTGAGCGGTAAGGAACAAAGTAAAGAAAGAGAAACTTCTCAAACAGGCGACAAAACCTCCAATGTTACAGATACGTTACTCGTTTCATGTTCACGGGCAGTCGGTCAGACTGGTGAGGTCACTGGAGCTTGGAATAATCAGAAAACACAAGTTCAGTGAGTGTGAGACTCAAATAGACTCTACTGGACAGCAGAGAAATCTTTAAGGAAATCACAGGTTTTCTTGTGAATAACCTCACGGAGCTTCCTGATTCTCCGAGTGCTGGAGGACCCGACAAAGCTGTCGGGCTGCAGGACGGCCATCCCGTGCTGAACGTCCCCCATGATGATAAGCTGCCCGTCGGCCGCGGTGATGTTGGGGCAGGGGCAGTTCCAGTCCATGTTCAGAAGAGTCACCTCCAAGGGCTCTTTGCCAAAGAACCTCAGACCCATCTTCTCATCCCTCAAGATCTCCTCCACGGTCACCAGGGCGTGGCCGGACTCCTGCTCCTCCGTCAGCTCAGTCACGCGACCAAGAATCACAAAGTCACTCTTGCAGAAGCTGGTGACCATCTTGCCTCGGGGTTTACACACCTTGCACTTGTGGTTCTTCGGAAAGGGACACATCTCTTCGCAGGCCTCTTTAGACTCAAAGCTGTTCTCGTTGCCGCCACAGCCTCCGTACACGAAGGAATGGCACTTCTTGAGGCTGTTGCTGTACGCCCAGCGAGGCTCGTAGGCCTTGCACGGCCCTTGGAGGCTCGGCAGGCTGCAGGGAGCCGCCATGTCTCCTCCGCATGACAGCATGCAGGCTTCGTATGTGTCGAAATGGTTACGGTTTTTGTTGCACTGACTGTAGGTAAAGGTGAAGCAATTGTTCCTCTTTGGTTCATAGTACCAGCTCATGCTCTCTTCTCCACAGTGGTCTGTGTCTGGACTCTTGAGACACTCTTCCGCTGGAAACGGCAGGTTGGTATTATTCCCCTCCGCATTCTTACCTTTCGCCTCCTTCCCGATCACTTCCAAGGGAAAGTGTGACGACACACTTCCCCCAACGTTTTTGGCTCTACAGGTGTAAATGCCGGCATCCTGAAGTTGCGCATTGTAAATGACCAGCTGGCCAATGTTAGTGACCACAACGTTCCCTCTCACATGATTAGGCCTCATGATGGTGTTCTCTTTGCCCTTCAGTTGTTTCTCCCACGTGATTTGCGGATGTGGCTTTCCAGACACCTCACACAGAAAGCTGGCTGTCTCTCCCACAAAAACAGCCTGTTGGGTGGGGCTGCTGTGTATGGCGGGAAGCTGGATGTCCGCAGGGAGGGTGGTCTGGAGGGCGGTGGTGGGATATAAGGTGGTCTCTGCTGGGATGGGACTGGTGTTTGGCCAGGTCAAGTGGTACCTGTAGGTAGGTTGAATAAGAAAGGAATTAATCAGAGCCAGGATATGTCAAAGGCTCTTGTTTATACTATATTGACAAATTACACAATTAATACATTTATGTTTCTACACTACAGCCAGACATTTTTCTTCTTCAAATGTCTTAATTTGAAGGACTAAAAATGAGACAACTTTACCTCATCGCACCAAAAACAAATGGTAGATATCTAAAATACTTAACATGTTACCTGCAGGTGACCTCAGAGATAGAGATACCCTTGGAACAGGCCTCTGCATCCATGTAGCACTTGTTATAGTACGTCATGCCGTCAGACGCACACGTGAAGTGGGGTTCTCTCTCACAGCGGTCCCGACACTTACAAACAGGCTGCCCGTCCCAGATGTCACACTCGGACCCTTGCTGAGTGCACATGAACTTGTCGCAGGTTGCGCCCTCTGGCATTCCTATGGGGCCCCTGTTGCCCCTGACGTCTATGTAGCGTGATGCCACACAGCTCTTGTTACCACATACATTGGGGCAGCACTTCTCAAAAGTCTCACAGTCCTAAAGTAGGAAGAGAAAAGAACAATCAATACAGTTTGAATTAAAAATCTGCATAAAACAGAGAAAATGTTTTACTGGTGAAAAAAACATGACCTGTATGTTTCATTGTGGTGAATTTAGATCAGAGTGTTCTTTAAATGTTATCAGTGTGGATGAGTTTTGACAAATATTTGGTCAACTTTACAAAGCATGAATAAAAACTTTTGGAAATGTGTTAAAAAAAAATAACCACTAAGATTTGTCTTCTTCTTTTTAATTGTTTTCTTTGTTTCTATCGACCACCATCTTGCACAATACAAAGGGAAACAGGAATTGTGGAGATATTTGACATTTAGGGGGTTTCGTCCAACATGAGATCCTGCTACTAACGGACACAACAGACCTTGTGCACAGACGCTTTGACTGCAAACGACCCGCGTCGGTGCCCTATTGTCTGACTCTAGGCTACACATCCACACCAGCAGTATGACGGACAGTTGCAGAGGGTCAACTCACCTGGTCGGATTCACACTCGCGCATGCAGGTGCTCATAGCATCCACCCACAGGTTGGGGTTCAGGTCATTCGGGCACAGACCTGCGTGAGAATACATCACTTTTGCCACGGACATGGGCATTGGCATTGCTCTCACGCGGCTGCTGCCCGCATAAAGGAGTAAAGTACAACAGTGTCCCACAAGAAACCAAATCCATCGAGGAAACAGCATCCACCACATGTCCGACGCGTAACACAACGGACGTGAAAAGAAAAGAAAAAAATCTTCAAAATGCAACACGACTTTCGAGTTTTGTAGAAGAAGAAAAATAGTGTGTAAACTTTCTTCAAACTGTCTCGTTGTTAGTTTCTAAGCCGCTGGAATCAGATGCTGCACAAACGCAGCGGCAGGAGCGCGCAGGGCTGGTCCCGATGTGGAGAGCTCTCCAGGTTAGTCGCTCGACGTTTAATAGCAGCGAGAGATTAGTGATGCGGTGAGAAACCCCACTTAAGATCTAACTACATGAATTACAGTGACATGTCTAGTCGGGCAGCAAATCCCAGCTGAGTTACAGTTATGATCAACTTAATTAAAAGGGAGAGAGAGAGAGAGAAAAAAGTTTGCAGGCGCTGTTTCATGAAGGACTGGCGAGGCACCTGTGCGGAAGGCGCTGGCTGCCTTAACCCTTAACTTGCAAAGGAGAAAGTGATGCAGCAATAACTAGGTGCAAAGCTACTGAATAGAATCCTGAGGAAAAAAGACCGTACTGTTTAGTGTACATGCACACATCTCTATTAGTGTTATGGGCTGTATCTTAGAAACTTAACACGTAGTTATTAATGTGTCGTATTTCAAATAAGAAGATGTGTTTGGTCTAAATTATCTGTCTTGTCACATGCACACAATTAAAGCAGCACTGTGTGACAATACTGTGTGCACTAGTGCTGCATTATAATGCGTATATAACCGTTTACTGTAAAATGCCTCCTGTCCATACACAACGTCAGTGTCCAGAAGATGGCACCAAACTCAGTGTCTTCTAGTCTTTGTTACTTGTAGATCCTATTCTGGTTTCACTTCGGAGCTCAAAGTCAACCGAAAATATGAATTTGGACTGAGTAGTTTTATGGTTTCATTGATTGATGGTTAAAATGTGTATTTATTTAAACACATTTGTATGGCTGTACATCTTGGGTGGTAATTAAGTGAAACCCTCATCCTCCTACTACTTTCTGCCAAACTGGATACACCATTCCATATTCACTGAACTGGTTGATTCTATATTGTCCATATCTGATGTCACATAATGTACCATTAAGGTGTAACTGATTCAAATGATAAAACATGCAGAGATGAAGCTGGGCACATTGCAATCAACAACTCATGCTCTCACAATATTGACATGTTGTACCGACAGCTTGGCCGGATTTTTAGAATATGTTGAGAAAACGTGGTTTGTTCCATGAAAGAAAGCCAATTCCAGGAAGTGTTGCAGAAAAGGGGAGTTCAAAAGAAAACTAATATCTATTATCTTTCGAAGAACAAAATATCCAACACTCTAGTAGTATCGCCGTGTGTGTGTGTGTGTATGTGTGTGTGTGTGTGTGTGGAGTGTTTCCCAAGCTGAGTCCCTGCTGAGCCCAAAGAGGCCCAGTGTTCTCCAGGCCGGACCCTGCAGTCTTAGTCTGGTCTGAGTCTGTGAGTCCTTTCTGAAAACATGCACGCACACGCACTGATTATCTAATTGACGGTAATAACGATCGCTTCCACAAAATTGATTGTACAAATTATATACTGCCCATTTTACACACACACACACACACACACACACACACACACACACACACACACACACACACACACACACACACACACACAGTGTCTGCTCTCACCCCTAACCTTCACCCCTCAAGACCCTGCATTCCCAGCATAGCCAGCGCTGGGGCTACAGGCCATGTCACATATTGAATAAAGCCTCATGGCGGACCCCACGCAGGGTGCTCCGACCGTCTATCTGCTTTTAGCACATGTATCGTCTGCAAACAGACCTTGACTTTGACCTTCTCTGTGCACACTCACCTCATCTTTCGGAGAGCAGATCAAAACAGCTCTGCAACTCAATGAATGTCTTCATTTATTTTTATTTGCTTCACAATATGTAGATTTGTGGTTAAAAGCGCTGTAAAGCTTCCAGATTCGGGTGCTTGCAAATACTTTATCACAATCATGTTATCCTCAGTGACGGCAAACATCCACTGACAAAAGCACAAAATCAAAAAACAATATATAAGAAAATTGTAAGTGTCAAAATAATTTGCCATAATGATCTTTGACCATTAGGGATGAAGCTACGATTGGACGGAATTTCACCTTGAAACCAAAATCTCTGGCACACACTGTAAAGCCTGTCAATCGTCTACTGACGCCTGAACTTAACCAGAATTCAGTGGAAAACAGTTGCCTGCATTGTTGTTTTGAGCACTTTGGGTTTTGTAGGGATTAAACAATAGATATAACATGTCAGCTGATGAGCTTTAGAAGTACTGGTAGCCAAATTGTTGTATCTGCACACGGACCCAGACTAGCTGTATAATGGTGATGTCTGATGCAGCCACTTTCCTTTCTCCAAAACCATGGGAATCAATAAAGTAACCTGAAAATAAATGCTAAGCTAAGCTAACAAGGTGCTGGCTGGAGCCTCATATCGAACAGACGGATAAGAGAGCCTCCGTCTTCTCATTCAACTCTCCGCCAGAAGGATGATAAGCATATTTCCACTATTCCTTTATTAGTTTGCTGTATGTGGGCCTGTAGAGCGTCCTTGAGCAAGACACTGAACCCCTAGTTGCTTCCCGGGCGCTATTCAGCACCCCACTGCTCCTAAATTGCTATGGATGGGTTAAATGCAGAGAGCAAATGTTATGTATGTATGTAAAAAAAAAATTGTAATATGACAAATAAAAAGTTTCTTCTTCTTAAGTAGAATGAGATGGCTGACACACTCCATTTATAAGATGTTGGGTGTATACAGTACATGTATACACATTATGCTGTATATAAGCTACGGTAAATCTGACTCCACCATTAATCTCTCAGTGGCTTTACAGTGTCATGCATGCATTTGTGTCATAAATAAGCAGCTCTGTATGTTGGCTTTGTGTATTATGCCTGTTAGAGCGGCCATAGTGCACCAAGCACGTCGGCCGAGGCCCGTACCTGTGAGTAACGTCGCCTTGTGCCTCCATCTCTAAAATGCTCTTAAGGGGTTCTGGACAGTGCGGGTCCACAGCGTCTCTTGCCCTTGACTGAGTCCTGGGAAGCTGATTCAAAACAATGAAAGTGTTATGACTGTTCATACTAAGCTTATTATGAGTGTCTCACTTCAGAACAAAGGAGAGAGACACGTCCAGCCTCAGCAGGGCCCTAAGCTGATTCCTCAGCCCCAGTCTAGACACACAGCACAACATGCCGACGGACAGACATGCAGGCATACATGTGCCGATCCACGGGGGTCCACTACAATGTATGTATCCTGATGGCCATACATTCCTTTGTCCCTATATTTAGGTTGCAAACACACATTTAACTTTCTCAACGCCACTCTGTTCAGATTATGTAATGTTTGTTCTCTCCAGTCTGCGCTGTCTGAACATCTGCTCACCACATGAACACTATTGTATTTATTTCACGGAAGAGGTTAAGGATTTCGAGTGTGTCAGTACGACCATAACTTAGGTGTTGTTTATGTTCTTTAAATCAGAAAGGGAACATAACAAAATGTCTCGTTTTTTAAGTTCAAAAGAGAATGTACAACATTGGCTTGTTGCACAAATACAGGTCAGAAGTGAAAAACCACAGCTGGACGGTACAATACTGAACTGTGAAATATGGAACATTTACAGAAATGCTTATTACCGGTGTTGATAATGGCCCTATTAAGTGGTAATAATATGAAATGTTAAATTATGGTTGAAACAGTCTTGATCAATCAGCTAAAATGTGCAGCAAATAATGTGTTATATTATTCAGGGTTAGAGATGTATTAGTCCACCTTTATAAAAGGTGTGTAATTTGCCTTTGAAGGCTGCTACAATTTAAAACTTACTTAATATTTTTTATTCAGTGTTTAATAATGAAATCATTAATGAAACAATGGCTGGGAAATGTACTTTCAAGCGGACAAAATCGTAAAAATAAAGAATTTTCTCCAAACATAATCATTGTTTTATTTAAGATATACTTGCAGACCTGCATGATCATTTTTATGTTAAGCGTTGGTAACAAAAAACGAGGCAGTAATGTGTTTAAACATCTACTCCTAAGAGCTCGAGTACGGAAGGTGCATCTTGGGGCCCCACTGTGGCTTCTACACAAAAGAATGGACCAGTATTCAAGCAGCAGGTTTTATATTCAATTAAACAGCCCCATCCCAAAAAAAAGCTATCCTCTTATTATGAATTAAAGTGGCAATAGCTAAATCTAATGCCAATATTTGCTCATCTGCTCCCTCTACTGGCTGTCAGTTGAAACATACATTTCAATGAGTTATTGTGGAGTTGACCTCAACATCCAGCACACACATGCAGGTACACACAAAGGAAGACCTGCAACAAAAGCCAGACAAAACATGTAACTGGTGCCTTCGTTTATAGTGATCATTAAGATAGATACTCAAACTTATTACATCAAAGTTACTCCAAATTAGTCAGATGGACGTGATATTAATTTAGAAGACAGGGTCAGAGAGAAAGAGGGAAGTACTTCACCATGCTTTATCAAAGAACAGAGACAGGCCTCCAGAACCAAACACAACTTAAACAGTGAAGATCGTTTCTACAAGTGCACAGGACGCACTGTATATAAAAATATCAGACTCTGAATGCATAGGTTAAGTCAAACTGTATTCTGCAATTTCTAGAACAATAAGCAACCCAACAATTACAATGTTAGTTATTATCTCCTTTCCACAGAATCAAAAAGGAGATCCTATAAAAACCCACATTTCAAACATGCTGCTTTCACTCACCAGGACACCATAAGGCCAGGGGGAGCATTTCTCCACACATCGTCCCAAACTGCTGCCTTAAACATGTGGCACGTCACTTAATAAAGCATTTAACACAGTTGGGAACAGAAAACAAGCACTCTTGGTAGTCTTTTCTTCTCACAGCAAACCTTCTGGAAAAACCTCCTCCCCCTCCCACACATTGCACTTTGCTTTATCAACAGCATCCCAGGACATTTCATCCCATTGCTGAACTCTTTATGCACCAAGTTAAGCCTTTTTGACACAAACACAACAGGCCTAACTGGTTAAAAAAAAAAAAAAAAGATATTGTAAAACATACAAATGCAGTAAGAGCTTCAGGTATACATTTCGGCAGTAAACAGTTACCACTGGGTAAGGAACTTTTTGATTGTAGGAGATGTGTCGTGGCCGCCTACTGCACTGCTTAAAATCAGCATTGAGAATTTAAAAAGGAACAAAGTGTTGATGAAAGCAGCATAAAACCTTATCTTCAGACAACACTGTGCCTCTTGCCCTGTTAAACTCTTTATGTACAGTACAAGAATGCTTTTTAGTGTAGTCATATTGTCAGTCTCCATTTAAGTTCAACAGCAACACTTCTGATTAAACAACCGAAAATAAAAATATAACATAAACAATGTCTTAAATTAAAAAAAATAACAATATTAGCACTAGACTGGCCATAATAACCAAACTGAGGCCATGTATGGATATTTTCAAGAAATCTAGTCGCCACATAGACGACTAGAATAAATTTAAATTGAGGTGACACACAGCATCAAAAATAATAATTAGACATCAGCAGTAACAATTTCCATTAGTGCTGGAAGAACAAGGAAGCACTCAATCATAAAAAGTGTCACATACACAGACCATCATGCCATTTGTTAAATCGTATTTCTTTCCTCTTCACTTGGGGGAAAACAAATTAATAAGGCTGCATTTTCCTCTGAAGCAGTGATAGTTTATTCTGCAGTTAGTATCTTTGCTGGCTAAATTAGTTTTTGGTTTGGATTCTAATCACAGTTAAACAAAATGACAGCAACTAAATGAACTTAAATCAAATAGGGAGCCTCACACACAACTCTTACCGGGACTCGAGCCGCGTTACTCTGAAGCACATGGTCTCGCTTCGTGAGTAGGAATCAATATAAAACAAAGATTAAAAACAAATACTTCACAGTTGACAGTTTAAATATTATGCTGACTCAACCAAAGAGCACAACCTGCAAACAGAAGTGCAAATGCACTGTATTAAAAAAAAAAAAATTATACATTTTTGTCCGACATGAAAAGACACAAAAGAGAACAATTCAAACAAAACTAATTATTTTTGTTTCCACAGTGTATGACTGAATGACTTAAACATGTCGGGAAACCAGCACTCCTACACAAATGTGTCCATCCTTGTGTGGATATAGATTAAAGCAGACCGTATGTATAGAAGTACTATTAGTCCAAAGATACCTTTATCTCACCTGGTGAGAGATTACCTCCACCTTAGAATTAGTATGCGATTCCCTCTGCAGGAAAGACACTAAGGTTTATGCCTACAGCACGTATGAAAGTGTGTATGCCAGCTAGAACATCGTAGAACTCTCTATACGCCAATTCCCCAGAACTTCGAGTTGCTGTGTGCAAGTCCAACGTGTCCTACTCTGGAGACCGATGATGAACTTGTTGGCAAGAGTTATGAAAACCCGAGGGCACCATGCATCAGTAATCGCTTACAACTGGTCGGGTACACTAAAGCGGCAGGAGGTGCCAGAGGAGGACAATAGCTACAGAACTTGGAAAAACAAATCCCAGTTAGGAAATTGGCGAAACACCAAAGCTGGACAAAGCTGTTACAAGGGACCTGGGTGGGCAACTAGTTATGGTTGCTTAAGGGCAGCTACAAAAGCCCATCGTAAAGGGGGAGACCTCGGGCTCTGCGGGAGCTCTAGTAGGTGAGGCGGGAGGCCTTCATGTTGTAGCAGGGTCTGTCTGTTAGGCCCCCGGCTCCAGAGAAAAGGGACAAGCCCTCTGCTTTCTCCAACACCACCTCCAGCTCCTGAAAGTCCTGCAGCCGAGCTACATCCTTGTCCTGGACAGGAAAAGTAATATTTAAAGCAATAACAGATTCACCTACCAATCATTAATTTGTATGAAGAAACAGTATATAAAAGACCTTTTTAAAACATGTCAGTTTGCTTTTAGGTCATACATGGCAATATTACAATAAAAGGCATTTCAATTATAAGCAAGTTAATTACATTTTGTATGCTATTTATTAGAATAGAAAACTATTTTTTATTAATTGGACAGCAAGTACAAATATTTTGCAGCTCATAGGACTACCATATTTTGTCTTTACCGTACCTTTCTCAACATGGTGTTCGGCAGCTTGCGGATCTTCTCCACGTGCTCAGTGCTGATGTCCAACTCTCGGCAACAGACCCGAAGAAGGGAGCGATAGGTGAGCTCCTGGCGGTCCAGCTCCACTTCAATGAAGTCGTTCTCCCGACCGTGAGGGTTCTGGATACGCACCTTCAGCACCAACTCTAGAGAAAAGACCAGAATGATACGTCTTCTTTAACAAAGAGATTTAATAAGGTGATGGACGAAGCTAAAAGGTGAGTCACAGCGGAAGATAGTTGTGTTTTTGCTAGTGAGCCTGCAACAGTTCAGTAATCATCCCGAGAGAAAGGAGAACATCCACTAACAACCAATTCTGGTTTGACAAGTTGGCTGCCAACATACATACAGAAGAGATTGTTGTCACATCTGTGCTCTCATTGTTCTTTATCTGAAAGGTTGTTTTGCTCAAGCACAAAGCTTGAAGGAATGTTTAGTCACTAAGTTATTGGAGTCCCGCTTGTTTACTGGCAATGCTGAAATAACTCCAGGAGGTCAGAGCTCCCAGACAAAAAGAACACAACTTGACGTTTTTAACCTTACGGTTTGTGAACAACACATAATGTGTTAATTACAATTATTTAGAGGTGCTGGTTGGCGTATTCCTTTGGAAAAGAGTCAAGCAAATAGCTGTTTCTTCATGCCCCAAGTATTAAGTAAAGCTTGTCTTGTGGTTTTGTATGTGTGGACCGCAGAGTTAGACATAATACAGTACGAATGATAGCGCTAACCTTGCACGTTGACAGGGAAGGTGCTGGTGAAGAAGAAAGGCTGGAAGGCCGCCATGGGCCCACCAGCCTGGCCGCAGCTCAGTTGCTGTGGGATGGACTGCTGCCTGCTCATAGCCGGATTAGTGCTGGCCACCGGGGCCTGGACCTGGCTCCCACTGCTGCTGGCCAAGCTGGGGCTGGGCGAGGCCAACGGAGGCGAGCACATGGTGCCATTGTGTGGCACCGCATGCGGGTAGTCGGCATGGTTGACAAGGTGCGGCTCAACTGACAGGTCCATGAGCACTGGGCAGTTAACAGCAGCGTGGTTGTGGGATGAGGCCGGACTGGGTGACACGCCATTTTGCTCAGCCACAGGAATGAATTCCCCATGGGCTTGGCCGTGGGTGGGGGGGTTTGGGGGAGGTGTGGAGCAATCAGAGAACAGGCTATGTGATTTCTGAGGCTCGTGAGTTGGGGAAAGGGACGGCGAGTCGCTGTGCGTGTCCTCCTCAGCATCTTCACCAGAACCATTCTGTGCGAGGTGCTGTGCCAGGATGAGCTCTGCCCTATCCATCTTGGAATACATGAAGGCCGGGTTAGACAGGTAGTTGGGGATGATTGGCAACTCCGTCTCCTTGACTTCAGGCACGTCCTCCACTTCAACTGCAGCAATAATGTGCATTAAAAAAAGATTATTTCCTTAAAAACAGCTTCAATTGAAATACCAGACAGCTTTTGTTTCTGTCAAAACCATGAACAGCTTGTGTACTTATACCATCGACACCTGGGGTTATAATCTGTACATTACATGTCAATGTATCACGTGCAGCAGATAAATTGCATGCAAGTAACAACGAATGACTTCTATAATGATGTCACGGAAACAAGTGGGTAAGAAATGTGTAGCTTACCTCCTAAAAGTCGTTTGATCTCTGGTTTGGATGTAAGTTGCGAGGCCAACTCATCCTTAGCTGTGAGGATTTGCTTGTCTGCTCCATAACTGAGTAAGTAGGACACTATGTGCTTATGGTTCCTCTTGCAGGCCCAGTGCAGGCATGTCCTGGTGAGATTATTGGAGAGGGGACAGCGTTTAGTGACCCAAAACATACATATGCTGATGAAATGACTTTAAATGTATAAAAAGGTGTCGGTCTAAACTGGTGATCAGACTGACATTCAAATATACAGGTAGCGTATTGAACTAAGAAGTCAGGAGCCAAACACACAGCGGAGAATGAGTGTTGTAAAAAATAAATTAGATATATGCTCTGACAGAACCTTATTGCCTGTAGAATATAATTTGGACCTAATGTCTGTCCATAAAATCCTGGCAAGTTGTTGAATTTGTTTTTATAGTGTCATTTAATCATGTAAATCCGTGGCAATGAGAAAAGGCTTGGCAGGTTCACGACTGGAGGAATTATGTGCTCATACACACCTTCTACCTTCACGGTGACTGCTCCCTTCTGCTGCTTTAGGATAACTACAATAATGGCGCTATATATTTCAAGACATCCTAAAAATACTAGCGAACAGTGCATGTAATAATGTTGGAAGAGACAAGTTAAAACGTGGCGTGTCTAGCTAACTAAGCCTAATACGCTCACACTGATTAGCTCTAATCCCTGGAACAACGCACTTGGCTGCGCCGAACTTTTCAATAAGCGTCCAAAACTGATTTATGTAACAAATATGTGCGACAAAACCAACACTTGTCATCTTTGCGAAGACAAAAACACACTCGTCCAAAACACTCACCAGCCATTTATTTCGTTCTGTGAATTAACATTCACTCCAGTCTCCACCAATGTCCGCACTTCGTCGATGTCCCCGATGGCAGACGCCTCTCTCAGCCGCTCCTGTAGTTCTTTATCCAACGAAGTGGTGGACATCTTGACACAGGCGACGAGCGCTGCGAGACCATAGGACGCACACAAGCCTCTCGGGTCAAGTTGTCAATTGCAACCGCCCAACAAATTGCCCCCACTGATGACTGATGGGCACATACGTCCGCTAAAAAAATACAGTTGCCCGCTCACATTAGCTGCCCGGCTAACCGTACCTAGCTTAACGAGGTGCTAGCTTGAGGCAGCAGGTCGCTTCGGCTTAACACGACTTCGCGTTGAGTCTTCGGCGTTTATCTCTGTTGTTGAAATCACGTTGCAGTCGCACTGACAACCCTCAGTGCGCTCATTCAACGTCTCGGTGGTATCAGAGCTCCGTCATTAGGCTGCCGAGAACACCACCGCCTCATCGGGGGACATCTTTGGATGTAACAACAGTGTGCTCAAATGTGTGTTCCCCCTCTGAATACTTATCTGGCACGTTTTGTTGCCTCTTAACTGTATTTAAAATACATAAATATGTGACATAATCCAGTCTTCGTCGCCAAGTAAATAACCCTGACAAATAAAATGTGAAATCATTGTTCATACCACACACGTGTTAACGGTAACCATGCAACCAGTGGGTAATGACAACATTTCCCCCCTCCAGGCCACATTACATATTTTTTGCTGACTTCTGAAAAGGACACGGGATATGATAAATATATGTTTTTATATCGATGGAAGAATGTGGATTTGTGTACTCTCTAATCAGGACCACGTGGAAAAGAAAAAAAAAGAGCGAACATGATCAACCTTACTGATAATTAGTTTAAATTACTTTAATTAGTTTTGCAAGTATTAACCGGAAGTGGTAGTTTGTTGCTCTCTAAAAAGGAAAACTATACACTGTTAAAACTGTAAAACTGTTATTTGATGATAACCAAAACGTGATTTTGTATTTGTATTAATGATAATGATTGAATTTATATTAACAGTTACTAGTCCCATTATTTCAAAATTGTGTTGCATTTCCTCAATATGACCACTGGAGGGCAGTGAATACGCTCTGCTGTAAACATACCCACATCACTTCAATTTAGCATTAGCTCAAACATAACTCTGAATTTAATCTTTAAAGAACTGTAATACATGTATTATGCCAACTGGGGAATGTGGAGGTTTAGTCTGTAATTGGGACAACTATCAAACAATTCATAACGTTTTATTTTATTTTATTTCTGAGCGTTTCAGTTTTGCTAGTTTATTTTGAAACCAGTCACCCTATTTATAATATAAATGTATTATAGCCTAATTCAAACAAGGAGCAGAGTGTTTACTACCCTATTGTGGTCACAGTGAGCCTGGGCTACTTTCCATTTCCTCCTCTGTAACCTCTGCTCTATCTCCCCTGCTCGCTAAATCAACAAAATAATGATTAGCTAAGGTGATAGGTAATGTGAGATCATTGCATTACATTAAATACATCCAGTATGCATGCAAAAAGGAAGTGTGGGTAAAAGGTTGGATTTGGATAGCATACGAAGAATACAAGGACAAAACAGACATAAAGTGGTGTGGTGATTTCAACAGTAGGAGCAACCTCAAAGTACATTGTGTGCGTGTGTGTGTGCGTGTGCGTGTGTGTGCGCGTGCGTGTGTGTGTGCGCGCGCGCGTGTGTGTGTGTGTAGAAGGTATCATGTGAAGTGCAGTGGCGGGCCGTGCATTTTCGACCTGGGCCTTCTGATTATTGATTATTGATTGTTGTTTGATTGTTGTTTGTCTCGTCTAACGTCCCATGTCCAATGTATGCACCTTCCGCCTCGAAAAATTCCTCGTTTGTGAAAACATTCCTGGCAATAAACAGTTTCTGATTCTGATTCTGTGTCGTCTGATATCGTATACATACTGTAAATACGCGCATGACGGGATGCTGCGTCATTAACGGACAATGCATGTTGTCCACATCAACAAGGGCAAATTCACAAGAACCAGTCACATTTAGTTATAACAAAACATGACAAAACAATCCAACAAAACTGCAGCACTAAAACACAGCACACTCAAGAGCACGAGCCACGATCAGAAGGATATTAACGATATAAACTATATTATAAAACAACACTGTAGACACATTAGCACGCTACTGCTGATGTAAAAAGCATCTCACTCACCACACGCTGTTCAGTTAAAGACAAAGTCCATCCTCCTCTCTTTGTTAACAAACAGTTCAATGTACAGTTTGTACAGTTTATCGGTACGCTTCAGTTCCAGTAACAGGTCCTCCTCGATGGCCATGGACGCCAGTGAGGACAGCCGAGCCTCCCCAGTTGCGTTTCTGGAATAAGTTTCCATGCATTTTACTATTGTGAAGGTATCATGTGTGATAGGAGAACGAGTGGAAATCAGACTAGGTGGGGGAATCCCAAAATGGATCTTTGGAAAAGCCAATTGGGATGAATTCCAAAAGATGAGAGGAAACAATGACACAGATTGACATTTCTGGACATATAATTGACAAAAACAAACAATAACCTCAACAATTATTTTGGCATCAAATGGATCTATACCCAGGTTTAAACATAGGATGAATAGGAAACGTGTACCGTGGTGGACAGAGGAGTGTTGACAGGGTGTAAGAAAACAGGAACAGAGTATTCAGACAAGTTAAAATAAAAACAACATAACAACATATTATTCATTATAACAAGGCACAGGCAGTGGTGAGGAAAAACGGTATGAGAGATAGTTGGATATTTTTTTTATAAATAGGAATAACTCCTGTGGGAGAGGTATGGGGAGTGATAAAGAGGATGTGAGGAGACAGAAGGGAATGTGAATACACAGTTTTGACATCTGAGGAGGAAACAGTGGTCTCCAATAAGGAAAAGGCAGGTTATGGATATGATCGATAAGCAGGGACAAGGTACTAGGGTGGTTGTCAGGGGTTAGTATTTTATACATGAAGGATAAAATATAGGTTAACAGGTGTGTGTGGGTTTTTTTAGGGATAAACAAAAACGTGTATTGTCTAATTCATACTCCGGAGCCGAAGGTGGCGGCCATGCACCCATACGCTTGATGCCAACCGCTGTAATACCAGAAGAAGAAGACCGGAGATGACGTCACTCTCATCAAACAGCTCTATGGGTAGAACCATAAACGGGCGGCGTTGTTTCAGCATCTGCCATTTTGATTAGAACTAACGTTAACTACTTTAGCAGATATCGTAGTACTTTAAAATTAAGACTACATTCTTGGAGGCAAAATGCTTTCAGCAGCCCAGTTACTCGATGAGTTAATGGGCCGAGATAGAAACTTGGCCCCTGACGAGAAGCGATGCAACGTGCGATGGGACGACGAGACCGTAAGTTAGCATTCTAGCTAACGTTAACCTAGCCTGTTCGATACGCTAACACACCGTTAGGCTAGCTAAGCTATATAGTAACTTTATGTAGTAATTTGGGCCTGGGAGGCAGCTCAATTAGGTTGTATGTCAATAGTCCAGATCTCAATGATGACGCACGGAATTGGTTGCGTCAACTGGCAGATTTATACATGCACGCGCGCTAGTAAAATTAAGCTAACTAGTGGGAGCTATAGCTAATGGTATATCATTGGCTTACAATGCGGCTTGAGACGTTGTGGATTAGTTACTCTGTTGGCTTTAGCTTTGAGTGAGAGTTAATGTTTAACTAATCATTAATGCCATAGCCTGCTTGTGTTCGTGATGCCATGAACGAATTAGTGTAAAATGAAGCCATGCCCGGTGGGGCTGATTTGTTCCCATTTAGCTTAGAAATGCTTTGTCCTGAACTGATGTAACGTTAACTCTGTCGTTAGGAGAGATTTCGAGACGTGTTACTGTCTGTAATAACGTTGATATTACGTTGGTCTCTCCTCTCTTCCAGAAGGTATGTCGGTACTATCTGTGTGGCTTCTGCCCAGCGGAGCTATTCACAAACACCCGCTCTGACTTGGGTAAGTGAAGAACATGTCGATGTAAATGATTCAACCTTAAAATTACCAATTGTATATAAATGCGCATATACACGTCGTGTTACCTCGAATTCTTGAAGAATACGTTTTTTGAAGTATTCATTTCATTACAGCAATAGTTTATATTAAAAAAGTTTAAAAGTATATCTTTCGTAATATGAAGATAATGACCTTTTGCAATTCTTTTCCAGGCCCTTGTGAGAAAATCCATGATGAAAATCTTAGAATAACGTAAGTTCTGATTGTGCTTTCTAACATATTTTGTGTGTGTCTTGATATTTCCACGTAATAACCTGCTTCTGTCCCACCACGTCCAGGTATGAGAAAAGCTCTCGGTTCATGAAGGAGGGCTATGAGCGGGACTTCCTGCGCTATTTGCAGTCGCTCCTGGCAGAGGTTGAACGGCGGATTCGCAGAGGGCATGCCCGCCTTGCACTTTCCCAGGCACAGCAGAACGCAGGGGTTTGTGCTTTTTGGTTTTGGCACTTTTATTATCACATCATCTAACAGTGCAATGGAAATATACTTTTTTTTAACATTTTATTTACATGACCTGTGGGTTTTACCTGAGAGACACTATAAGTATTTCTTCCTTTTTTAGGTCACTGGTCCACCAGGAAAGAATGACGAGAAGGGCCAGGTTCTAACGGAGAAGATTGAAGACCTAGTTTTACAGGTTTGTAAAGAATATGTTAAAATAAGTGACATTTTATTATTATTATTGATTAGTGCAAATAAGCCGTAGTCATTTTGGATGCTTAATAATGTGAACATCGGTCACATATAACCGTTTATCAAAGTGAGATTTACCAACGTAGAATACATAATCTCTTTTCTTGACAAAACCTTGCTGAAATTATCTTATAATTGACACCTCAGAAATCTATTTGTCAGTGTTATGACACTGCATTGTGTTTAGTAGCTGACTTGTTTTGCTTTTGCTCAGATTGAAGAGCTGGGGTCAGAGGGCAGAGTGGAGGAGGCCCAGGGAATGATGAAGCTGGTGGAGCAGCTGAAGGATGAGAGAGAGCTGCTCGGCTCCAACCCTTCGGTGAGTCACTCCAGGCCAATTGGCCCACAGCCGCTGCTCAGGGTTATAGGCACTGGTCATGTAGTGCCTTTAACCCAAAACATGTTTGTCTGTTGACAAACATGTTCTAAAACAAATGATCAAAGTCAAACTAAGCTTGGCCTGAAAATGATTCCATCGGTTTCACTGACATTCATCATCACTAGTCAACAATAAGCATCCTGATTTTCATTAATTGTCCTCGTCCCAAACCTGTGCAAATTAGACAAGCAGTTGTGCGCCGAAGCAGAACTTTATTGCTTATTAGAGTGTTTTATGCTATAATGTATGTACCTTTTATACAGACCATCGAGAGTTTTGCAGCCCAGGAGAAACAGATGGAGGTGTGTGAGGTGTGTGGAGCTTTTCTCATTGTCGGTGACGCACAGTCCCGAGTGGATGACCACTTGATGGGGAAGCAACACATGGGCTACGCCAAGATCAAATCCACTGTGGAGGAGCTCAAGGTAACAGGATTACTTGTCACAGGAAATATACACATGATTAGATGCAGCAGAAGTTATTTGGTCCATGTTACACTAGAACAAGATATGGAAGTCAGTTTGAAAATTGCATAAAAGCTCAAATATATTATGTCAATCATGTGTTTATCTAAGCCACAATGTGTAGTACAGAGTATTGACAGTGGCAAGAGAAGACATTTTTTGTCCCCTACTTTTTGAAAGTGAAGGATTTCTAGGAGGTTAATCCACTTGAACTATTTATATTTTGGTTCTGGTTTAAAATGTACAGATCAACTGGTCATAATTAATTTGGGGCCTCTTGCTTATTTTCTGCTAGGAGAAACTCCGTCGTCGCTCAGAGGAGCCCCAAGGTGAGAGCCCAGCGCTGAAGAAGGACCGAGAAGACCGCGAGCGTGAACGGGAGGAAAGGGAGAAAAAGCGCAAAGAGGATGAAGAGAAGGAGAAGGAGAAAGAGAAGGAGCGTGAAAAAGAGAAGGAACGAGAGAAAGAGAAGGAACGGGAGAAGGACAGAGAGCGGGATAGAGACAGGGAGAAGGACCGACGGGTGCGCCGAAGCAACTCTAACAGCCGCCACTCCAGTCGAGCATCAGACAGGAAAAGGAGCAGATCCCGAGATCGCCGGCGGTCCAGGAGCAGAGACAAGGAGAGGGAGCGCAAACGCAGCAGGTATGGATGATTCCCTTTACAACATTAACCGCCATATTCTTGATGGTCGTAATAACTGCACCGTGTGACCATAAAAGGATGGAGCAACGTTGCTTGCTACTTTAATGGATAGAGGCACCAGTCCTGGTTTAGAGGACCCTTTTTTAAATCCACAACACAGAAGAGTAAACATTTCAGTTTGTCTTCTATGATGTTTTGTTTAGTGTCTGCACTCTCAGCTGGCACATTTTTTACTTAATGTGTTGACTGTGGTACGTTCATTTTGTAAGCTTGTTGTTTGCACTACAAACATTTGGTACATCTAGCCTGCTGCTCATTGTACTAATTTAGATTATAAATGATATCAAAATAGTACTTGACTGCCATAATAGAAACTCCCCGCCCAACATTTTTTTATGGAAACTGTCAAATAAAATGTTTTTCTCAAGTGGAGAGAAGTTATTGGGAAATATCTATCCTGTAAATGTAGTAATTCTCCCATGTATTGATGCAACTCCACTGGTTATTGAGACGTGATTTAAATTGCGTTTTCTTTGTTTTAATGCAATATTTAGTTTACTTAATTTCTTATTCCCCTCTTTTTATAGGAGCCGAGATAGAGACAGAGAGAGGGAGAGGAGGCGCAGCAGCCGTGAGCGCACTGACAGAAAGCGTCGCTCCCGCAGTCGTGACAGGAAAAGGTCACGCAGCTCAGAGCGCAAATCTCACCGCCATCGCAGCCGCAGCAAGGACAAGGACAGGGAGGAGAAGAGAGACAGGGAGGAGAAGAGAGACCGGGACAGAGAGCGGTCATCGAAAGACAAAGGTGAGGACCCGGGAATAGTTTTTGTTGTTACTACATGTAAAATGACTCTCTTGGCGCTGTGTTTTTTTCCTTGTGTGTGCATATTTCAAAGCGTCAGCACATGCTATTGTACCAAAAAACTTAACTGTACACAGCACAATTGACCAACAAGGAGAAAAGGTTACCTTTTGATTGTGTGTGTATATAAATATACAATGTTTTCCCAGACCGTAAGGTGACAGAGGAGAGGAGCAGCTCTAAGAAAGACAAGCGCTCTAGTGACGGTGATGCAGCTGCCATCAAGGCTTCGTCAGAAGCGGAACTGATGGAGACAGAGGCAGCTGCCTCCGCCTCCCCTCGGCTTAACGGCCAGCAAGAGCTCCTCCATTCTGAAGGTGACACTCAGTCCAATTAAAACTGATCTGATAGGACCTCAGATCAGGCTCAGGTAAGTGCGTCCTCCTCCTCGCTCTCCCCTGGCTCTCAACCCAACCCCTCCACCTTCCCACGCCCCCATTTCCCCTACCCACCCTCCCACCCTGTTTATGTTCAGTTCAATGCCTATGATTTTGTCTTATGTACTATGTGCATATATCTTTATCCTGTTTTTGAATAGTGCATCATAAGTATGCACTGAAGATGAAGGACTAGGCCCCGATGAATGAGAAGAAGGTAGAAAAGAATCACACAAACCCAAGAGGGAAAGGCCAGTGTAGCCCTGAGCAAACATGCCCGGAGGTACCCCTCGTTTTGTATCGGTTTTTGATACTTATAGATGTATGTCTTTGTGGACAAAATGGCAGAACAATATTAACCAGTCCAATCAAATTCCTGCCTGTATTGACCTGTTTTTTTGTTTTTGTTTTTGTTATTTTTACTTTTAAGTAGGAAAATGTAGTAATATCGATTTTCTGAGATATTGCACTCAAACTATAGGAAGACAATTCAGCCACTGTGTGTCTACATGTTGATGTATACATACATATGTAAACACACAGACCTATTTACTTTCAGCTCTAGTCAAACGTACATGTGGAAAAACCAGCCATTTTGCCGTAATCATACTCTAATGCCATGGATTTGTTGTCCAGCTTACTGTGCCTGATGATGCCATGCAGTGTGTGTTTGGGGGGTGTCATAGCAACGGGGGCCTTACGTAACCAACTAACTGGAGGGTAGGGTTTATCAAATGAATTGCAGCTGACTTCCATACCTCACACAGCGTTGGTGTTGTGAGCGAGACCACATGAGAAAAGGGCAAATTAAAAATCATGGATACTCTGACTGTCAAACTGTGCAGGTACTCACCCCAGGTACTCCTTTCTCTACCCACATCCATTTCTGAATGCTGTTGCCTGTCAGAAAAAAAACTATTCTGTACTTCTCCACAACATGAACTTGGAAGCTTGAATGTGTATATCTTTTATTTCGGTTCCTTGTTTTTTTTAGATATTTTTTTTTTGTGTGCTAACTTTCAAATATGTTTGGGGAAAAGGTCATTTCATAAAAATGTCAGACACCTTTTTAGACGCACAGACAGCCTGCTTGATATACCTATGCAAAATGCTAAAGTTGTCACTTAAGTGCAGATTTCCCCACAGTGTTGTTCAGGACTTAAGTTTTGTTAGGATATTTTTAATGTTTCAATTGTTCCGTTAATCGGTCATTGACTCTGCTTAAAAATGTCAATTGCACTTTAGCATTGGCGTACGGAATCTCAAACAGGTTCGTCACTGTTTTTCAAACATTAGGGTCTACGGTGGTGATCTAAACTCTATTTAGATTGATTTTAGGTGCAAACGTCTAATTTAAAATGCTACAGAAAAAGAAACAAATATTTACAATATGCCAAATTATACTATTGTGCTACATGTGTGCATTATTATTGGTGTCTCTTTCCTCTGTGGCTAAATTGAGGGATCTACATTTCACCAGTAGTTTTTATAGTGATGATATTGTTGCTCCAGGAGCAGCAGCAGTTGCTAGTTGCTACAATAACTTGTTGTGGGACCTTTACTGACATTGCATTTTGTGAACATTCTTGCTCCACAGGGGAAGCTGGGATATCTGGTGGAGGAAGAAGTGGAAGAGCGCAGCCAACCTCGTCCTGATTCTGACACTTCGCTGCTTAAAAACAAGGTGAACCACAAATGTGTAGTGGCTTATTTAAAAACATGACCATACATATGTAAACGAGGAGAGGGGGAAGAAAATACATTGATTTTCATGTTCCATCACCTGTCTATCTTTTGGCCGGATGAGGGTAGTTGTGGTTCATCTGATGTATTACTTGGTCTCGATGTCAACCAGGCATCACTTTGAATACCAAACTTAGAGAAGTTCATTATGGGTTTTTGTGTTCTTATTTTGAAAATCTTTACACATCCTCCTTGTTTCTTGACATTTAGTGAAAATGAAATAAAATTTAAAAAACAGTGCTTGTGGTTTGTTTTGTTTTGTCAGGTTCCACTTCACTCCCTAATCTTTTTTTAAATCAGTTGAAAGCGTATGTACAATGTTAGTTCCATGACAGGGCGTGTCTCTTTTCTCCTCACTTAGAGCTCACATTGATCGCTCTTGTCCCCTTAATGTAAAATATACTGATTTAATTTTGATCAAAAGATTTCAAAGACTGAAGATTCGTTTAATTTTGCTCTGCTTTTAATGTCCATGTTGTCTCGATGAATAAAAAGTAAATATTTGTCAATGTTGTAGTGTTTCTTTTCACCACTATACCACCACTTAAAAGTGTCATTGCATGTTATATAAGTGATTGTGAGATTGGTTGAGTAACAACCAGACTATAGTGCGGTTTGAAGTTCCCCCTCCCATATGGGTGCAATGTATTCCACAATATTTATCCTCCCAAGATCAATAACACTAAAAGATGTTTACTAGGAAAGGTTTAGAGTCAAAGCTAGATGTGCTAAGAGATGTCTCTTTACTCGGTAAAGTTATCACTAACCTTTTCAAACCGGCCAGCTGGTGTCTGTCAGTGTGATTGAAGCAAACTATTAGTTACTGATGTGCAGTTACTGAGCAGTATACTATGACATTCACATAGTGCTAAAGGTAGATTGGCTTGTGTTGTATTACTAGTGTTAATAAAAGTGAAGCAAATGTATTTATTCTGTTCTAGACAGTAAGGCTCGACATAGTATTATTTTGAGAGAAGTATGCCTTTTTTTTAAAATCCAATTGTTGAAGCGCATGTCCAGTTTTAGATGTGCATTTAATGAAATAATTTTTATGTTATCAATAGTAAAATAAAATTAATCAGTATTTTTCCAAACAGCGACCTGTTTATGTGCTGCAAAAAACTCCCCTGTATAGTGTATTCATCTTGCTGAACTAAGTCTGGATGTACACAGAGTTTACCCCTCCAGCTTGTTTCTTATTCCTGTCCTCTTGTAATTGAGTGAGAACTCTGCAGAAGTCTCTGCCAACTTACTAAGCAAGACATGGTGAAATGTATACTGGCTGAAAGCCACTTGCCTTAATTAAATTCCCATTAATCAGCTATTGCAGAGCTTCTTGCTCATTAATGCTTGACACTTAAGTCTGCTCTCTTGCTGAAAAAGGCAACGGATGCCATTAAGCTTTAAAACAGGTCTATTTCCAAATACGTATGATTTTTTAAAACCGTGACATACTTAGGATCTAAAAATGGTAATGTCACGCCAAATCCTGTCACAGCAGAAACAAGCCGCGTCTATATTAATTACCTTGTGCTCGTGGACTGTCGGGTACATTACGTTCTGCTCTTCGTCTCACACAGTAAGTAGTTTCTCCCCGTACGCTGCCCACATACCAGGTGATGCTTTTCTTGCTACTGACCTTTCCAAACCAGGAGCCTGTGGAGGAAGCAGTAGGAGTGTGTTAGGCTTCTTTATTTGAGTGTAATTAATAGCTCTAATCCTGCAGATTCACTACTAACTGAATTAAACTTCATCATTTAGTGTTATGAGAGGTCAAGATGGTATGACAGATTAATAACCAATCAATCTACAGCAACATATCTCTAATAATCTCAAGCTATAAAGGACGCTAGATTGTTTTAATGGTGGTCTAAACTAAAATGCAATCTGTTTATATTGTTACGTGACCGGTTTACAGTAGCAGTCGACAGATTGAGTTTAATAAACCGACCAACCATCCTCGATACTGGCTCGGGTTAAGAGTGTGATTATGGAGTTTAAAATGATAACTGCATGATTTGGGCTAATCGTCCTCTGAAAAGGCTTGAAAGAAAAACTCTACTTCTTGTTCTTTGGCAAAATTTTGTTTTGCCCCATTATTCCCATTGCGAGTGGGGAAAAACAGTTTTATAAAGTCTCAATAGAGTTCAATAAGTGTAAATAATTAGCTTTGGGTGTTGTACAAGCAAACGCTTCATTAGTTCCACATAAGCGCGTGTGTGATGTGCAGGTGGAGCGGCCCAGCTGTGACCCCTTGTGGCTGCTTAGTCTCGTGCTGAGGTGTCGCCCAGATTCACTTGCCATGAAACAAACATAAAAAAAGACGCCGTCCTCTCCTCCCTTCCTGTCTCAGAACACAATAGTAGCAGGCGGGCTTCAGATGGTCTGTTAACTTCTAGGACTGGAGCTGAAATATGGAATAATGACCCATGGAGTGGAGGCCCTGGTCCAAGAGCCAGACCCGCTGCTCATTTGGAGAGATGGATCGGCTTCAGACTAAAGCAGATATGCATGGGAGCTGGAATCAGGAGGCAGGCTGCATTGATGAAATTACTTTGGTTTTCTGCTCTATATCCTTTTGTATTTTTTATTTTGCACAATTTAAACAATACAATTTTAAACACACATAACAGAGATAAATGCATACCACAGTGCAGG
Source organism: Myoxocephalus aenaeus (assembly GCA_038501785.1). Lineage (NCBI taxonomy): Eukaryota > Metazoa > Chordata > Actinopteri > Perciformes > Cottidae > Myoxocephalus > Myoxocephalus aenaeus. Next base: position 4,098,145 of record JBAMJR010000051.1, on the reverse strand, counting down.
AAGAGGCAACAAGCCAACTGAGCTTATTTGAAGCCTCCACCTATATCATGTTTAACATTTTACAAAATTACAAACATAAAATGAAATATGCATAAGACAGACAACAAAATAAAAAATAGTTGTGTCGAGTGTGTGTGTGTGTGTGTGTGTGTGTGTGTGTGTGTGTGTGTGTGTGTGTGCATGTATGTGCATGTGAAAGTAAGCATGGCTTGTGTTCAGGGATGTTGGATTATACCCCTGCTGTAATTCCTAAACAATGGTAATGCTACAAGTCCCCACGATTGAAACAATTATAAATGTAGATATAACTGCTAAAAACAAGAAAGACACTAATACATACAAAACTCTTACAAAACAGCAAATAGACATTCTTTTAGGCAATATTGGAGGGACATTCTTTTGTTAGGTGGGAAAAGACATTCCATAATTTGTTTTCCCTAAATCTAATAGTAAATTGACCTCTGCTAGTCAGTAATTTTGGAGGATGTGAAGATTGACGAGTTGAGAGTGAATCTGTGAATTGACTTTTAAGTATGTCTTGAAATGATCAGGAATATTTCCTTCACCTAAAAGTATCTTATATACATGAAAACGCAAGGTAGATAAATATGAATGTCATAAATAGTAAGAATCTGCAGTTTGTGAAATAAAGGAGCAGCTATCAAATGAGGACTGTGCTTTATAATGTTCAATCTTGCTTTAGAATAGTTCCCTGACTGAACAGCAGGTGGCAGTATGCATCTACTCTCTAAAGGAAAGATCAAACCACAAAGTGTGTGAGGCAGTGGCCACACAGCAGTGCAGATACAGTATTTCTTGAGACATATTGTGTATATTAATGCATGCTCACACACACACACACACACACACACACACACACACACACACACGCACACACGCACACACACACACACGAGCAGGTATAGCCCTGAGAATAGTAAGTCATGTTAAACAGTGTCCCACTCAGGCAACATTAACATCCCATTTTCTCTGCAACACACAATCTGTACGTCATTAGGGAAGCAGTATTTCCCCGGGGCGAGAGGAAAAACAGAGGGGAGACACAAGAGGAAGATCGTGAGCTGGAATGGCAGGGGGAACGAAACAGTGATGGAGCAGGAAACAAGGGGCGCGATGGAGGGAGTGGGCCTGATGTGACGCTAAGCAACCAGGGTGAAAACAAGAATAATGGAGATAGATCGTCGTCTCTTCTCTCTACTTTTACTCTCTTTTTTCCCCACGTAGAAACACAGTCACTCTCAAGTGAAGGTCGAGAGGGAGAGCAGCATGTAGATTATGCAGTAGAGTAGGCAATTCATCAGCGCTGTCGGTGTGCTGTCTGATTAATGATCTAAACTCCAACACACACCCACAGCTTATGTCAGCTGTCAGTCATGTTCTGACGGGGGAATGAATTCCCCTCAAGGCATCCGTCATTTGTGCTGAGCTCATAACTATATTGCATTACTCCTTGCACAGCTGGAGCTCTAATGTTCTAGCTTAGAGCTTTATTTCTCTTCTTTATATAATTGCAGGTGATGTAGGTGTCCCACAGGCAGAATGTTTGCGATGCAGAAATACTGAAAATGCAGCATTTTTTTCCCCCTTCTTTTTTATGTATGCCAAACGTTTTTTAATCCTAATTAAATCTTTCAGGCCCAGCACATCTTAGCACAGATCAACCTATTTGGCCGGAGCCCCTAATGTATGCTCTCATGTGCTCCACCCACAATCACACCATGTTTCCTATTAAATCCACTGGTGGCTGTGGGGTTTCATCTGGTGTAGTCAGACACTAATGTGTCATATTGCAACCAGTTCATTGCAGTAGTGGACAATCCGCTGACTCAGTGTGTGTGTGAACAATGTTGGCAACGGCTCAATACTTAGACACTGTCCAAACAATGAATTGTCATGTATTTACACACGATTTCTGAGCTACCCTGCTTTGTATAAGGTTACGCATATACAGTATGCTATTTAAATGTCATCAGTGCTCGTGTGAGGATGTGAAAGAATATTTCACAGAATGTGATGCCGCTCTAAAAAAACTAAAGGCTTAATATTATGCAAAATCTAGACTCAAGCTTTGAGTCAAAATGCCAAGAAAGTAGCACAACACACCCAAATAAACACACACACACACACACACACACACACACACACACACACACACACACACACACACACACACACACACGCACACACGCACACACACACACACGATGATTTTTACAACACATACACTTCTTATCCCCACACGGGTGTGCATCCATTGTTCCATCACTAAATGTCATATTAAAACAATGATTATTCTTTTGATTCCCCAGTTTCATTCAAAAGAATAAATGATATCTATCGTCACTTAGCTAAAAGAAGACTACGCTCACTCTCAGGCCCTTTGCCTGTGCACACAGTGTGAAACTACAGCCTGGCCCCCAGAGACAGAGTCCCGGTCCGGAGGGGAGCCGGAGCCATTTCAACCTTCCTTCACCTCCACATGTTAAGTGAGGAGCAGTTCTGATAAGCACACTGGCAGCTTCAGGAGCACCTGCAGTGTTTATATGAGCCGTGTCGCCCCACGTGAGAGCAAACTACATCTGTCAGTTTAATGCTGTCCAAACCGACAGCACCACTAATCAGCCTCTAAAAATACCCTAATTTACTCATCTCAGCATTATCAGACTCACAAATATAGTGCTGCTCTACTGGCTTACAGGAACCTCTATGTGTCTAGTTTAGACTGTCTGGGTTCAGTTAAACAGTCTGCAGTTTCGCCGGCATGTTGGAAAACGTAAATTCTCAATAGTAATGAGGGAACGGTTGAAATTTAGCTTTAGCTAAGACTGACACATTTACCCCTGGGTTGATTGATGTGTACGGTCCCTGTTCAAATAAATAAATAAATGAAATGAACCAGAGTGAATCACACTTTAGTGTTTGCACTGCCTCCCTCAGCAGATGGCTCCACCACAGGAATGGGCTCCGTATCAACGGATAACGGCCCAGCAGCTTTCTTTCTCTCTGACCGTCTCCTTCTTTATGTTCTCGCTTGTTCTTTTCCCTCGCTTTTTTTCTTCTTCTTCCTGCAGTGTCTGCAGTTCTGGCCTCAGATGAGCCGCCCCGAGCCACAAACCGGGGGGGGGGGGGCGGCAGAGAGGGAGACTTTTTAGTCCCGTCCCACGAGCCGCCGCCTTCTCTGAAAGCTTAAGAAGGAATAGTTGGACAGAGAGAAAGGACAAGAGGTTGAGACAGGAGGGAGACCTTTGTTTCCTGCAGGATGACTTGCATTATTTGTTAGGAGGTGAATTACATGACGCGCAGACAGAGAGACTGGAGCAAACAATGAAAAGGGACTCATTTTAATGCGCCACATCACTTAAATTCTGGCGTTGAGATAAACAGCAAACTCATTAACATGGAAGGAGTCACAAAGAAAGACTCACGGGGAAGCAAACGGATCTGATAAGTAGGTGAAATGTATTTCACCTCCAGCCCCCGTGAAGACCCCCCCTGACACCCATGCATTTGAGATACAAGGCAATACCAAAACCATCCCTTGGTGTAACCCTGTCTCCACGGCAACGGTTCAAGCTGACCTTGCCTAATTCTGTTCCATAACAACCGAGCGCCGCACAGCGCCCCTAAATATGCACCAGGTGGAATGGAAATGATTCGGCGCACAGAGCTAACAGACCTTCCTTTGAGTCTCCCTGCACAGCCAGCGGGGACAGAAGCCTGGAGGAGAGATGGAGCAGAACAAATGACAATTACACTAATGTAAAACAAGCAAAAGAGCATCATTACAGAAGATTGCTGTTTTCACTGAAAGTCTCTCCTTTTAAAAAAAAAATGTCAAGCCAAAGATAATGCAGGTTACCAAACAAATATCTGCTTCATTTGAGCTGCGTAATTAACAAGGGGCGAGCTGCATCATTAGAAGACCCTTTAATGTCCCCTAAATGTAGTTATTGATCTCAGACGGTGGCCCCCGAGGGCTTCTCATTACGAGTCCGATCCATGATGCTCTTTTTAAATCTCCGTCAGTCATCAGTGATCCTTGTTCTCGAGGTTCATCGCCGTGGACCGGCTGCTGAAGCAACATTGATCTCATTCTTATATATTACACACCTAAATAGGTTCATTATTATTATTATTATTATTATTTATGATTGTATTAGCTATTGGTTATCGGAGACTTGAATTACATGTTGGTCATTTGATGGGTGAGGATGATAGATTGTATTCGCTAGAGAAATGATTTGTATTAGTGGTCATTTATACTCCTCTTGCAGTTTTTTGTATCAACTAAGTTGAAATATTCTTCAAGACAAAGGATGATGATGTTGTTTTGTATATACCTGGTATGATTAACACCTCTATGGTGATCTGTCAGGACCGATCAATGGATTGCATATAAGCAAAGCCTGAGACACCTCAGAGTCTCAGACTCCCTGGAGACTCACACAGGTCTGCAGCTCCCTGTTTGCTGTGTAAGTCAAATTGTCAAATTTTGTCTTTTGACAAATATTTTTCATTTACTTATTCAAACTCACGCTTTGTCCATAATGTCATTTGTGTTGGTCAAACACACACACGCACGCATGTTTGCCACACAAACACCAGTATTCCCCTCCATCTTCTCCTCTCCAGGAAAATGCTGATGGTGCAGTCTCGCCTTCTCCCACCCCGTCTCTTTCACAGCACACTTTTCCGCCCCATGAATTATGCATCTGATTAATTAGGCTCGTCATTACAGTATATGGTCAGCTGGAAACTCCCCTTTGTTCTAGTTCAAACACGAAACGGACCTTTTTCTTCTTGCCGTCTCTCCTCGCCGTCATTGTCGGCTGTGTGTTGTGGATGAGAGGGAGGATCCTGGGTATTTGTTGTACCCCTCGGGATGTTGCATGGCATTGCGCGGGGGAATACAAAGAAATAACAAGATAACAAGATAAAAGCCTCGTGTTGGACTTCAAAGCGGAACAGCTGCTTGAATGGAAGCCCTGTGAAACGCAGTCTGCGCCTTGGTGATTTCAAAGAACAAGCGTGCGTTCATGGAAGGCTCCAACACGATATGTAGACATGAGATGTTGCATATAAACACACAGGTGTGTGTGTGACGTAGGGAATATATTTAACACTTGTGTGCGCCTCAGAATGCACCTGAAATCACACGGAATTGTCTCTGTGTGGTGTTGTATATTAAAACAGCAGCCATATTAATCCAAGCCTATCAAACTGCACTGCCTTTACTCTCTTCCTTTACAATGCCACAGGAAAGGTGTAGAGGTGTAAATCTCCCACAAACCTGTAATTCCTGGCAGACCAGAAGTCTCCCAGCTAAAGGTGCTGCCTGTGCAATAAATTTGCTCAGCAGTTATTGATCCATGCTGTGCTCACAGAGGTGGGCTGTCCTGGCACCTCAGAGACAGTAAAATGCATCCTCTCATGACAGGAGGGAGGGGACATTCGGGCATATTTATCTGCAGAAGCCACGAGCAGAGCTCACTTTGTCTCTCTCTGTGACACACTCACATTTGACAAGCTTTAATGCACTGCTCTCACACCGTGGAGTTCTGGCAGGGTGTTGGGCGGTGGCCTCTGCTTTGTGAATCCTTTGGCCTCTCATCGATCCAGAGCTTCAATAGCTCTGTATTGATCGTCCCTCTTTCCTTGTACAGAGATCAGTCATGCACCTGTCCACTGATGCTCCGCGGCCAGCAGCAACGTTTTTGTGTTATGCTCGCCAGCAGTGAGATTGTACAGACAAGTCAGTGGTATGCAAGGTTTAACATGCAAGGCTCTTATGCTAATTGAGAATGTGGCTCAAAGCGATAGGCTTCGAAGAACCCGGAGACTTAAGCGTCCTTAAACACAAGCTTTCAAACCTAGTGAGACAATGCATGTGTATGTGTGCTCACCGCCCAGCAAGCGGTGTCCGATGGCATTACTCTGATGTACAGTATCTGTGTGCGTTTGAGTGTTGGTGTTTTTGTGTGTGTGTGTGTGTGTGTGTGGTTTCACTCACTTTCCCGCAATCATTCGGTGTGTGTGTGTGTGTGTGTGTGTGTGTGTGTGTGTGTGTGGGAGAGAGTAATGAAGCGCGGTCTGTCTTGCGGATGCTGTGTAATCATGCAAATCAGCACCGTGCTCATCTCCAGCAAAGATATTACAGGTGATGCGGGACACGGAGCGAGGGCGACCTCCTCCTGGCTGATTTACTCTGCGAATGGCACCACGGCCCTGATGTAAAGGAGGAAAGGGAAGGAGAGACACAAAGACGGGCAGGGGAGCGTGATGGGGATGCTGGAGAACTTTGATTTAAAAAAAAATAATAATAATCAGCAGATGAGAGAATGAATCATTAAATGTCAGATGAACTCACAAACATGTGGCAGACATACGAGGGAAATCATAATGTAAGTGTTTTTTCACACAGCAGTGAAGTTTATCGAGTATGTGCATTGGAGTATTTGTGTCCATGGCTGTGCATACATGGGAGTTGCAAGTCTGTTGTGTCCAAGTGTGTGCTTTTGTGTGTGCTTGTGTGTGTGTGTGTGTGTGTGTGTGTGTGTGTGTGTGTGTGTGTGTGTGTGTGTGTGTGTGTGTGTATTTTTGGGGATGAAGTCAATGAGTACTGACATTTGCACTGATGTGCACTGAAAGGGAAATTACAGTGCGGTCTGACATCACCTGACTCTCACCTCAAAACGAGGGGCAGGTCCACTCAGCTCCACACAAAGGCACACACATATTTATACATTCATGTACGCATTTTACACATCCAGATAGCGTTGTGTTGACATTGGGTTTAAGCTTATCTCGAGCTCCCCCGGCTCTCGCTTGATGTTTTATGCGAACACTGTTCAGAGTTAAGCTAGGAGGGAATTTTGGCATTTGGAGGCACTTTGGGCACAAGATCAAAAATGTTTAATGTCAATTTGTTAAATATCACTCAGACTGGCGAGACAAAAAAATGTACACAAGGCTTTGGAAATATTTTGAGAGAGAGTTTTGTGAGTCGTGTTATGACTCCCTGCTGGTTGGCCAGACATAATTACTTCAGCTTCAGATCTCACTGGATGTATCTCAGAATTTAAACTAATTGCAAAAACTGAGCACACAAAATATTTGTCTGACCTTTTATGGTTTAAATCCAGTGACATGACGAATGGCTAATTCAATATCCATTTATTTTTTTCCTCTTCAGTTTATGGTTGAATTTGATTTCCTCAAACGTTTTGCTCCTGCTAATTTGTTCAGCATAACAGAGGCATGTCTTTTAAATGCAGGTGGAACTGATTCATGCTTAATGCAGGTATACATATAAAACCTCAGATGTAAAAACTGCAGAACAGATTGAGTTGTATGCAGTACCTTCAGGACAATATATCCCCCATATTATTACAGCACAGAGCCTTGTGAAAGTAATGAGATCAGCCCTGGTGAGTGCTGAACTGCTGAATGGCCTTCCTGGGCTTTTAAAGGGATGTCAAAAATCAAAGGGCCATAGTCAAATGTTAACACAACAGATATCAAAATATGCAGTTTTTTTTAAATATAACAGGTCATCTTCAAAATGTCTGCTGCAGTGGTAGATGCATGATACAAAGAGACAAAATAAGTGTGCATATGCAAACACACTATTTGAATACTTATTACTGCTACCATATGCTACTACTACTTCCTCATGTTTGCATGACATTCAAAATTTCAAACAACATACGGATGCAACGTGTTGTTCGGCAATGCACAAATTCAGCTTGATACACAAACGCGTACGAAACAAAACTCGTTCCCAACATCATTTCCAGAGTATACAGAACCGCAACCGGCGAGTGGATATCTACTTTGCTCTTTTTTGAAGAGGACTGCATACCATATGTGCGGGAGCGAGAACATCTGCTTGAAAACAGAGAGGACAAGAACAACAGATCAGCAATAAAATGCGTGGCCCCCGAGAGAGCAGCAGGGCCATGTTGCACATATCCAGCTTTTGTAAAACTAATAAACCAAAGAAATTAGCCTGCGGTGTCACTTGAGACCGTGCGGTTCATAAAATACCTGTCCAAATTTCAACCGATATGTCAAGCTTAAATAAGAATAAGCCAATTTGGAAAGCAAAATTGGATTTTATTTGGAGTGTAATGAATTTAAATTGGAATTAAGTGGGCTTTATTGTCTGGCATAGCAAATCTGTGGCTGTCGAATTGTTCCTAAAAGAAGTCGGATTTGCTTTATTAGATCCATCAACATCAGCAATAAATAAACAATTTGAGAAAAGTAATTACCTGCAGTCACAACCTTTGGCTTACCAAAACACAACTTGTCATTCTTCTACCAAAGATTTATTTCAATTGCCTTTTATTATTATGCCTAACAATGAGAGATCTGAACTGAATCTCACAGTTGCTGATGTTTTAACAGTATTTTGTCTAATTTCTTTTGCCGTTGTAGAGATAAGCTGGACTCAATTTGATAACTTGAGATTTACTTTTTAGTCAAAGTCACATTCAGGGATGTACAGAGACTTAACGTGTGATATGTTTTAGTGGTCCGAGCTTTATGGTCGTGGCTGTTCAGAATTTAGTTGCTCATAAGAGACCAAACAAATCAGAGCAGGAAAAAAGAGTTTATGCGCTGACGGGACGAATTACAACAGCCAATAGGAAGGCCCTCTCTCTTATGGAATTATTGCTCAATGATGCTGTAAATCTACTGCCTACCCCAGCTTTAAATGGATTTTACATTATTATCTGCTTTCAGTTAATAATGCTTTCAGCATTGTTTATCTGCTTTCAGTTAGTTATTGTCTGATTTCAGCATTATTATTATTATGATTTTCAGCATTATTATTATGATTTCAGCATTATTATTATTATTATGATTTTCAGCATTATTATTATTCAGCATTACTATCTGGTATCAGTTAATAATGTTCATTAGTTACCTAATATGTAATAATGCTCACCTAATGAGGCATCTTCCATAACAAAAAAAAAAAATCTGAACTCAAGGTTCACTTAAAAACTTGTTTTTATAGCTGTCAACCACAGTCCATGGTCTTCATCAACAGCTGGAGTTGTCTCACTTTGCTCAAGCAACTCTATCTTAACAGCTGCAGTGGGATTCTTTCACATCTGGATTTCATTGGGGAAACCTTTTTTTCTCTGGACCCAAAGTCATTTCCCTGAAAGTCTGCTACATGTATTGCAGTGTAAAACCAGATGTGACAAACCTCACTAAGATCTGAATGATATCGGTTGATCATGTCACGTTAACGTTCCTGATAACATACAGTCTGATACAACATACATTTCCCTTGTGTTCTTGTGCATAAGGGGCACTCAATGGACCCGGTCTCTTCACTTGTCTCTCGTTCTCTGTAATGTATGCCATCTCCTTACTGACCTATTCCCATCTACATCCAGCAAACCTAATATAGGTTCATTGACGTCCTTCTGATCACACTGAGGTCTGTTTGGTGATCCGTATGGAGCCATACATAAATATAAAACTGAGGTAAGATGTTTATTTGATCTACTTCCATCAATCTGTCTCTTACACCCCCATAAGGTGGTCCTCTCACCACTTCAACAAGTTCAAAGGTTATGCCTTTACAATTACTCAATTGCACTAAATTGTTTCATCAATGACTATGTTTCCATCCTACTTGGATCTTCATCAGATGAGAATATTTGAAAGCCATGCTCATAAATCATGCACACAAATGAGCTCTGTGATAGCAGGTGTGGTTCATCAACTCTCATTATACTGCGATGAACTAAAAATAAGCTAACAATGTGACCATTACCGGAAAACACAGAAAAAAGGAAACCCTCTGGGCTCATGTAAAAATCTCCATCATTGATCTTCCTTCTTCTATACCAATCATTTAATAAATGCATCTCCTTGAAGCATCCCGGCATCGGCTTTTTCCTCTTTCCCCTCTCTCTCTCTCTGCCTATTAGTATCTGCCCTCACCTCGTCTCCCTTCCTTCCACACGAGCATCAAAGCCACAGACATCAAAAGTGTTACAGCCACTCATTTGAATGCAATTACCCCTTTGCTCACGCTAGTACAACTAAATAACACACAAGCAAGCATGAACCTTTTGGAAACCAGGGAAATATGAAAGGACAGGTTTGCAATTTTTCCAGTCCGTCTTAAAACAGTAATCATTCAGTCTTTTAAACACGGAAGCAGGTTGTGTTTGCTGTTATCATTCCAACTGTTGATATGGGCAATTCATAATACAATTTTATTTGTATAGCGCTTTAAAAAGGTACTCAAACCCACTTTACATGGGGGGAGGAGACGGGCAGCTGAGCTCCGGATGTAGTTTGTTGATGCTTTTGGTGGATGCGCCTACAGGATGCTGCTGCAGTGGTCCAGTCGAGAGGTGATCCTTCTGGACACGTGACATCTGTTGCTCTTCTGTCCATCCGGGGAGAGGGATCCTCCTCTGTTGCTCTCCCGGAGGTTCTTTCCCCCTTTTCTTCCTGTGAAAGTTTTTTTTTGGGGGGCGTTTTTCCTGATCCGACGTGAGGGTCCGGGGACAGAGGATGTCATTTGTGTGCACAGATTGTAAAGCCCTCGGAGGTAAATTTGTGATTTGTGAATTGTGATTTTGGGTTATACAAAATAAACTGAATTGAATTGTATTGAATTGAGAGGGGATGAAGGCGTGGATGAGTGTTTCAGCGGATGATAACACACACGTGGTGTGTAAATAGTCAGGGTTTACTTTTGGTTTCGCAAAAGACATGAACAGCTGTCTCCTGGATGAGAGTGCTGTATAAAAAACATAAATACAAAATAAAAACTCTGGATGTTATTTACATTGGAAGCACATTACGAAATGATCTCTTCACAGACTGGAACAGAAGGAACGATTATCGCAAGCAAAACCTGTTTAAATGTTCATCTGGGCTCGTGACTTATTTGCTTAAGACAGACTTTAAAAATTGCAAACTTATCCTCTAACTGAAAATCTGGATGTTCAGTGCGCACAAAACAGTTTCTGTTCTATTCCAGTTCAGTAATTTAAAGATACAAGATCGATCTGAAAGTGCTCATAGAGAGATGACAGGGTAGAAGTCTGAAACAAACACTGTTTTACAGTAATGGCACCTGTATTGTGCATCTGTGTGTGTGTGTGTGTGTGTGTGTTGTGTCCAGATTTTGTGACCTTTGAACCTCTTCTACGTATATTTAATTTCTCTGATGCGGTCTCTTCTGTATCTTTCTGGAATGCATATCCTTCACTATGTCTTGCTTCTCCTCTCATCTCTTTTTACTCCCATCCCTCTGAACCGTTCTCCTCTTTGTCCTCTTCCCTGGTCCTCTTTCTTTACCCTCTACCTTAACGGTCACTGTCATTGTCAATGCAGACGCTGCAGAGTGTAATTTCTCTGTGGATACATCCTGTGCTCCAAGTGTTGGCTTCAGCTTCACTTCCTGGGCTCCTGTGGATCTACAACATATGTTCAAGAGCTAAACGTGGACCTTTTTTCATCCGCCACTGGCGTTCGTAGTAGCAATGTGTCACACTACTGCTGTTCTTTACTCGTCTCACTGATGCGCTCTTAAATGTTTTTGGCACCTTTCTTCTGTACATTCTCCATTTTGTTTCAACCTCATTCATCTTTCCATCCGTTTCTTGCAGTCTTTTGTCTGCAGCGTTGTCTCTCTCTTTCCTTTGCCCTCTGAGCTAGGTCTGTCTGACGGCGATATCGTCCCTGTATACAGTACAGACACAGACACGGCAAGGACAAAGGACAACATTTGCTACAGAGGAAGCCTGGGTGGCTTCTTGATCCAGGCTGCAACAAAAGGCAGCAGCACTTGACAACCAATGGGTGCTCAAAACACCATTTTCAGCAAAGATGGGACAGTCTCTCTCTCTCTCTCTCTCTCTCTCTTTCTCTCTCACACGTAAACACACACACACACACACACACAGCAGGCCCTTAGGTAAACGGGGCAGAGCGGCTCTCCAGTGGAGGAGAAATGCTTGCCCAGTGTGGGCCTACGCGCTCAGCAGAACACCTAATTGCAGTGATAAATACGAGATGGTGGAGATGAGAGACGAAGGCTCGTAGGAACTCTCCTCACATGAACCTGGGGAGGGAGGTGGCTGTCAAAGGGATTAACACAGAGACACATACATAGACTGAATATGTATTGCAGACACACACACACACACACACACACACACACACACACACACATACACACACACACACACACACACACACACACACACACACACACACACACACACACACACACACACACACACACAAAATAGCACCACTAAGATACTATACTTACTCTCTTACCATATACCATCACTTGCCTCTTTCAAAACAGCACTTAAAACCCATTTATTTAAATCTGCTTTTAACCTGTGATACTAGTTCTTTATTTAGTTTCTCACTATTGTAATCATTTGTTTTGTTTTATTGCTGCTTCTTTTGTTTGTCTACCATGTAAAGTGCCTTGAGTACCCTTTAAAGCGCTATACAAATAAAATGTATTCTTATTCTTATTATTATATGCAATACTATACTAGTTTTACTTTAGAGTCTACATTTCTTCCATCCAAAGAATGCATATTTAAATAGCCAGAGGTGAAGACAGTAAATGCAGCAGGGGACTTTGATTATGTCTTGAAACTATTAAGCTGAATCAGGAGTTTCATAATTATACGGCTTGAATAGCCACAATGACTATTATGGGTCATTATCATCATGTCTGGCTGGAGACAATTTTTTCCCAAAACTAATGGGCCTAATTCAAAACTCAACAGTGACATGAGTCAATGTAACATGCAGGATGAGTTGCTTTGGTTTTCATGTGGTTTTGACTCTCTTTCTTCGTTTCTCTCTCGCACCCTGACAAAATATTGTTACAGAATTTAGAATAGAACTGCTTTATAATGCAAATATATAGTCTAATCTATAGTCATGTTCAACCAGCTGAGAAATAGATGGGAAAAAAAGCAGAATTACAAAGTGTAGATATAAGAATAATGAAGCCGATAATAAACATTAAAGAATATTAGTGTATTAATTCATGACTCCCCGAACTTTCAAAAGGACAAGCTGAATACAGGAGGTCAAGGTAAATAACATTTATATAAAATGCCAATATCTTGTTTCATCTTCATGGACATCCTGCGCAGCCTCACACACATTTTAGGCCAAGAGTTTTTGAATTGCAGTTTCTGATTACATTTCAGATACATGACGAAGACTTATTCTGTTGGAGATATATTCAGGCCAATTTCAGGTTGTCCTTCTAGTTTGCCCTTCACTACAACCTTGTGTCATGCATAATTTGTATTTTAGTGTGCTTCTGAGTTCTGTCTCTTTTTCTCACTCTCAGATCTACAGCCAAAACCTCTCAACACCACCAGCAGCTCTAAGAGACAGAGGTTTTTAAGATGCAACATGCATCAAACTTTAGCATTAAATCCACTCAAGACCTACGACAAGTTTCAAACTTCTTGGCTGGAGTTGCTGCTCTTCAACCAATGACAGAGTGGGTAGATGTCTATTGACTGAACCATCCTCAACAAATATACTGTGCAGTTTTACATTATTACAGCAGCATAACATGCTGAGATAAGTAGAAAGTCAACAAAGCTAAAACCACACGCTCCCTGTTTGTGCACCACCTGACTTTGAATTAATTTATGTGCAATTGCTTTGAAGTGCATGGAGATATTTCAAGGTTACTATAATTAAAGGTCCAACTAAATATCAAATAAATTGCATGAATAAAAATCTGCTGCCTTTGTTGCTCTGGACGCTCCCCAATTTGGAGGACAACATATAAACCTTGTATTGCACTTTTACAGCAACAACTTTATTACAAATTCAGCTTACAAGTTGCACAAGACAGTATTTGGTAAACCTATGTAACTTTTCTTTGGAGGGCACGAATCATTTTTACTCCTAATACTTACATTTTTGCTTCGTAAAAATGTTTTGTAGGTCGCGTTCCCGCTTGAATGCGCATGCCTGTAACGCACCTCGAACTTTGGACATCACGTCGTCAGTAAAAATAGCGCCTTTTGGTTTCACACTGAACACAAATGCCTCCCCTCTGGGTGAAAAGGCCTGTTCGTAATGCGCAGAGACATCAGCCTCAAAATGCCAGTTTAGGGCCCACAATTGTGACTTTGAGGTATTGTCTACGCTCACACACAGAGGGATGAGGAGAGGAAGTGTCGAGCGCCGATAGAACGGTGGCAGTGATCTCTCTCGTCGTGGCGATCAAGTGACCAGAGGAGAGCTGATGTGTGTCTGCTTTTTGGTGCTGAGCAGGTGAAAGCAGGCCTACTTTTAGTGCTCAAAATAGCCGCCTGCCATGGCAGAAAATTAGGCTATTACATCAAGCCGAGGGGAGCAGATTCTCTGCAGGTTCATCACTACAAGTGACGCTTTTCACATTATCATTGTTCTTTCATTGTCATTTGATACACTGTTATCATAAAAACACCTGTGATAGCCTCCGTTTCCCTTTTATTTTGTCATTGCAGGTGAAATCGAGGTTGGCGACGTTTCTTTTTTTCCCCCGATCTCAATCATTCTTACAATTCTGCAGAAAATGTAATAAGCGGATTCCGCTGAAATGCCGAGGTAGTTTTGCCAGATTTCACAAAATTGTTTTCACGTTAACGTAAATTGCTGAGTTCTGGGTTCAGGCGAGGCAAAGATGTGACAGCTCGAACTGGGATTTCAAATCTGCCTGTTGAAGAAACACAGCCCAGCATTAAACTGAACCGCCTGAGCTCCCTTCAAATAAATCTTTCAAGGCGTAAACCAGTCGCTCAACATTGTTGCTGTATTATTTTTACTATTATCTTACTAAACAGTAGGCCAGGTGTTGAGGAAACCAGTCAATCATTCCTGGCGATGAAAGCGCCGCAGCGCGGCTGAAACTCGCAGTGTCAGCACTGCTCCCAATCTCACAGTCTCAGCTGTCACAGCCCCTCTCACTCCGCTAATGGCTTCATGTTGCAGAGGTAAAGCGGGAGGAAGTGTGGATGGTTGTGCGTTTACATGTCTACATATGTGCACTTATGACTGTGTGACCACAAACACTAATAAGACAATTAAGGTAAATTCCATAAAGGCAAGCAACATCAAAAAACAAAGACCTGAAACTATGACGCAAGCAACAAAGGGACACTCGTAAGAGAGAAAAACCTTCAGAAGTAGTTTACATTTAAGAGTTTAAATATCATCTGGAGATTGACAGCTACATTTTCTCTGATCTTTTACAATCAGCTCATTGCAGTGGCACCTCATCATCCTTCATAACCTACCTTTTATCTGGCTCTCTTTCTGGAGTCTGTGTAAAAGTCCCTGGGCAGTTAGCCTTGACGGCTAACGGGAGCTGCTTTCCAAACACAACCTTGATAAATGTGTGCATCGGGAAACACTCAGGTTCAGGTTGTGCTGACTGATGTGATTATATAAATGGAAGAAAGAGATATAGTGAGAGAGAAAGTGTTGCTCCAAGAGTAGCGGGCAAAAATGTTGACGCGCTCATTCTTTGAATAATAATCCGATAAAACTGCATTCAAAAATAGAACGCCACTCATTTTTACTTCATTTTTCAACTCTTCAAAATTGCTTCATTAAAGTTTCCCATAATGCTCAATGACCCTGTACTTTGTCCTCTCTGAGTGCCTTGTATCCAAACGATACCAGCTTGATATCACTGTTTCATGGACCTTAAAGCAGGTCACCTCTAAACACATCAAGGACGGTGCACTAAAAACACCTAATTGACTCACTTTTTTTGAATAAAAAGCTTCACACTTCCCCCAGGAAAACAAATCAACACCTCTGTGAAAGCAAGTTGGATGTTGTCAGAAGTTTCCAGTTTTCCCTCTTGAGACCAGAGACAAACGCATTAATGAGACACAGCTGTTTGGACCTTGTTTATCAGATTAACGTTTGACAAAACTTTGTGGTAGCACCACCATATTTCATATTCTTTTCCATCTACCGTTTGACCTAATATTTTAAACAAAGAGAATTAGAATGATGCTCCTGCCATGACCCACTTTAATTCAACGCATCCTTGCCTCAGAAATGTACATTGGATGGATGCGCCATGCGGTACAAAAGCACTATAAATGTTATATAGCTCAGACAAAACCAGTGTTTCCATGTGAGGTGAAAAAAATGATCTTGTACCCAAGCGGCCTTGACGTCTCCGGGCACTTTGTGTGTTGCCTTAGGAGGAAATTGACCAAATCAGCACACTGACCTTTAATGTTGCAAGAGGTCACTCGTTTTCTTCAGGTGACGGAAGGCAAATCAGAGTTAATGCCCAACAATTTCAGATGACAGGCCACTGAAAGCTGGAGCAATGACATATTCACTCAAACGTACTTGTTTGGACTCGTATCAACCTCGCACTCAAGTGCACTCACAGCCTCAGAGACACGCGCACGCGTACCGCTCACCACACACACCTCACCCTCCTGCAGTGACATTTGAAGGACAGGGGCCTGCAGGGAGAGCTGGTTTTGAGAGGTTAGATGAGGTGGACGGCTGGCTGGTTGGGGGTGTGAGGTAAACAACACCTCGGAGTTCAGCGTGCATGCCTAATGTGCTTCATCGCACTGCCGAGCTGGGCAAGGCTGCCGATGACAAGCTGTCTGGAGAAGTCTCCTCCTGCTGCCTCTCACTACCTCGGTCTCTCACACTGTCTGTTGGCGTTACACTGTCCAGCTGTCCGTCATCTCTGTACACTTCCTGGTTTTGTCCCTGTCCTATCACTGGCTTTCCTTTCTCGAGACTTGACTCAACCTCTTTTTAATGTAATTGTAAATAGCAGGTACAAAGAGGAAGGCTGAACTAAAAAATTTCACTTTTAAATATAATTATAACTATCTTGTGGATAATGCGTTGGAAGAAATAAGTTTTTGTTGCGGCTCGGACTGATTCTTTTTTTCGTGGTTTCATAGCAGCTTTCAAAAAACACCGGGGCATTCCCTTTAACTTTGTACAATTTTATGAAATGCATACTAATGATATATAATCATGGTCACTGGCAGCAATGCACACATGCAGATCAAAATACAAAGATATGTAGAAATGTGAATTGTACACTCTTAAGGTGTGTTCAGACTGAAGGCAAAGGTAATTTTAGAGGCGGCGTGATTGCATACAATTTAGGATGAAGGTTTGCTCAGGGCAGCGTGAATTAAAGAAAAAACGCGTCCGCACAAGTTGAAAATGTTGAAACTTTTGTGCGTATCCCGAGCAATCGTACTCCACTTCGTCAACATATAGAGACAAGAGGGTAACAATTCAGATCCTGGTGAATCGGTCTGGCTGTAGCTGTAGCACACACATACTGTACAAAGGCACACTGCTCACAAGCAGTTGGTGCATTGTTGGGTTGTTATAGCTAACATCTGGACTGTGGGTGCTTTGGCTGTTTGTAGCGTATAAACACTCCAGCAGTCAAATTTGTGCGAATAAAGCAAGGTGAAAATTTGCTCTGGGTTCAGTCTGAGCACACCTTTACAGCTATCTTTAAAGATTTACCAGTGGGTTTCACCCCCCGACCTGAGTTCAATAACCTCACTTGTTCACGATGTCCAATTGCAGCCCATCTCTCTACTGATTTGTCTCCGAGAGGGCAGAGGTGCTCTCTGATTGGTTGTAAGTTCAGACAAGTAGAAGCAAAAACAGACAGTAATGAATACTGTCGTATTCTGAGGAGATACAAATCACATTGACATCATTTACTCAGGGCATACACATAGAACATTTATTGCTGCGTAGTCAGGCTTTAACCCTTGATGTCATATTCAGTTGACACAAGGATTTGTCTCAGAAAGATAGGAGGATATATCTTTGAAGCTATAACAGCCCTTGGTTGCTTCGTGTTTTCCCTCTTCAACCTTTAATCTCAGGTATCCTCACTGACAAACAGGACACTTCAGGAAAAGGCAATCACTTCACCTGAAGTCATAAACACACACACACACACGCACACACGCACACACACACACACACACACACACAACTGTCTTTACTATCGCTCATTAATACCCAACACCATGTGATAAAACATAGTCATCAAAGTGATTTTGCATGATAAAAAAAAGGTAAAACCCTCAGTTTTTTTTCTCACATCACCTCATTAATTCTGAGAAAAGAAAGAAAAAAAACAAGGTAATGTTTTAAAACACAAGGGATACAACAGTCTACCTATAGAAATCAGGCTTAAAGATGAGCACCTCCTTTTTGGATGGCGTGATTAATCAAGCGGCAGAAGCCAAAATAAGCTTGCATTAAAAGATGCAAAGTTTTGTTCATTGTTACAGTGTCAGCTTTTGATGTCAAACTATGGTGTGAGAAAGGGTTGCTACAACATAGTGTATGTGTGAAGAAAAGATGAGTGCATTAATGTGTCATTTTAAGAAAAAGCATACTGTATTGCAATCCCAGAACCATGCTTAAGACACACTAATGTGTCCAAAATCGATATGTTGTGTTGTAACTCTCAAATTAAAGCTTTCGTAGAGATGGTTTATGCTATTCATGTTTGTGTTTTAGCACAAGAGGCTAAAAGCAAACAAAGTTCCCTGTGTACAGGCAGGAATGTCTGTGAGCTAGAACGATCCTCCGGTGCTGAGTGAATATGGCTGTTCCCATCTCTGGTTGTCCACATTTGGGAAGAAAAAAAAAATCCATGAGGAACCGGTGTTCCCAAAGAGAAATGTGCTGGAGGGAACAATCACTTCAGCGCAGAAAGTTAGTTTGAAATTTTTTGCTTCGTTGTTTTATACACCGTCCACACCTTAAAAAATGTTATAAAACTGGAAGCCACTGGCAGACAAAAAGTCCTAGACAACAAGTCAAAGAGATCGTAAGGGTTAAATGAAATGGGGACAAAGTAACGGCAACACTTGCACGTGCCTATTCTCTTTTCTACAAAAATAGTGGAATAAAAATCACATGGTTATCACCCAACATTGACATCTTGATACACTTAAAAAAAAATCTTGGTTAAATGCAATTCCATCATGCAGTCAAGGTCCCGCGTAACTCTTGTGGGTTTGTCCATTCATCACAAATCCTTAAGCATGGTGGGAGGAAGTGGTGTCAAAAGGAGTGTGCTTGAAGTCTCACTTTATTAAGTAGCTGTGAACCATTTGTTTTGGTGCACACAAGGTGGCCCCATGCACACATTATAGTTCTTTCTGATGGGGGTTGTAAAGCTCCAACCGAGCTCTCTTTCATTTCTTCATGTTTGAGAGCGTGAGAGTTGCTGGAGATAGAAAGAAAAATAACCAATTTCACGAATCACTCCATGCACGGTTTAACCTCCGCAATCTGTCAATTTCTTTTCATTTTCCGCTGCCACTCAAAACTAAGTTGACAGAGGCGTATACCTTTGATCAGTCAATACCTAGCTTCTGTTTCAGAAATACAGAGGTATGGTGGAGTGATGAGAATGATTTGACTCATGCCTTGGATACCTGAGGCAGGGCTCTCACACAGACTCTGAGCGCACACTCTCGAACTCTCCTCCACCTTGCCTTTTACTCTGAACTCAGCAGAAGGTCCTGTGCCAGAGTGAGTAGGACTTGTTGTTTCCGTCTGCCAGAACAGATGGACATTAGATCCGCTTTCTGCTTTCCCAGCCAAACAAATAACCTGCCTTCTCCTTTCCCAGCCTTCCTTCCGCCTTAATATATTCTGCCATTTTCAGAGCCTCCTCCCACTTACTTGCTGCACTGCCTCCGAAACATAAACGGATCAAACGGGTCTTTGTTTGCATGTTTCAGTTTGGGTACTTCTAGTTTTGCATTTTCAACCTCAGTGAACCCAAACCGACACCGGATAAAGGAAACTACAATAGAGCAACAACAAGACTCTTTCTTGTGTCATTAAATGTAAGCTATTTTGCCTCTGCTCCTATTGACTCCCTGATATGAACGGGTCTCCTGGTGTTCCATGTGAGCAAAACCTTCCCTTGTCCTCCCTAACAGGTTCAGCCTTCAAGAGGGTATACGGCCTTAACTTCGCAGGCCACATCCTCACCAGCAGGCGATAACCAAGACCACTCCCCTAGGTACCACAAAATAGGACATGGGCTTGTCACAAATGTATAGAAAGGGGTTGAGGGGGCAAGATGAGGGTTTGGTTTTGGAATGCGGGACATCATGTGTCATCGAGCCTCTCTCTCACTGATGGAAGCAGAGAGAGTGAGAGGGACAGCTATGGGTTTAGATCCAAGGAATGGAGAGACAAAGAAACAGTGAACAGTAGGTTTCATCTGTTTTTCCGACAAGGCCCTATTGTTGTTTGGCTTGAGCTCTTCCCTTTGAACCCTTGCTCGCCATCTCCTATGTCAACTCGTCCTTCTCCTCTTCTTGTATCAACTAATACCCCCGTCCAGGGGTTGGCCAAGAAGCCTTGTGGGTCCATAAGCTCCAAGCCCAGAATCTCCCTGCGTCCCTCTCTGCCCCGGGACGACAGCAGTATCCCCCCCTGGTCCAAACTGCCTGTGCTGTTACACTTCTTCACCCCGCCTCCTGGGTACACCAAGGAGCTGGGCAACAGCAGCGATGTCAGCGACAAGCTGCTCAGTGTCTCCGACAAGTGTTCACTGTTGCCCGCTTGGCTGGAGCCGCAACCACCAATTGATGATCCGATACCTATGCCCAGGTCCTCGTCTGAGGGGTCGATTGAGTCTTCGCGGGTGTAACCCGGGCTGGTGCTACCTCGGCCACTGCTCTGGCTACGCTGGTGGCCCCTGGTGGCCTGGAGGGTGAGGGCTGAGGAGGGGCTCGGCCTCGGTCTCAGGGTCTGGACTGGGGAGGAGATGGCAGTGCTGTCTTCAGGCAATGGGAGTGGGCACACGAGTGGTAAGGGAGCTGTCGGCAAAGGCGACTCCAAATTCTGTGGTGGAGAGACGCTGAAGCTCAGTCCCTCTTCCAGGGTGGTCTGGAGGCTGCCCTCAGAGCTGCCTGTGGCAAGGGATGAGTCACTGTGGGACGGATACTGAAGACAGGAGGAAGGAAGACAGAAAGCACATGAATCCAACCTTAATTTTCATGAAGAATGTAACATTATGTTGTATTATTACATGCTGAATACAAGTCAGTTTTCATAATAATTCATCATCTGCCGTCAATGACCAAACTTCAGGGTATTTCTCACCCAGATAAGCACAAAAAGTAATCCTCTTTACTTGTTTAATCGTGAGCATCAATCTAATGACTTGCTTAAGCCTCTTCCACAGTAAAACATCACAACTATCTGAGTTCAATAAGCTATTTATCTGTGTTTCCCCCCTCTCCTCCTCCCCTCCCCTTACCTGTGAACAGAGCATCTTGCTATGGGCTCCTGGGGAGCGGAGCGAAGCCCAGGAGTCTGGGGAGGTCAGCCGAAGGCCCCTCGTCAACCGTAGACTCCTACTGCGGGGCGGTGCTGGGATGGCTGCTCCTGCAGGGTGGAAGAACTCTGCAGGCAGATGGAAGAGAGGAGAAATGCCACTGGCTCCGCCTCCTCCTTTGTTTCTTTCCTTGTTGCTGCTGCTGGAAACGCCGCCTTGAGGAGGAATACACTCTTTCCATTTTTATCCTGCTGTCAGTGTATGGATTGTCTACACTTTTCTGGTGAACATACCATACATAAAAGGATTTTTTCTCTCCCTCTGAATATTGTATATTAATAGCTATTAAGTCAGCAAGCGAAGCACAACCCTTGCAGGTGGAACCTGTGTGTTGATGCTCTGCAGGGCGGTGGGTAAAAGGACACATTGTTTAATATGTTGATGTTTCAATGTGTGAGTCTGAGTATATGCTTCGCGATGCCATTTGGTTTAAAAATAGAGATCCACTGAATTAAAATAAATAAATATGGTAATACCTCGCACCAGCTGCAGATCTACAAAGATGTGATAGAAATCATTTCAAGCTATTTTTTTCAGAGGTTCAAGTGCCCCTTGTATGCTCTCCTAGATGTTTAAGATCTATATTTCTGGGACCTATATAGTCCCTCTTTAAATCCTTATTCCGTGAATAGCATTTACAATACGTTTTCTTTGATATTCATCTTGGAAGATGAAACATGTTGCTTTTGTTGAACAAAATCTTTCCTGTGCGACGATCAATTTGAAATACCATCTTTTTGGGCATATAAGCCACAAAATAGCAATAAATTCAATCAGACATTAACTAGTGGTACACATACATATTTTTAATTGATTGCTGGTAGTACAGTGGATTTACTTTATCTAGTTTTACTCACCAGGGCTACGGTGAGGTGAGCACAGGTGCTGTTGGTGTGTTAGCATCTCCTGCAGTGCAGTCTCCACCTCCATGCCAGTGCCGAGGGCCCGGCAGGGCTGGCTCAAGCCCTGCACCTGGCTCTGCACCACGGTCCGAGTCTGGTGGCCTCCTGCATGACTTCCTCCATCTCCAGCCTCTTCTGAGCTGCGGGAGCCGCTGCTGCACCTTCCCTGGAAGAGAACAGATGATCTGACATTGAAGAGAAAGCCTTTTCCAATACATCTCCAGGGTAGGATTTAAACAAGAAGATAAATTAAACAGGGCGGGAAAGGTCCAAAATAACATTGCTGAAAAGGTATTTGACTAGTGTGCTGAAAAAAAGCTTAAGACTTTAGCTCTTATTTCTTCTGCAAAAGGACAATTTAAGTTTAGGATTAGCATTATATTGTGTTAAGTAACAATTCCTGGAACAAGCCTGATAGAAAATGAGTACAGCAAAGAGCCGCCCCTCTGGCATCCTGCAGATATCAAACATGGCCTCTGTTTCACACCATCCCTCTGGCTTTTCATTTAAGTGCGAGTGAAAGGGTGAGGACTTATTATGAGCTGAAAGAGCCCGTTATTGTCATGTTAATGTTAGATATTGTAACAATAATTGTTTGGTTATAAATGTGTCAGTGTGTGTGTGATGGCAGCTGGAAGCGGGAAGCAGGAGGTAGATTAAGGCAGGAGTTCAGCTTTGTAAGCTCTTACCTCGTACGTTTTAATTACCATCGTGTAAGGACTGCAGAATCATTTAAGCGTGTTCGTGCATGTGTGTGGATGTGTGTGTGTGTGTCCGCTTTTGTGCTTCCACGAGTGCATTATTGTATCTCTGAGTCATTCAGTCATAGCCCCTGAACAGCCCCCTTTCAAACAGGCAGCCACCCACAACCATACAAACCTCAAACAGCCTTGCCCCCCCCCACACACACACACTTTTTACTCTCTCTTTGCAGTCACTTTTATTTAGCAAACAGTGTCAGACAAATGAAATCCCTAACCTTAGATCCTTCCTCACCTTCTGCCTTTCCTTTCCCCTCTCTTTTCCCCCTCCTCTAATGAGCAATGTTTCACAGCCATGGCTTGGCGATAGCAGGCTTATCTGGCTATCCAGAAACAAGGAGCATTACCCCATTACAGTGGAGGATATCTAGGAAGGACGGATGATAAGGGAAGGAGATAGAGGAGTGGGGCTAGAGGGAGGTGCAGAGAAGGTGTGCAATTGCCAGAGGGGTAAGCACTGAGAACGAACAAGCATGAAAGATAAAGTCGAAAAGGAGGAAAGTGGGTGCAGGGGAGCGAGGTGTGAGAGCCACCCAGGACAGCAACTAGGAAGAGCCTAGTTTTATTCATGAGAAGAGAATGTGGATTCTTCAAAGACAAGATAGTTTCCACTGATAGGCTGAGAGAAAGAGATAAAGAATTCTTTGGAAGTGAAGGTTTGTACCTGTAATTCACAAGAGAGCCTACAGCATAGCCATAACACATATTTTATAATGGCCATTTGTTTTGTGTTGAAATGAGTATAACAAATGTGCATATCCTCTTAGGGGAGAGCCACAAAGTGCCGGTATACTGATCAAAATAGTGGGCATACTAGTTAACCGCCATGAATGTATGGTGCGATGGGTGTTATATTGTTCACTGAATCTTTTTCTCAAAAGCTATTCATTTTTTTTTTTACACAAAAAAGTTATACTGGCATGAAGATTTAATTGGCTTCAACATTGTGTGTAAATTTGACAAGCAGGTATACAGTCCAATTTAATTACCCTGGTGCTGACAATAAAGCAGGTGCTCACTCCCAAGCTTGCTGTCTCATATTCGGTATTCATTATATATATATATATATATATATATATATATATATATATATATATATATATATATATATATATATATTAGTTATTACTGGGATGATCATCGTTTTATGAGGATTTTTATCTGAGCAAATAATTGGTGAAGCAAAACAAGAACATCTTTGCAAATTGCACACTATTACCACTGATCAATGCTCAGATCCAACTTTCTTTATTGGTATAATCTGTGTAAAAAAAACAAAATTAAAATGTCCTGCCACTGTTTTTCCTTTCGGCCTCACAGAAAATGAGTAATCTTAGCGATAATGGAATATGTACAGTATATCAGTACACAATTAGATCATATTGTACTACTCCACATTCTGTTCAGACTTTAAAGTGAAGCCTCAGAAGTGTGGATCCTAATCTTCCCTTCCCACCACACGCTGCTCGTACCCACCTTGCCCTCTCGCGCCAGCAGCTGGTAGGCAGTGTGTTCGTCCAGGCTGAGGTCATCTGGCAGAGCGGGGGACGAGGACTTGTCTGACAGTTGCTCTGACTTCAGCGATGCCTGCTCTATCTCCGCCATCCTGATCTGCTGCAAGAATGTACCTCCGTTATTCATGTCTTAAAACAAGAAGGGATCGTGAGTAGGAACAGCAAACGGTTCAGACTTCCTGGAAGTAATTAATTTGTGCTTAATATATTGCATGATTTGCAACTATGGCTTCAGTATCTTACATCTTTGTGTACATAGACATTACATTTCTAAAGGATCAGCAACAACGTTTTGAAGATGTCTCTCATGACTCCTTTGTTTATACAGTATCTCTTTAAAGCCGACGTGAGCTACACAGACAAGATGGGTAAAACCTCCCCCAAGTTTCGATATGCTTCACCAGATGCTGACAATTCAAAGTGGCCAAAACGCTGTTGCACCTGTCTGTAAAGAGAGCAGGGTGAGAGATTTCAAGAAGTAACAACATTGCTTTGTCATCATTCATTGAACGAAATATGTGAAAAAAAGAGGGGCTGAATGAGGGCGAGAGGCATATATCCAAGCAGTGCATGACAGCAGGTGTGTGTACGTATATGTTTTTTTACAGTAAGCACCTGCACTATCTGCATGTATATGTAAGCGGGAGTGAAGAGATGCTATTGCTTTCCCCATCAAGAGTGGTGGTGTAGCCAGAACCTCATAATTCTGCACTTATAGCCAACTGAGTATGGTAACGGTGTCTCATCGTCCTTGTCGTACTCTCACCCATGCACATTATTCCTGAAGACACATTATTACCAAACACAGAATAATTGGGAAGTAACAACAATTACACCAGGTGTTACTACCTTTCTCTCGTTTGTGCCAAAATTAGTTTTGGCCAAGTTTGTTTCATCAGGTAACTCAGCTCATAATGGCTACTGAATTGGTTTTAAATTATCGCTGCATGAGCCTCCTGAGAGCTCAAGCTTCTCGGCTGACACTCTTCTCTACCCTTCCCATGGCAGCACAACTTCAAAACACACTGCAAACAGTGAGCTGGAGTGGAATTTCAGGGTTCTGGGGGTGCTATGATGAACTCAAGCAGTGTTTCTTTTACCAGACGGCACAATAAATAGCCAGAGAGAAGCATTAAGAAGGGTACTTAAAAAGGGCCCAATGAAATCCAATGGAGTGAGGCCTGTTAGCGCGATGTATTAACACGTACCCATATGAGAAAGACAAAAAGGACCATAGAGAATGATTCACAGCCACCAATATGTAGCAGTAAATGACCGTTGCCAAAGGAGAGAGAGAGAAGGGAAAAGAGAGAGGTGAGGTATGATGATGCAAGGAAGCAAAGCAGATGCATAGCATTGAAACTAATTAAATTAAAGGAGCAGTTTTCCTGTTTTCTTTGTATATCGGCTATCCCTTATGCTACCATGTGACAGGACCATATCTGCTGATTTGCTGAATTGGGTTGTAAAGAGCTTCAAAAAGGGTACATGTGAGTCATCAGTTGGTACATGTATTAGCAGGAAAAGGAAACTACAGCCATCTCTTCCTGTATTCCTGTTTATGAGCTTTCAGGTACAATGAAAAAGGCATAACGGGTACAGGAAGAGTTGCTACTCAGGTGCCAATTGAAAATGTCCACTGAGAGCAACGAGGCAAAGCATTGTTTCATTCAGCACCGCTGGGAGGCAATGAAATAAACCGAGAAAATAAGCATGACTGAAATCTCATGACCACATCGCATGACTCGAGCCAGCATGGACCAGCGTAAGCAATAATTCATGTAAAACACAGGAAACACCAGCAGTCAGATGATAATTTACAACACACAGGAACAGAAACAGGCACACGTCCTAATTGCTGTCTAACACAGGTTTCTTTTACTCGCCACCAAAGAGATGTTGAAATCCTACACATAGGCGATTGAAATGATTTTCGAAGTACTGTATTTCAATGTCGGTGTCATAGTTGCATCCATACACATTTTTTTTCTATCAAATGCACAATAATGAGATGCTGCAACTCTGATGCAGAATCTCTTGAAATAGTGTCAGACACATGATTTTGCTTGAGAAGTGTCCAACTGAATAAACGTCAAAGGCCTTCACTACTCTATTAAACATAGTCTCTTATTAGGCAGTTACTTGATGAATATTTCCACTGTCACACAGACACACACACACACACACACACACACACACACACACACACACACACACACACACACACACACACACACACACACACAGGTGTCCCGCTGCTCCTTTCTGTCCCCTTAAACCCTTAGTCATTGTACAGAACTCACAGCAGTGGAAGACTGTCAGAAAATGGCACCCACACCCACACTAGCTCTCTCTCTCTCTCTCTCTCTCTCTCTCTCTCTCTCTCTCACATACAAACAAACAATATGCAAGTCTGGTTAAAGGACATGGGGAAATGAATAACAACAGTACAGGGTCAGATACAGTAAATCACAGATAGATGGAGGGATAGCCGGAGGAGAGGGACTGATGGGAAGAATAAGCATGTGAAGAGGGAGGGAAGATTGATGGTTTGACAGCATCTGCAGACAGGCAGAAAGCAGGACTGACAGGTGAGGAGGTGTAGAGCCCAGTTATTGCTTCTCCTGAGCTGACCCGCTGCACTTTGTCATTGTGATGGACAACACGGGCACAGGACAGTATGCTTGTGAGTGTGTTTTATTCAGGATCTCCTGCGTACAAAATACCCCAAAATACAAGCACAAGTAAAGGAGTGTTAGTGCGTGCACATAGGCATGCATATCAGGGATGGTTGCATGTGTGTATGCATGCAACGGGCCTCATTAATCCACATTCCTGCACATATGGAATTGATTATTTTGGGTTTAAATAAGTGCTGAAATTCCCTGTCATACTGCAACAACATAATAGCACAGACAGTAGTTTACACGCTTTATAAAGCATGAACTTCAACAACACTTCCTATTCAAAATGCTTTGTGCGATGAATGAAGCCCTGTGTTTGTGTATGCCCATGAAAGTACATGCAAATGCATGTTCACGTGTGTGACCCTGTTGCAAATGTGCATGCACATAGTCAGCTCCCGGACATCATGGTTGTGTGTGTGTGTGTGTGTGTGTGTGTGTGTGTGTGTGTGTGTGTGTGTGTGTGTGTGTGCATGAATGTGTTTGTCTTGTATATTTTTGAGTGTGAGTGTGTTCAGGGTTTCTGGACTACTGAGTTTTACTATTCATTGGTTTTGCATAGTAATAGTTTGGTTTGGCAAGTTTTTGTAACACATTTGATGCAGGCAAAAATTAAACCCTGTGTGTGTGCATGTGTGGATACTATATGTGTGGTTAGACTGTTTTCTTTATATTTTTGTACGTGTATACATGTATACATATGTCTCTTTGATTGTTTTTATTTCAACATGTCCCTCAAGAGTATTTTCCTCCAACCCCTGGGGCAATGTTTACCAAGCATCTCAGAGCAAGAAATCAGTCCTAACGGACCCAGACTTCCCAGAATAATCTACACTTTGGTCTTACTTTCATGCAAAGGAGTAAAAGCATTTTATAAATCAAGATTTGTAAATGTTACTTATCTTTCTAATTATCTGTGTCCACAAAATCTTTAAATTTACATTTATTTGACAACAAGAAACTGTGGGTATAACATCCCATTTGGGTCCTGCTCACATCTGCAACTAGATTAATTCATTTCAGAGCTTCAAAGCTGACTTGGTTCAAAATAATAAAACAAGACTTATTAAGCCTGTTTTTTTTACATAGCCATTGGTAAGATGCCCTGACTGAACACTGCAACTAAACCTTGGCCGCCTTTTTTAAATAAACAATGTATGCTCTGCAATCTGTTTAAAAAAGTGTAATGTTTGTCTGAAAAGTCACGACATTTGTTGCTCATTTAAAAAAATAAAAATAACATTGATAAACATGGTCATAAAAGTGTCCATGTCTGGCAATATGTTTGCATAAGTGCCAATACCAAAGTGGGTTTGTTATAAAAAGATTAATATTCTGAGGTGAGAGTATTACTAGTATGATTAATACAGGTGACATATCATGTGTGACTTAAAGGAGGGATTCCGACATTTGTTTGATAAATATTGGCCTCCAGATTTCGTCCAGTGAAGCTCAGTGGGTAGAGCCTGCTGCTAAAAGTGAAAAATATATGCTTCTATTAATGGTACTGTTGAGAGTCGTGTCAGACACATGTTTATTCAAAAAGAATGGATGCCTTTGGTTCTGTTTCTCTTGTTAATTTAAACCACAAGGATGAATTTAATATATTGGACTATTGCCCCCATCAGGTGTATGAGAGTGTGCGTATGTTTGTGTTGCGTGTGTATATGTATATATATATATATATATATATATATATATATATATATATATATATATATATATATTCATGTGTGTCCATGGCGGTACCTCTTGTGGATGGCCCTTGCAATCTCTGCAGATGGTTGGAGGAGAAGCATAGTGGTGGAAGACAGAGCCGGAGAGGTTGTCGATCATCAGCATCTCCCCCTCCAGTGTATCCTTGATCAGAAGAGATACGCTGTCCAGCCATTGGCTCTCCTGGAACACATTCACACACAAACACACACACAAACACATACACACACACACACACACACACACACACACAGACACACACCACACAGACACACACCACACAGACATACACACAGACACACACACGAGACGCAGGCCAGCAGACCAGTATTGCACGCAGGTGCAAACATGTGCACATGCGGACATGCGAGGACAAAGAACACGCAGGGAAATGCATACACCATAGTAAGGGTTATAAAAAGGTCAGTGTGCACACGCAGGTATGCTTTTATACTTAATGTACTCACATACAACTGTACACAGTCACACATGTGCATATTCACACACACCCATGTAGATTTCACATTGCCTTTATTTCTAAAATTCTTCCACAACAGTAAAAGAAAAGCATCTCAAACACGTTCTGTGTGTCGGAGATCATGTAGAAATAAACTGGAACAAATCCCCCTCTCTTACTTTGTTGGCCTTTAGGGCTAAACACGGCTCACTTTTGGGAAAAGGCTCCTCAATAATATGACTCCAAACCCTCATTAGCCAAGCAACACATAATTTTACTATCAAAGCCTTGAGCACTGAGAGTGGTGCTGATGATATATCACCTCAATTAGGCTATTCAATACCTTGTTGAAACAATTTAAGATTTAAGCATTTGCTTTGTGCTCTGGGTGTTATTAGGTTTAAAGCAATTCAGACTGAATCAGTCAGGGCTTTTTCTGTGACTTAAATGATCCCTCACTACTTGAATCTCATCTGCCAGATTGGTTTTTCCCAGAAACCAATCTGGCAGAAAAAGAAAACTACTTTAAAAATGATTTCTGTGTTTCTTGGCAGGTCACTTGTATTTCACAATGAATTAGGATGCATTGTGCCTGACTATGGGACATTCATAACAGCCATAATAACTGTATTATATCAGCAGATATATCCCGAAAGATACTGTGAAACAAGGTCACTCCTCTTCAATCCCCACACAAGCCTATTTTCATAGCATATTTCTACAACAACGCTTATCGGACTATACTTAGATATCTTATGCAAACACACATTTCTGACTCAAACTGTTATATTACAATCACTCATGGCTCGTGTTTTGGAAATGAGGGGGCAAAGGATTCAAGAGAAAGGTTACTGTGCACCCTGCATTATAAATACACCTAAACCATGCTGGTTTATGAAACAGTATCTTAGTGTCGCATTTTGGCACGAAGACAAACCGGCAGTAAGGCTGACTTTGCCATATCCAGCTCTTTAAATACATGTACGTGCAAAAAAAAAAAACATTTTCCGTTTCTCTCTCAAACAGACAGTCCCGAGATAATCCATTCTGTGTAGGTGGAGAGCTTGATATGAAAAAATAATGTTTGATTGACTGTGTTGGCCTCCATTAATAACTGTATTAGTTGGCAACAATGGGGCCCGTCTACTGGGAATGGAAGTTGAGAGAGAGCTGAAATTAATTACTGCGTCTATCTGACTGTCACTGGCTCAGCTATTATCTCTCCTCTCTTATTCCCTTCCTCTCTCCCTCTGTGTGTCAACTTCCTACAGTGTCGCCTCTGGTCCCTGTGCAATATTTTCCTAGTGTTTCACCATCGAGTCAAAAAAATTACTTTTTGCTGTGTGTATTATGGCACATTATAGAATATGCTAGTTGTAGCTGCCATCTTTCTGGAGCTCTTGCTTTCTCCATATATCATCAAGACTCATCCAATCTGTCAGCGCTCTTTGACAATGCAAACATACATTTTACAGTATGGATGACGAAGGAAATTTGAGCTACTGATACCATTATGACAATATGTGGAGAATCACAAAATGTTAAAGCACCAGAGGATAACATGTCACAATGTTTGGGTTCACAAGAACCTTTTTACACACACGCAGACACACACCAACCCTAAGACCTGTGCTCTGAATAAATTGCATCGGTCTGCCAGATCCCTTATTGCATTACTTGAGAGACTGAGAATGAGATAGAGAGAGAGAGGGGGAGGATGATGCCAGTGTGTTCTCCATGGTCTGCATTAAGTTTCTTTGTCACACTGAGCTAAAAATGACTCCGTGCAGCCAACTTTAGCTCTACAAAAGGTGAGAGGCTCTTCGTGGCAGCCGATGAGTCATCTTTATGTGTGCTTCTGCACGGATATCTCAGAATATCATTAGAGATTTCATAATGGAGGCGTGCGTCTCTGCTGTCAGACTACGGGTAGAAAGGAGAGACCTCACACACACACACACACACACACACACACTGATGTAAAATGATCATCTCACAAAATAACCTGTGCATGTGTGTCTGCAAAACCCTCGTAGTCAATGTGAGCATTGACAGGTTAGCAAAGCTTAAGTGTAAACTTCATTGAGAAAGCTGTTAAGGTTGTGCATCTCTCCTCGCTGTCAACATGGGTTGCTACACAAACAAAAACATACTTAGAATTCAAATATACAGCCTCGCCTCGACTTTCATCTGCCTAATATCACTTAAGTAGTTTGGTTGCATTTATGCCTTTAATTCCAGCCTAATGTTTTCACATTCATATTAATTGATTTCTTAACATTAAGGCACAATTAAGGCACAGTTTAGTGTCTCTTTCCCTGTTTCCTTTCATCTGCCTTTTCTTTTTATTCCCTCTCGATGTGTAAGTGTTTAACCTTCCTTGCCTCTTCCTTCTCACAGAATGTGTAAAAGAAAATGAACAAAAGTACAAGCGAATTATACAACGATATTATAAAATGACAGAGTGTAATCACGCAATGTGGCTGTCAGTCAATTACACAATAGGAAACCGAGCAATGACTCTCACTCTCCCAAGTCAGCCCCATTCAACCGCTGTACAGAAATTATGCCATATTGTTTACCCTTTTTGTATTCCTCCAGTTTGTGAATTAAATATGTAATTTTCTCTGCATGAACTAATTTATTAATACTGTGTTAAGAGCAGCAAACTGACAGGCAGCCAGAGAAACCGAACTAAATGTGGAGATGTCTGTGTTACGTTCTACGAGCTCGCTAGGCATACTTTAAATGATTAGGCAATTATTACAGCAATTTATATATGTTTATAAATAATTAAAAGCTGGTCTACAATGCATTGAGAAAATATGGACTGCATCACACTAATACATTATTAGAAATGGAACTAAATTCACGAGACTCTGATTTTTGTATGGCTGAAACAGGCCCACAATGAAAAAGCCTTGATAATGATCCTGCGTATCGGCTTGACACTTCTCGACTAGCAGACGCACACATATACGAAATAGGACTTTCACACTATCAGTTAACACACATAAGAATTCTAACACCTTCTCACAGTCTCACACACACACACACACACACACACACACACACACACACACACACAGAAAAATATAGACACTCACTTGTGCTGGTGAGTACAGGGATCGGCTGGAGTCACAGGAGTTGTACGCTCCTGAGTGAGCGCTGCCTGCTGAATGCAGCATTCTCCTCACTCCTTCTCCCCTCTCTCCACATCCTCTGTCACTTCCCCCTGCCGTGCCTCCAGGTCCAGCAGCGACCAGTCCTTTGTCCACCCTCCCACCCCCGCAGCCAGGGGCGCCCATGCAACAGAGGGTGCCCTGGGCCAGCTCCAGCTCAATTTCTGCATCCATCTCCGCCTCCTCTTGGGCCTCCTTGTTGGAGTCGTCCAGGTGCTTCATCAGCACGGCCACCACCACATTGATGAGCACGAACTGGGCGGTGAGCACGAAGGAGACAAAGTACATGGGCGAAATAAACTGAAGGCTAGGGTTGCAGGCATAGTCCACATCAGTGCTGTGGTCCGGGGGGCACTCCCTCAAAGTGTCCTGGTGTCATAGAGGAAGAGGAGGAGGAAAAAGGTCAGGACAGGGCTGGGTAGGAGCAGAGGAAGAAGGGCCATGTAAAAAGGAACGGTCCAAGAGACAAAACAGAGAAGCTATAAGGAGTACAACAGTTTTCGGATAAATATTTGTGAAGATACCGGAAGTGGACAAAACTACATGATCACCTATATGAAATTCCATACAGAGGATCCTGCATTTAACATTTAACATTGCTTAAGCAACAACCAAAAAAATCCTTATCTTGACTGATAGTGGCAAAAATTCAGAGGAGAAAAGTCAAGATCTGAATGTAATTTTACAAGGTTGTGTGTGAGCTCTTCACGTAATTGGTATTCATATCAAAAATGTTTTAGGTAATGGAATACATCAAGCTCTTGTTAACAAGGCTCTTTGTATTCATGACAACTTGTATAATCATCATACACTTAATTGTTTTGCTTCTACTCAAAACAACAGGAGTCTTTTTTCCCCTCTATTATTCTAGTGGTTTTCCACTCTGGTTAACATGCGCTCAGCGGAGTTCAGTCAGCGCAGAACCAAAGTGACAAGTGTTTTCTGGAGGAAGTACACATACCTCACCGAGGCTGTGACCACACATAACAATTTTAGCCTCCTGAGCTGAAGCAGGTATTTTCTACCTAATTTGGCATGGCATTTACACAACGCCTCCTTTTTTTCTGCCGTTACTCCTTTTCCATCTTACTTCTTTACATAATTGTGTTCTTTCTTCTTCCAAATCTCCACCTGCTCTCACTCATGCTGCTATACCTTCCACCTCTTTTCATTTCCCCCCCTGTAGTTTACTCTCGAGAGGAAATAAATCATAATAACTGGTCAGCTATATTAACCCCTTTCTCATCCTCTTGTCTTCCCTCTTATCACAGTTATCTGATGCCTCCTCTCTTCTTACCTACCTTCCTCTCTCTCTCTCTTCATTGCACGACTGATTACTACTCTGACTCACCTGCTTCTCACTAAACCAAAGTGGGTCTACCTGTCTCACAGCCGAGGTAGTAATTTGACAGCTCAAATGACAGAGATTTACTCTGAGAGGTTGCATTTGTGGCGCGCTGGTTTGCTTCATGGCCTGCTACCATCCACACTCCCTGTATCCAGCGTGTGTTTAATGGTCCTCGCCTGACACCAGCATAATCTCTTTTCCCCTCACAGCCCTTGGTGTGCGGAGGAGTGGTGATTAGCTGCTGGTGGGAGTAGATGTGTGTAAAGGGTAAATTGGTATTGGTGTGTGTGTGTGTGTGTGTGTGTGAAATGAGGCACAGTCACTCCCCTGCCTATCAGTAAGGAAATCTGTGCTCCCGGTGCTGAGCAAGCACATTTCCTATTCATCAGAGTATGACTAGAGTGGAAGATAGTATGGATAAGAGATATAGAGGAGTTTGTCTCGTCTCAGACCACCTCTTCAATGATTTCTCTAGTTCTGTTTTCCTCCTTTTAAAAACACAAATATTAAGTAAGTAACTTTGTACCTTCATGATGCCGTTCCAGTTGTCGCCCGTGGAGACTTGAAACAGGGTTAGGAAGGCCATGCCAAAGTTCTCAAAGGTAGCGTGACGACTCATACCCTCACATGGGTAGTCTTCATTGCAAACTGAGGAAGCGAGTGAGATGGGTGGATGAAGAAAAGACGTTATCAGGTCACAGATAAGTAAGACGTGATGAAAAGATAAAGAGAAAATTTAACGGGAAGAAGAAAAAGAAGAAGAAGAAGAGACTTATGAGTTTAAACACCCAACACTTAAACATGTCATTGCTCCCCAAAACTACAGAGGCATGCGCCATTTCTGTCACTAAGCTGCCTGGATGACTGTCCAAACAAACTAACTCAGTGTAGACACAGCCTGTTATCAAATCAGTAGCAATGTGACCAAACACTCTATTTGTCTTTGAGCTTATATCCCAAGATAATCTCTGGAATGGCCTCAAGAATCAAGAAAGCGACACTTGCATTCGCCACTAATCCTTTTCCTGCCAAGCTCCAATAGGAAGCAATGTTGCCACGGCCTGCAGCTGCTGCACACAAGGGGAATGTGACAGTTCAGAGGAAATATCTTCCAACTTCAATGTGGATATTTTAGGACAGTACTTATGTATCAGAATATTGGAGAGTGGGTTGATTCCCTAATGGCTGTCTGACTGCAGGGGAGATAACTGATGAAAAGGAATAAAGGATGGAGAGGAAATCAGGAGATTTTCATAATAAAGTTAATACATGTCCTCTTGCTTTTTGAGTTGAGTTTATCAAAATGAGAGCACCAAAACTGTAAGACACAATTATATTTTCACACTGGGACAGACATTGACATACGTATATATTATAATCGCCTTACACCTGATGATGTATGGACAATGTGCTCTTCAACTAGAGCATAATCCTTTCATGTCAACATGACCACATACTGATGAAAGCATTATTCCAATGTACAGACCAGAAAATACCTGTTTCTCAAATGTTTAACCCATCTAGTGTGAAAAGAAAATCTGGCCAAAATTAACAAAGGGATTCTTGTGCAGATAATTTCCCTTTATTCAAATCCCACAGAAAGAGTTATGGCTTCACATATGACTTTTTGTTTTACATTTATCCCATACAAATGTTTTTTTCACAATAAATAATCAATACATAAGTGTCAATGGATGTGATATGTTGTCTTTATTGTAACTGGCGCCAGTGGCAAATGTCACTTCATAAAATCACAGCCTTGGTTTTCTTAAAATGACTTGTTTGTAAATTATTACCGAATATCACAGATAATCCTTTGTAGCACTGCGACTGGACGTCATGAGCACTTACCAAGTTCTCCAAATAGCTCTACTCCTAAGGCGGCGTAGATGAAAAATAGCAGCATGAAGAGCAAGCCCAGGTTACCCACCTGCAACACACACACACACACACGCACACGCACACGGGCACACGCACACACACACATAAGAACATCTTACCATGCACATATTAAAACATTTGACAACATTTTAAAATCTGCAACACAGTGCTACCTATACAGTAGTATAGCTCTGGTTATGATATATTCAATATTGAATGCACACAACTGCAAGTTCTTTATTAGTGAACAGCAGTAACAAAAAGCCATTGCTGGGGGGACCTGAGATAAATCAGCTGTAGGCTTGCCATCCCGAATGTAATTCAACCACACCTTAAATTGCTACTCAAGGGCATATTGTTAAACGCCATTATTGAACACAGGGTGTAAAGGGTGCACATTAAAATGTCCCATAGATTGTTTCTAGTAGGTTGCTCCCATACTCTGCTTAGTTCTACAAATCATGGCACAATTTCCTCTGAGACTTTGATACGACTGAAGCCCTGATGCGGTTGGGATTTTGTGAGTTTGTGGGTTTGGGACTTGGCTCAGCTCCACCACCAAACAGCCTTATGTTACCTCAGCGTAATGGCGATGATGATGTTGCACAGTAAACTCTCCGGGCAAAATCTAATCCCATTACAGGGATACAAAACCCAGTCCCCTATTCACCGTCTTGAACACTCTGCTAACAACACTGCTCCATCGGGAATGAGGAAATGCACTGTAGTAATAGTTACTATAATTATACTCCATGTGTTCTACAGAGAGGTTTAGATCGCTCCACCTGTTCTTCAGGGGAACGATTTTCTAAATCTGATGTTTACTTTGTAGCGTTTGGTCTAGGAATAAGGCATGAACACTATGACTACGACAATGCTTATTCTAAAGAGATTGCACATAACCATTATTTGTAATGCAGCCTATTCAAAAACAATGTTGAGATACTTGCAGCAAAGTCTTTTTGGCCTATAATGATGCCTAGTTATAGAATAAAAATCATGGTGAGCTTTGATAATAATGCCTCGGTTGGAGGGAAAGATCTCAGGAAATAGGAGCCAAGTCAAACGAATGTGATTGAATTTCGATTACATTAAATTGAACTAAAATGAGATTTCAGAGTAATGCATTTCGAGCAAAAGTCAGAATTAGCATATATTAGAATCACCCGTATTATACTCAAGGTTTAAAACCTTTGTTCATGTGTCTTCCATCCTTTTAAAATCACTCCAATGATAATTGATAGGAGGAAACCAGCAACAACTATTCACATAAATTGCCTGGTATGATTGACCTGGTCAATTATACACTTCATCAAAGAGCTGCAGGTGGTGGTGAAAAAAAGAACAAAATATCTGCATGCAAACAACACAACAGAAATGTCTAGTGTCGTGGTCTAAAATCAAAATATGAAAGTTTACTTTTGATGAAGACAAATATGCTCCATTACATGGAGCGCGGCCCGATGAGTCCCTTTGGATTGAAAGTAATGGAGGTAATTGCCAGACAACCTTTCGTTTGGAGCGCTGTAATTATTCTAAATGTGACTGTTCTGGGATTTGCCTCAAGTACATGTCTAAGTTAGTGCTATCCTGCATGGTGTACTTAACAATCTGTGCTTCATAATGGCTCGAGTCTATGTGGGATCCAGGATGAGGATGAATGCGCTTTTGAGAAGTTTTACTGGGAAGGATTTAACTGTGTTTTCTATGCAGATGTCCAGTATATAATAATCATTTATGCTATAGTATAAAGGATGAAATAATCACGAACTGCAGATGCATATAATAATAGATTACACTGCACATGAAGACAATAAATAAGAGCTGCAGATGTATAATAATAATTTACCCTATACTGAATGAAAATACATAAACTGAAGATGTACAATAATAATATGTTTCCACATACAGGATTAAAATAAACATGAGCTGCAGATGTAAAATAATAACTTTCACTATACAGGATGAATACACATAAGCTTCACTATTTGTACGAGATAGGTTTGGCACAAGGTTTTGCACAAGTGTCCACAAACTTTGTTCTAAATGTCTAAAGCTCAATACAAATGGTTTCACAGGACTCTGATGCATTCCCAACCACCTTCCATGTGGGGTCCACATCAGCCAGCGGCTATTATGGAGGTTTCTCAGCCATTCCCACAGAGATAAAACAACTGGCTCGACTTTAGCACCAACATGATATAGGCTATTAATGTGAGTGAACGGTGGGTTGCAGCCATTTCACATTAGTTGGGTAGGAGAGGATAATGGAGGACACTTGTTGGTAAACATTTTCCCTTAACATGCCAATGAGCTGTTAAAGCTTACTTGCCCATTTAGTGTAAATGTATGGATCCCTCATGTCATCACCGTGTCCCATCACAGCATTCTTGCATTCACTTCATGTAAAATATTCTCGCAGACATTGGTCCCTGTGTGCCACGATGGCATCATTCATATTTCTTGACGTCTTAAACCAAAATATCAGTGTATTTTCCTGCTCCTGTGTTTGGCGGTCTCCTGGAGCTTTTGTTGAAATGTCAATACTGTCTTCAATATCCAATGTGATGTAATAAAGCAATGTTGGCAGCCTGCCATTTCATTTTCACAGTGAAATGTAGCGTAATATCACCTCAGGTTAATCTCTTGCCAGGTGTAATGCTTTCATTCTCAACCTTTAAGTACCTAAATATGCACACACACCCATACAGAGAAAGACCTCCTGGAAATGTTTAATTAGCCTGAGTTTTAATTACCTTCCCTGGTGCCCTTGGGATAGAGCAAAGGGCTCAGTGTTAATGAGAGGGGGATCAATAGAAAAGAAAGACACGGAATATGCTCTTCCTCACCTCTGCTTGCCCTCCTTTCCTCACACCACCTGTTTCCCTTTGTTTGCTTCATCGTACTGTTGATGGTGAATGGGTCATACTGTGTGCACGTGTCTGACTGTGTGCCTGCATGTCCACAAATACGACTGGCTTCCTGTATACTGTCTTTTCACCTAACCGGTCTGTTATTTAAAGAAAAGGTTTAACATCATTCGCTTTCTTGCTGAGACTTATGAGACAAACGATCCTGATCTCACGTCTGTAGGTAAAATATTTAGCTGGAGCAAGCAGCCAGTTAGCTGAGCTTTTTTTTTACATGGATTATGTGCATATTAAACAGATGAGATATAACCTTTGACTTTTAGAAGTGCCAGAAGGCAAATTTGGAAAGGCTAGCTCTTTCCCCACTGTTTTCAGTCTTGATGCTAAGCTAAGCTAATCAGCTACATAGTTACCAAACTGCATACATGAGTGATCTTCTCAACTGTGTCCAAAAAAGTCAAACTATTACTTGAGGTTTTTACAGGCATAATAATGAGAATGTCAAAGTTAAAAGTCATGCTCAAAGAAAGACATCAGGGTACAATGATAGAAGCTTAACACAAACATAACTTAATTATTAATCAAATCAAACAAAAGGAATTGTTAAATAATGAATACACATTGGGACACTAATGAAGCACATGAAAACCACACACAAACATAACAAGATACATTAGTTCTGTTGTTTCCTATTCTACTTCTTACCCATAAGATTATGCTACAACAGACACTACGGCCAGTCAGTAAGACTAATGAGCAAATATGCATTCTGGAAATTTTCTTGAGCATTAAACTTTCAGTGCACTGGAATGATTTTGACTCTGGGACGGCCTAGAAACGGATTGACTCTGTGGACACTTCACCATCAAATGAACTGCAGACTGGTTTTAAGAAGCCCCCTCTTTTTCTAGCACACTGTGGTCGCAATGGGAGTATGGGAACTCTCCATGGTACTGAAAGTGAAAACAAGACAAAGCCTGTGTGTGCCAGTCTACCACTCTGTGCCATGAATGAGTCATCTATTTGAGTTGCCTACAGGCCAACAGAGAAAGGAGGGGGCGGTGCTATTCTGTCTATTGACTGAGAGTGACCAACTCTCTCTTGGTGAGAGAAAGAGGGAAGACAATGTTTGACACGTGTGTGTGTGTGTGTGTGTGTGTGTGTGTGTGTGTGTGTGTGTGTGTGTTTGTAGACTGTACCTGAGGCAGGGCTTGGACCACCGTATCCAGCAGGGCTCTCATTCCTGTCGCCATCTTCAGCAGCTTCAGCACTGTGTGTGTGTGTGTGAGAGAGAGAGACTTTAAGTGTGGCCATTTAGGAGGAAATCCCTCAGGTTCAATTACAGGCTAAATGGGAAACATTTAACTGTGGAAAGGTCAATTCTTCATTTACAGCCATTTACAACACGCACACACACACACACACACTCACACTCACACACACACACACACACACACACACACACACACACACACACACACACACAGGAAAGCAGCCTTTAGACATTAGCTGCTAAGCTACAGCTAACTGATATTTTCGAACACCAAAACCAAATCAATGTTCATTTGCACTTAAATGATTTACAAGAAGTGTGGCTGGAAAGGACCTGTGTGTGTGTGTGTGTGTGTGTGTGTGTGTGTGTGTGTGTGTGTGTGTGTGTGTGTGTGTGTGCGTGTGTACATCTCACACACGTGTAGTATATATATACCTCTTGCTATCCTCAGTACTCTCATGATCCTGATGATAGTGGGGTTGATGGGCAGGGCTGCACTGATCTCGATCTCCTCCAGGGTGATTCCCATCACTGACAGAAGCACAATGGCGAGGTCCAACTGGTTCCACCTGGCACACACACGCACACACACACATAAACACACTCATGTGAAGTTGCACAAAGGCATTGTACCACAAACGCACACAAAGCATGTACAAACACAAACATACTGGCACATTTGTAGACAAACATGTTAAGAAAAAGATGTAACAGCAACTAAATATAGTTGTTTATTATTGTTAATACACTGAATGCTGTGTGAAAGGTTCTCGGCCTTACTATGTGACGCGTGTAGTAAATGATCAATTACCTTTCAACACATTACTCTCCTTTAACATCTAGATATTTCGATCAGTGATGCTACAGTGTATCAGCCCCAAAAGCCCTTAATAGATCCAACTAAATGCTTATCAGGGCTAAAGGACAGATGGGAGACAGATATTGCCAAATCAGATAAATATGGCAGGGAATCAAAGAGTTTGAAGATACCATAGTCATTGCAACATTTAAGGACAAGTATTCTGAACTTGAGAGCTTCCCCAGATGTTTATCCTTTATTGCCTCATATAATTTGCCTCAGTAGGTACTGCAATCCTCATTTATCCTCAGACTTTTTGAAAGATAGTCAATACATATCTTTTGTAAAATCATTGAGGCGGCAAGACAAGGCAAGGCACACTGAGTGCTAAAACACTTGGCACTGCCAACTCATTTGTCAGAATGCTTGCCAAACACATGCCACTGACAATAGCGTACCAACTGCCGTCCATGACTCGTTCTCATCATGCACGGTCATGTCTCCCTCTGTTCTCGGAGCCCGCGGGTCTGCTTCTCTTTCCACATCTTTGTTCAGGACTTACCCAGCTTCTCACAGAGGCAAAAGAAGGTGCATCGTCCTCTATGGTTGCAGCCATCCAGCCCTTTGAAACTGAGGACTGCAACTGCCTTTCTTCATATTTAAGAAATAATGTTCCTTAAATACTTCATCAAAGTAATTCAAGACAATCTAGCTCACCTGTTAAAAATGCACCTGTTATTCATCAAAAGGGTTGAACAAAATGTGTGTTGGACTATCTCACTTCCCTGTCAGCCTCAGCACCTTTCGGCCAGCCACACATTTACATTTACAGAACACACACTGTAAACTTACACTACATTTGTTGTTGTCACTTGTAGCATTGTGTGTGTGTGTGTGTGTGTGTGTGTGTTACCTGCTACTCCATTGACCCAGTTGTAAAGCAGCCCCTAGAGCCACCCCAGCCTATAAATGACACTATGCACAATGACTGCTGCTCACGGATGTTGCTGTCGCTACATAAAAAGAGACAAAGTGCCAGCTTATAACCGTGTGATAAATTCTTTCTATATCCGCCCATCTCTTTCCCATTTCATCATCCATTCGTCCTCCTCCTTTTTTCTCTCTTTGATCAGTCCAGCACCCCCTCATATATTATCAGTTTCTTCTCCATTGCTCACACTCTTTCCCTCTGTCACCTTAGCTCTCTCACCAAACTAGAATAGGCCAACTACATTAAACTACCATCAGTGGAATGCAAGCTCCCAAATCTGCTTCTGCCTTTAATTAGTGACTACATAGTCCTGAAAGAAATAAGACATCAGTCTCATCACCGACCGTGCAAATTTGGGTGAGTGACAAATCAATTAGTCTGGGCTCTGAGTGAATGAATGTGGGCGGGAGCGGTGCTGAGGTCTGTTTCCCATGGAGGTCAAGTACAGTAAGTTGGAGAAATAGAAAGTGTAATAATACATGCAGAGAACCATTAGATAATTTGGTTTTAAGAAGAACAATGCTGTAGATCTGTGATTTACCCAAAATATTA
Source organism: Myoxocephalus aenaeus (assembly GCA_038501785.1). Taxonomy (NCBI): domain Eukaryota; kingdom Metazoa; phylum Chordata; class Actinopteri; order Perciformes; family Cottidae; genus Myoxocephalus; species Myoxocephalus aenaeus. The sequence goes on along the minus strand of JBAMJR010000051.1, from coordinate 4,055,764 downwards.
TTACAATGAAAAAAAGGATTACCATAAACAGATTAAAAGCTATATTAACAGAAAATGAATTTTTGTTTATAGTTTACTATATTATGTAATAAAGGAATGAAAGAATGATTTGATGGTGACCAAGGAAACCTAAATAAAATTAAGAAAGCTGTAAACTCTTGCTTCTTAGTGTGACAAAGAAAACATTTCAGTAATCTTTTACAAAACTGAAATGTTTTGTGTAATAAATGTCTTAAAATGTTACATATTAGTACCAGAATATGGTTAAATCAACTTAATAACAGAAAGCCTCAGAGCCAGATCACATATTTCAACATATTTCATAATCCTGTATATCGTCAAAGCTGTTATTCCCCATTCCATTTCTAATGATCAAAGCAAAAGGCACATTTGTACAGCCACTACACTTTGAACTAAATAACTGTTTATTGTGGCGCTATTTATATTATACATTAATTCACAAGATTACGGCATGTGCCTAGAGCCCTGATATAGTCGCTTTAATGTTTAATTTTCACATCAAATGTGTGATTAGTGAATGAGCTGAATAGACAAAAACATAGGGAGATGTTGTAATTTTTGGTGACAATGAATCTCCAACTATTTTGGTAAGCTGATTTTGCATCATTTGGCACTTGTGTTTTCAGGCTAGACACCAAAACTGCATAAAACAAAAGCTGATTGTCAATCATCATTCATAATCATCATACAGACCTCTGGACAGCAGATTGGCAAAGTTTTGCAGTGGCGGTTATACGTGTGAGCATAGTGCTACAAATAAGCACACGACACATTTACACAGAAAGGGACACACACGCAGTCACGCTGCCACACACACACACACACACGGTATAAACACACACTGTACCTCTCTTTGAAGAAGCGCCGAAAGCCGAAAGCGATGAGTTTGAGTACTGATTCCAGCACAAACGTAGAGGTGAAGAAATAGTTGCAGTACTTCAGGGCGAGATCCAGAGACTGGAAAGAGAGAGTAAAACAATGTGTATGTGTGCGTGTGTAGGTGTGTGTGTGTGTGTGTGTGTGTGTGTGTGTGTGTGTGTGTGTGTGTGTGTGTGTGTGTGTGTGTGTGTGTGTGTGCTAGGATGTAGTATCAGCAGCAGGAGGAAACTGTAGAATTGGAATTGTTCCCATTGTTTGTAGAATTAAATCAAACATGCCAGAGGGAAAAAATAGGGCATCTTCTATTCATAGCGCCACAAACACTCACACATTACATCCCCAAACAAACATACATTTTTAAGCTGAAATGTATTTCCAGAGTATTCAAATATTCCAAAGGCAAGGGTGTTTTAATTGTCTTAAACATCCAGTACAGCTTCCTGCTACTGCAGAGACCGGAGATGATCCAGTTTGGCTGCTTTCTCCTTTCATAAATAGAGCTGTAGCTTCCTAACAGGTGGGAAGCTGCCAAATGTCAAGACAAACTGCTGACAAATACAGCCAAGACCTGTGATATTTATCTGATGCTCGGTCAGTTTAAGGAAGCGTGCTCTATTTTAAAAGGTCAAACGGGCATCTTATCTCAAGCATAATCACTTTTGCTCTCCCTCACATGAAAAAAAAACAACAACCAACAAGCGCTATCAGGCATTTGAACTTCCATTCATCGCACATGAATGGACAGATACACGTACTGTACAGCTAACACCACTCAAATCAGCAGTGCAATCACAGCTCCTTTGTATGGACTGCAGCTAGCAGCACACGCTACAAAGCCTGGATGCAGTTTCATGGTGGCTGACCAGTCAGCGGCATCACTGTGTCTTTTTAAGATGCTGCTATTTGGGGAACGGAACGCTTTAGGAGCTGTAGTCTGGTGTAGGAAAACAGCCACGCATTTTTTGACAGACATTAATACTCTGCATTAAAAACCCATCACAAGTTCTTCGTACTGAGATGGAGCTTGTAAATGAGTCCGTCTGTTTTTGTCCACATTTTGTGGAACAGGCGCTTTCGGGAAAAGTCAGAGCTACTATAAGTTGCACAAAACACTAATTATTATAACAGAAATGCAAGAATGCAATATGCTTTCACTTCATTTGCCTAAATTGCATCCACAGCCACCAAATACACATCTGTGCAGCTTTGCTTACATGAGGTTGATTGTAGTGCTCTAAGGACATGGTGATGACGTTGATGCAGATGATGAAGGTGATGATGAGGTCCAGGTAGTGATTTGTGCACAGTGTGTGGATCATCAGGCGTACGCTGCTATAGCTGGCAAAGTAGGGCAGCTTCTGGGCTTCTGTTGGTAGAAAAATACATCAATGAAGCTTTAAAACTTATTCCATTTGTATCTGATGTGTTAAACAAAGTATTACATTGACCTTCAGATATATAAAATACTTCTCACGATCTACAGTGATAACGCAAACCTTCAGGCGAGTACAATCAGAACTTATATTCAAGCCTAATCGAACAAACTGCTCCTGTTTCTTCATGAAAAGCACAACAGATCACCTTCTGTGTAGCAGAGGATTTTTCCAGGGAACACTTGCTCCACACTGAGCGCTTAGAAGCTCAAAATGTAAACGCTTTGATCAATCTGGAATACCTATCAACAGGGAAAAAACTCTGACATTGCAGAGGACATTAGCAGTTATGACACTTGCTGTTTGTGTGTTTAATATTATTTGTCTGTCTCCATTTCCATTTCTCTTTCTTTAGACAACACAAATTCTGATTGGTCTTGATCACAGCTCTATGCTGATAGAAAGTGATTATTGTGATGTGTCATAGTAACAACAGGGGTAAAGTGAGCTATTCAAGCAGTGTATGGTTATTGTTTGATTGTTTTTTTAATGTTTGTAATATTATTTTTTACCTTGCCCATTGTTTCTCTATAAATCTATTCCTGCATCATGTTTCTCCCTGTGCCCTCCTTTGTATCCTTGTTTCACTTTATTCCTGCCTCCTCCTCCAAGTGTTCATGTGCCTCTGCTTTTCCTTTGACTCTTTCAGCTTTTGGCCTCTTCCATACTCCTTCTATGCCTTCTTCGCAATTTCTCTCCTGTCATTCCTCTTTCTTACTTCTCCTCTTCTTCTCCATGCGCCGCTGACGCTTCTCCTCGCGCCTTTTGGCCTCTTCCACTTCCTGGTGCTGGCGGCACTTGTGGAAGTTCTCCACCACCACGCCAACAAACATGTTGAGGACAAAGAAGCTGACGATGAGGAGGAAGGAGATGAAATACAGCAGCATCCACGGGTTGTTGTTGGTCACCGGCTGAGGTTGAAGTGGTGTGTTTGTTCATGATGTGAATTGATATGAAACGATATGAAAGAAGGAGGTAAGAAACAAAACAGAGATAAGAGGGAAGGAGAAAATGATTTCGGCAGATTAAAGATTGTGCCTGAAGCTTATATGCGGGCACCTGTTGGTCCACAGCCACAGCATCCAGGCCGTGATACATGATGTTTACCCAGCCGTCCTTGGAGGCGAGTACAAACAGGGACATCAGAGCCTGGACAACAGCAGGAAGAAAGCAGAAAGGAAAACTCATAAAAAAGAATGTCCTGTTACACATTCACACAACAAACATGATGCACACCAGACGTGCAGATAACACACATGTGACACTGACCTGCCCCAAGTTGTCAAAGTTGTACTTATGGTGGACCCATTTGTAGTTGGCTTGCATACAGTCAGACTTGTTGGTGATGTTTTTGATGTCAAGGCCGAAGCAGTAGAAGAACTTGCCTTTAAACAGCTGTCAGTAGAAGAAGAGACCAAGCTTTTGATGCTGTCTGACTACTTATATAAAAGAGAGAAATAAGCCTTCGCAGGCTCGCTGATGAGATGAAAGGGTGCTCTTGAGTGAAATAATGAGCTGGTCAAAGATCCCACCAGCTGAAAATGTTTTGCAGTGATGAAAGAAGTAGGAAGACAATGAGATTTACTTTAGACAGACATGCATGTGTGCTTCAACGCTATTAAGAGGGAAAGGGATGGAGAGATTTACATTAAAAAAAGAAAGAAATCATAGTAATGGGCAGGAAACCATAGCACACACACTGTATTACATTATGCATGCATGCAGCATGTCTCATCAAAACAGCTGTTCTCGTTTTCCTACCTGCACCCCAAGAATGCCAAAGATGATGAAGAACGCACAGCAGATGAGAACAATGTTGCCAATGGGTTTGAGGGAAGTGATGAGGGTCTCCACCACCAGCTTCAGCCCTGGAGCTCTGCTAATCACCCTGAGGAGAGCAGAGGGGGGAGAGCAAGATAAGAAAAAAATAAATGTGTCTTATTTAAATGTAATCCTTATTTTACATTTTCTGTCCATTGTTGAGATTGTTAATAACTTTGCTTTTTTTAACTTGAGAAGATAATACCAAAAACAAGGGCCATTTTCAACATAACATGAAAATCCGCATATGCAATTTACTTCCTAATTATTACTTTGTCCATACCTGAGGGGACGCAGTGTTCTGAGCAGCCGGAGTACTCTAAGTACACCCAGGATCTTGGCCCCACCCGCCATGGACACGACAATGTCAATCAAAGACACAAAAACCAGGAAGCCATCCAGAATGTTCCAGCTGCTGCGCAGGTAAGCCTGTTCACCCACATACAGACCCATGGAAACCACCTGGAGAGAGACAGGTTGGTGAGGCAGCCTATTACGACATGGACTGTCTGTTTCTGGACCAGCTCTGTGAAATAAACTGTCAAGTGTGTTGCACAACGAAAAAACCAAGGTGGAACTAAAAGAACAAGTGGACGAGAGTGGAGATACAGACATGAAAAGTCATCAGCAACTGTAGAACAACAGGCTGTTGACACTAACAAGATATTTTACACACTCAAGCTCACATGTACACACACACACACACACACACACACACCCATGCCAAGAGAGTGTCCAGAGCAGACATAGACTTCATCTGCCACACATAATATGTGCACGTGCGCAAAACAAACGAAACAGAACACACACAGCAAAATGGCACCTATGTTTAATAATGAGATACACACACACACACTTGCAGGTGACACACATTTATTGTAATATCCATTGGTGCAGTGATATGCTGTGTATGTCACAATGCCTTTGACTTTGCTCGCAAAAACATTGTTGTGAAACCGTTTGACATTATCATGGTCCTCTGTGACTTCAAGAGTGAAGGAGAGATGTTACACAGGCATTGTAATACAAATGCACACAGCTGGATTTGGTGTTTTTCGAAGCAGCACTGGGAGCATCAAAAATCTGCAACTGACATTTGAAGCTGTTTGCCAAGTGTCTGGTAAAGCTTCAGAGGGACGGTGGGGGTTAGCGTGCAAACATATCAAGGTGGTGGAAAGATCAGCGCCTGGCAAACATCTTACTGTAGATCTGAATGCCAAAACGCAACAACAACGCATTGAGTTCACAATTCTGATTATATATTTTTATTTATTCTAATAATTTATTGAGAAATAGTACAGGAAATAGCATTGCTTTGTCATATAACTAAAATCACTCAACCTATTTTTTAATAGAGAGAGCTACATTTTGTCTGAAGCTGCCAACATGCTCACCAACTCCTCAACCGTTGTACACAGCGCTAGACTCAGTGGTGGAGTCCCACGGAGAGATTGATGCCACACAAACAAGCAACACACATTATGAAGATACGCAAGACTTGGACAGACAGAGACACAACGGGGAGGCATGTACGGCTCGGCCAGGGGGCTGACAAGCCTGTGGCTCCTTGACGGGCTGTGATTGGTTAATAATTGATTGTGGGAGTGCATAATTGATGACCCACTTGTGCCAAAGCCTTTCGCAGAGACTACAGAGACAGTGGCGGAGGGAGGGAGGGAGAGAAAATAAAAGAAAGGAAGGGTGGGGAAAGATTGGGAGTTGGGGAAAAAAAAGCAGACTGATGAGAACAGTGGGACTTTAGGGAAGTGGAAACACAGACTTAAAAAAGAAGCAGTCAACATTAGCGAGGACAGGAAGAAGAAGAGCGTGTGGGGGAGTGCTGGAGATGGACTGCATCCAAAAAAGAAGACTAGCTGCTAATTAATGACATTGCTTAATTGCTCTATTCTCCAAAGCAACATGGGAATTGCCAAGAAAGAAGGGTAAGGGAGGGGTTGGGCTGTCGGAGCACTGAAGCGAAGTCAATTCAGCAAGAGAGACAGACAAATAGGGAGGACAGACCAAAAAGATGCCACTGTGTAGCGCCTGCACACAAACTACACACAGGACTCATTGGGAGTAATAGAGACAGGTTGCAATATGTTACCTTGAGTGTCATCTCGCTCACAAAGATGGCAGTAAAGATGTAGTTGGAGATGGTGAGAAAGACTCTTTCCTGGACCCAACATAGGGAAAGAGAGAGAGTTAGACAGAACGAATAGATGGGATAATAAGGGGTAGTAAAATTTCACCTACTGTACCTTTAAGATGATACAATTTAATTAGTTTTTGGAGAATACATGAAGCTATCACAAAAAGGCTGCAGACAGGAGCTTCTAGGCACAGATCCATACTTCAGAGGAACTTACCAAGCTGCCCTGTAGTATCTTGGGCCTCTCCAGAGCGACTGTAATGCAGTTGGAGAAGATGAAGGCCAGCACCACATAGTCAAACAGCTTATGGGCTATGATGGACTGGCATATCTGTCTGAATCTGGAGTAGCAGGGGAGGAGAGGAAAAGAGAGGAAAAGAGCGGAGAGCAGATCATGAATGAGTTGAAGAAGAATAAAGGAAGGTAGGAAGCCAAAAGTAGATGAATAGAGGTCGGCCACACTCTGCATACACACATGTTAAAGACTTCTTCCATCCAATCAGAATGGTTGCCAACTCCCCTGATAGTGCAACAGAGTTCCCTTGCATCTCAGTGAATAAATAGCCTCATTCATCCACTGTTTACATTGCTCCTAATTCAAAACAAATTACATTAACAACACTCTCTGAAGCACCAGACTCCGGAGTACAATGCTCTGTTGGGATGGCAGAATAAAGACATAAGAGAGAAACAGTCAGAGAGAGAGAGTGAGAGTGAGAGAGAGAGAGAGAGAGAGATATACAGAAAGAGATGGGATGTAAAAATAGTGAATATGCATTTCAAACCTTAACATGTGACACTGTGCACTGCCAAAACGCAATTAAATATCTTTGCGGCAGTGTTTATCGGAATGGATGAAAAGAAATAGAAGGAATCCAATGGGAGAGGGATTGTATTTTGGAACAAGCACAGGGACATTTCAATGCCTTTTATTAACCAGTTTCTATTTAAACTTCAGATTTCAATACAGCATCACTACAAGTTATTGTAGAATGTAATGGATTGTTTTACATTCACCCCCTGAGGCCTGTTTCTTGCTCTCCAACAGGATGCAAGAAAATATCAACAGGGCAGTGATCAATACTCTAATGTAGTCCTTCTCTGTGGAAGCTTGGCAACCTGTCCTTCCTATTGATGAGGTGAAAAACGGCATCTGCCCACCCATCCTTGATATTGTTTTGATGAAACACGTCCTGTGGCCAGCCGGTAATGTTTGTGTGAGAGGCTGCCGGTGTCTTTGGCTACGAAGCAGCCCACATTTTGCGGCAGCCAGATTTTGATGCAGACAATCACTGAATGCGCTGTAGACAACAGATTTGATTTGAAAGTGGAACAGAAAAAGGGGTTCGGGGTGTAAAAGTGACTCACTTGTTCTGTGGGGAGAATAGGAAGACAGACCAGTCCTCTCTGGACTCACACCACTCTGGTTTGTACGCTTCTAACATCTTCTGGACGCGGAAGCACAAGCTCTGCAACACACATATCAACACACACACATCATGGCATGCACCCAAAAACACACACAGGCACACAAAACCACACACACACACACACACACACATAAAGAGACCATGCACCATGCACAAAATAATCGGGCAACAAACCGCCTGTTTAGACTCGCTATATGAATTATTTACCAAAGTGAAACACTTCTATAGCAACAGCTCGGAGCATCCTCCAACATTACCATCTGCATAGCTCTCTCCCCCGCTGTCTAAATAGTCCTTTCTAATTAACCTTGTTTCTCTCATACACAGACTTGTTTACCATGAAAACAATGGGACTCCCTCGAGGCCCAGGTGATAGGGAGTGCAGGCTTTATACAAACTACTTGAAAATCCTACACAAGAGAGCGGGAGATTACCGCACGTGTAACATCGTGAACTTTAACAACAAAAGCTAATGGTTCGGTTATTGGGAATCACAAGCTCACATTGTGGTTCTTTGTTCTTTTTAGACGCTGATACAGACCGTCTTAAGGATGCTTATCTGAGTCTGTGTAATTCGAGTATCATAGGGAAGTCGTATGATTACTCCACTTACTCACCAGGCTTTTCCTAATGCTATTACCGTTTTACTCCCTCCCACACACACTAAACGGTAACTTACATATTCAATGTCATCGTCGAGGTCCTCCCGGTCCTTGCTGCGTGTGTTAACCTGGGGGAAGACGTCGGCCATCAGCTGGCTCTGGGGGTTTGCCCCTCCGGCCTGATCAGTGTGGTGTCGAGGAGGCAGCTGGAGAAGCTGAGACAGAGGAGTCTTCCCATTGCAGTCTTGGTGTACCCCTCCTAAAACACCCAAAGTGTCGAGCCCACTGCCACCACCACCGCCTCCACCGCCTCCACCGCCTCCACCGATAACCATCCCCCTGTGGAGAGCATGGAGCGTAATTGGGGGCAGCGGGAGGTGTGGCAGGGCCGGAGGTCCTGGGACCTGCAGCAGGTGGGGCAGCTCCAGTGACAGAGCTCTGCGGTCCCTCCTGGGTACAAAGTGACCCGGCAGCATCGGATGAGGAAGGTGAAGAGAGTTTGGAGCAACAGCGGGAGGAGAGAGGAGAGACTCCTCCTCATCCTGGTTAAGATGATGGAAGTGGCGGCGCGGCGATGAAGAGGCACGGGGACCTCGGATACGAAGGCTTCCTCCGACTACTCCGCCAAGACCCCCCAGGCCGTAGCCATAGAAGGGCCTTGCAGAGGTGGGGGTGAAGGCCGGACTAGCGGAGGGAGACGAGGAGGCGCATGGGCGGCATCCTCCCAGGCTGTTCCAGCTGGAACGACGGGCCCACAAGGCCTGAGGGTGGGTCGGCTGTGGGCGACCCCAGTTGTGATAACTTCGACCTGGAAACTGAGAAAGAGAGGGAGAAGTTTGTTCCATGGCCTGTACTGTATTTCTGAGCCACACTCTTACAAACAAAAAATAAACAGAACCAATCCAATGAAGCCACACATCTCACTATAACAAATAACATTGTTGCTGCAAATGATTGCCCTTGTCAAAGATATTTCCTATAAAATTACTTATATGTTCCACTTACCAGAGCCCTCTGCTCCAAGTTGGCCCGACCAAGAGAAATAACACTGTTCTTCCTGGAGCCGAGGGCAAAGGTCAACCTCTCTCCTGGAAACAGACCATGGGGAAGTGCGGACAAGTCCAGGTGCCCATTTGGGGTTAGTGTAGAGATCTTTGGGTCTGTAAGAAGGATGGAGTGGAGAGAAGGAGACACAAGAAAAGGGACAGGTGGTGATAAAAGGAGGGAGGAGGAGAGATAATATGGACGAACGGGGAAAACAGTTCAAGAAAAAAAGAAAGCATTAAACAAGCCCTTCCCTCCTTCTGTTGCATAACATGGCACACTCCATCACGTTACAACATAAACGTCCTAAAACAATGTTATGGGCAGCTCAGAGAGACAGAGGAAGGATTAATTTACACTAAATCACCTTAGAGGAGTCAGAGCGGGGCTCGTAAGGATGAAAGAGAGGAATATCTGCCAGTGGTTTGTCCGCTCTCTAACATCTTTTAGTGGAATAGGACTCCAGGAACGATCAACTTACTAAATGCTTTTCTTTTCACGTAAGCTGACATTTAAAAAAGGCACATTTGGGCTCAGAGGGACTGTGATCAGACATCATCAGAGACCTCCCTAATGTGCTGCTGAATGCTATTTTATACTGCATGACACTTTTGCTGATTCCTGGGGAGTTCACTTTTGTTTTGCCTACAGCGTGAAGAGGGGAGGGGGGTGTATGGAGACGTGGCATCTGGCATGCATTATTTAAAGCTGGTACAGCTTATATTTCTGCCAGGAAAAAGATAGTTAGACAACAGGCAACGGTTTTAATGCCCTTGGCACAATGAAACAGCTGATAGTGCTGAATGGCTGAATGGCTGGAGGCCTTAAAACACATATATGATAGTACACCTTTTACCAGTCAGACTGAAGAAGGCAAATATCTGAGATTATAATGCTGGGAACAGTTCTGCATGTTTTTCAATTCCGTTGAAATATGATTTCAGAGGTGAGATGAAAATCAATCTTTATTAAACAATAAAGCCCCGAAAGGCATTTTAATACCTGAGAGATGCAGAGAGTCTTTCTGCTTATCATTCTCCTCAAAATTACAGGAAGACCTGTCATCATCCGAGTAGGAGCGGTTTGCATCACCCTGCATGGGAAAGAGGGAGGAGATGAACGGGTGAGAGAGAAAGATAGACACAGGGCGAACATGGGAGGGATGGGGGGACACATCAAGGAAGAGGAGACGTAATGGAAGATGAAGGAAGAGTAAGGAGCAGAAAGTGGTTGAACGTGTAGAAATAATGACCAATCACAAATTAATTTAAATAGTAAACGCCAATCATTCCTTCTCTCCTATTACCAAACTCTCTAAAGGGCAATTTTCTCCCAAGCCCAGCTGCTATATTTCACTCATCAAATCTAGCTCTCAAACACTGAGGTTCAATTGTAAGCCATTTTATCTATACAGTATATATACAGTTTACTTGTTTTCTCATCCATGAACTATAAAACAGGAACTCTCCATCTGTGTGTCCTTCGCTTATCTCGAGAACCGTTCATCTGATCTCCTTTACACGTAGCGGGTGTATTGCTGGGGACGCAGGAGTGTGCAGTGTCATTTGGAATTTGGAAACGGGGGTTCAGGGCTCTGCAGACCGAGCGGAGCGCGTCATGTACAGCGGGCCGTTCACTTTTTCTGCTGGATGCTGGAGGTACTGACTGAACTCTCCTTCACTTCCCTGGAGCCAAGACACACGCGTTGATAACCGACAGGAACGGAGCCACAGCACAGCAAATCAAATTGTGTACGTTTTTGCTGTACTAACTTATAACGTTATCGCAAATATACATAAATAAATCTGTGCTCTACTTCATATAAGTGCTGTAATTAAGTAAAAACAAGCGACTTCAATGTCTATTTGGAATTTAATACATCCGGTGAGTGTTTCTGACCGATGAATGACCAAGTAGCCGCACTTAGCCGTGTTTCTGGGTCACTAAGGCCAGGCAGGTGTATTAGTGAGGAGCCATGTAAGTGCCGTGTCGGTCAAGTGTGAAGTTGTTTGATGAGCGGTTCTCCAGAAAGCTGCCAACAGCAAGACCAGAGGCTAAACTAAGCCCAGTCTAAACAGGTTTTGCAGGGGCACTGCACTAGTTTCTTTAACATATGACTGATTGTGTCACATTCTCAGCTTATAGCAAACAATACAAAATAGAACTACATGACATGATTACATAGCTTTTCCAATATTACATTGGGTTGTGTCTTCTGCAAAGTGCACACTATCCAATGCCCTAAATCAGTACGTCTTACCTCAGCTTGGAAACCCTCAACCAAGATGGCAACCAGCAAGTTGAAGAGCACATAGTTTCCAAACGTCATAAGAGCTACAAAGTAGAGAGCGGCACAGGGCGAGGTGGATGCCATCCCATTGTACAGCACCATGTTCCAGTCCTCCTGAGTCAGAATCTACCCAAAATACAAATACAAATAATAGATAGTCCATACACAGCCAAAAAAAACACCCATTTGACAGCAGACTTAATCAAGTTGTGAAACTAAAGTTTTGAAAGTGTGTGTCTGTGTGTTTAACCTGAAAGACGGTGACAATGGCCCAGAGCAGAGAGTCAAAGTTCTTCCTGTCGGGCACTGTGTCTCCTGCATCTGTCTTCAGACTGAACTTACAACCAAAGATATGCATCCCCAGGATACTGCAAAACAAGAGGAGATTTGTCTCGTGATTCAGCCAAACATGCTTTCATAGAATAAGACTCATGGGCTCCATGACATACTTCAATGACACCTGCAGACAATGTGAGGAATTATGGTATTGGATATAAAAATAGACCAAGGAACAGAAATAGTATACATTTAGAGATGATCAAAAGCTATAGAGCAATGAACAAACCCTTACCCACTCACACACATATGTAAATGACACATATGGTAAACACACATGCTGTACATAAACATATTGTAAGACCATTACAATCTTCTATTTCTGTTTCATTCCAAGCGTTACGTTTCTGTCTTTCACTCCCTCCCTCTGCTCTTTTTCTTCTACCTGCACCCATCTGTTTGCTGTCACCAAGGGACTGTGAAACCCAGACAACTCATTCATCGCAGCGTTCTTTAGGGGTTTATGAGAGGTTTTAAAAGTTGATGTCTTAGCCGAGAGGTACTTTACATTAACTGCTCACTAAAAGCTACAGGGGTGAAATGTAGAGGCAAAATGCTACTTGCTCAGCAGCATTAGCTGGTTTAAACCTCTGATGCCATCTGTCTTACTGCTGCGCTGCAGGCGTAAGGGGGCTGGTATCAGGTGCGCATACACACATGCATGTTAAGATACAAGCATTACGCTGCTGTGGAGCTCATATCTATGAAATAAAAATGAGTCACTCGCAACAATTACAATAAATTATTAAAATTACAATGATTTTGTTCATACTATCTTCATTTTTGGTGGTTGCCCACAGAGGTGGAACTGGAGGCGAAACAGAGTAAATTGTGTGTGTGTCTGTGTGTGTGTGTGTGCGCGCTGTGGGAGGGCAACAAGATGTAGGTTCAGGTTAATGATTATGTTTTTATTAATTGCAGTTTTCAGCATCTGCATCACAATATTCACTTAGATACAATGTTAAAGGCTGTATTGGGAATACTTAGAGAATCATTTTGAAATATGAGGACAACTCTCCCTCTCTGTTATATTTCACAGTTGACATAGTGGAATGATTGGATGGGTCTTTACTGAATTCATGCAAAGCTGATGGTGCCCTGCTAACCATCTTTACAGTCAAAACTAAATATATTCATATTCCATTTAAATCAAACTAATCTACCAAAACTCCATTAGAATTTGAGCTGACAGTTTAATAGTTATGTTTTTCTGTTATCATTGTTTTTTGGCCCGAGGCCTATCTGTCTAATTTAGTGGAAATTAAAAAAGTTTATTGTAGTCAAATTTATTGCTGACAGACACACGACTTAAGGTGCTTATAACTTTCATGGCAGAAGTAATCCTGGAGAAGGAGGCAGGTCAAAGAGAAAAGCCTCGACACAGCTGAGATACAATTTGGGGGCAAACATGATGTGGAACTCCAATAATTGCAAGTTAATCCTATTATTTTGCACAAACTGTGGCCTCTGGCTATGACTTCCTCCACCCAGATCAGCTACTATGTTTGACTTAATCTGCTGGTATTCTATCACTGCTTTTTTTTATGTATTCAAAGGTTTGGAGTGTCAACAAAACAAGCTGTCTGAGACTGTTAACTGTCAGGCACAGTCCTGCCCGGTGCACACGGAGGACACACAGGCATGCACACACGGTCCCCAACTTCACAATTCATGGTGACACTTTCCTGCCCTCTCTGTGTCTTACTGATGTATTTTCAGAGCCATATTCCACATAAATACATGCCCCTGTGCCCCTCTGTTACCTGAAGATGAAGATGAAGAGCATAAGCAGCATACAGAACGTGGCCACGTTGTCCATAGTCTTCATCAGCACAACCAGCTGCCGTCTCAGTGCAGGCATGAACCTCACCAGCTTAATGACCCTCAGCAGCCTGAAGGTCCTGAGCACTGACAGACCGCCGTCTGCCTGACCAATGATCTCACACACACTGCATGTGTTGAGCCGGGTGGACGTGTGTGTGTGAAACCCAGAGAGAAAGAGAGAAAGTGACAAGTTGGAAGATGAAATTGAAAGAGAAATGTAAAAATGGGTGGAGTGAAACATTTGCAATGTTATAATCATGGAATGTAGGGAGAGGAGGATTTAAAAAAAAAGAAACAGAAATCAATAGAAATGGAAAAAGCCAGATTAGAGAAGATAAGGGGATGAGTTGGTCCTTAATACTGAATAAAACACAGATATACTGTACAGTACAATCTATACTGGTTTGAGAAGGGATACTTCTGCATTTTACACATTTTATTCCCACACTGCAGTTCATATAGCAAACATTTGTCACGTAAATAAGTTGTGTAGTTTAATGCAAAACTCCATGTGGAATACACCAAAACAAGGAAAATCCAATTGGGAAAAAAAAGTGTGTCTTGAAACTCCAATAGATTAGATTACATGTTTGTACAAAAGCTCTCATATTTCAGTGGCATGATTTAAAGCTGTGAATGTAATGACAGTGTTTGTAAATATTATATCTCAATCTCAAGCTGACAAGCTAACTTAACATTTGGCATATCAATTTAGTTTGCAGACCTGATGATGACAATGATGCCATCAAAGATGTTATAGGGGTTCCTCAGGTACTCAAAGAAGCCAAAAGCAGTCAGCTTCAGGATCATCTCCAGGGTGAACATGCTGGTGAAGACAATGTTGCAGATCTCCAGGACATTGGTCAGCTGGTCGGGCTGCGTGGAGGGGTCACAGAAGCAAAAAAATAAAATGAGAAACATACCAAGTAAGATGTGGGAAACAGTCAGGCAAAGAGTGGTAGGCAACATCTAAGAGGGGTTTGAGATACGAGCATTCCAGGTTAAAAACAGGGCGATGATATCCACGGAGAGGCCGGTACAGACAAAGAGATAAAAACAATCACCGCTGCCGCAACAAAAGATGCTGGGGCCACTGCGGAAACAATTGTGTACGCATCACATTTCTCCGCCTGTGTTGAAAAGGCTGTCACTCAAACTGTCAGTCACTTGAAAAGAAAATTCTTTCCTTCCTGGCAAAGAAAATTAACGCACACACCTTATCTTAGATGGGCGACAGACAGAGAGAAAGGGAAGAGCCTGAAAAACAGGCCAACAAATTGAGGTCTGTTTTTTGCACAGCTGTTTATGTAAAGGAAAACTCATATTAGAAACAAAACAAAAAATCGGAAAGTGAGAAAGGGAATGGAGAGTGTGTATTATCTGTGTAACAGATGGAATCATATACTGGCTGAATAGGGATAGGGGAGCATGTTATCTGGACTTGGCAAAGAAAAACACACACACACACATATATATATATATATATATATATATATATATATATGAACAGAACACAAAAGAAAGAAACACACACGCGCCAGTCAATCCCGGATTTATTTCCATTTGTATTGTGTGTGTGTGTGTGTGTGTGTGTGTGCACAAGCAGACTCGCTTTATGAAGATATACTTTCTGTGTGTGAATGTGTGTTATGCACGATATGGATCAGATGCCTTCTCTGATACCCCTTGAATTTCAGTTTCAAAGCCGGTGGAGAAATAGCCAGCTCACCGTGCCAAAGTTAGCAAACCGTGTCAGAGGAAAACACACTCTCAGCTCTCCCCCTCCTCTAATCCGCTTTTTCTCCCAATCTATCTCCATCCCTCTAAGTTCTCTGTCCCCTTTTTTTTTTTCCTCTTTCAGAGTCTCATTATCTGGCAGACACATCTCTACCCAATCAATATCCTCCTGTCGATCAGAGGAGGGAGCACGGTTGAGGAAGAACCCGCCTGGAGGAGAAACCGAGGAGCCGAGCAAAGGGATTGTTTAGGGGTAGATGATGACATGATGGAGGAGAGGAGAGGGAAATACTCGATTAGAGGGGAGAAAGAGTAAGAATGATTCACGGGGTTGAAGACCCATTTTAGCTCGGTACGGTAGCTCACCACTTCTAAACAATTTAGTCATTACACACATATGACAAATATATATATTAATAATGTGTTGTATTAGAAGAAAGGGAATGTTGGGATAAATGGAGTTTCATCCCTCAGGAGTTATCTTTAACCTTGACCTACGATTTATTGCCATTGACAGAACCATCACAGCTCTGGACACCACAGTTTAAATCAGACAAAATACCATCAATCCTCCCTCTCCTTTCTGTTGTTCTCCTTCTTGACCCATTACCTGTCATTTCCTAACCCCGTTTCTCCTCCTGTCTTTGTACCTGTGTTCTCCAATGTAAAATGTTCCCTAATATTCCGTCTCCTAAATAAGACGCACACATAGTTCTCTCCCTGTTTCTCTTTTGTATGCCTTCAGTCAGTGTGTGAATGTTGCTTGAATATGAATGCACGAGCTACAACATCCAAACGTGAATTCCAATGTGCCAATTTCTTTTCCACACAGAGATGTCCAGACACGAACACACATAACAAGAATGCAAATAGCGGCTCATCTTTAAATTTGCTCACGTGCAACATCATTTGATGACTAAGTGAGTAAAACTCAAACATAAATATGTAGAAAAACAGCTTTGAGAGTCAAAGATCACAAAGGAAAATATGCAAGGACATACCTCCCGCAGAACAAAATGATTATTTTCGTTTGAAACCACACACTTGACGTGAACATTTCCCTTAAGCAGGGGGTGGTGCGAGGAAGGAAGCCTTGTGGTTAGTTAGTTTTCGAGGAGAAGCACATCAGCTTCAGAGTTCCTGTTTTCGAACACAATTGCAAGACGGAAGACTTTTCACTGCCGAGCAGAAACACACTTGAATCACTGCTTCTGTGTCAGCCTGTGGAAATTGTGGCGGGAGAGACAGACTCGAGAGAGAGAGACAGAGAAAGCGTCTGCGAGTGTGCGCATGGAAATGTGTTTGTCTGTTTCTGCATACGTGCCTTCTTTGAAACGCATGCACACACACACACACACACACACACACACACACACACACACACACACACACACACACACACACACACACACACACACACACACACACACACACATAATCACGCAGGGAATTGAGCTGAAAACTGCCGTGTAACGGGAGTCTGCTTCGCTCTTCCCGTCTCACTCGTCTCCTCCTCTTCCTTTCCCCCTCCCCACAACCCTTGTTTTATTTTTAGAGTCTTCAGAGATGAGAGAAAGCAACTACTCTGTACGCTGTCAAAGAGTGCGTGGGTGGATGAGAGAGGGAAGCGGGGAGACGGAGGTTGAAACTGAGGGAGGTAAAAGAGAGTCAGACAGTAGAGACACTTGGGGTAAGGAGGGAAGGACGGAAGGGAGGAAGACAGCGAGGGAACAAAGGAGCGAATGGGAAGGAACATGCAAAGGAAAGGTGCACAGAGGGATTTATGGAGAGAATAAGGGCAGAGAAGTGGAAGTAAAATTAGCAAGGGGGGGAAGAGAATGGCACGAGTTCAGAGAGAGAAATAAAGTAAAAATAAAAAGCTCTTTTTTATAACAGCTTGTGTATGTACCTGCATGAGTTTCTGTTGGTGCGTACACACAAATATAAAACAAGATATGTGTTTATGTGCTGCATACACTGGACACAAATGGACGTGTGTTTATGTGTGCACACTTGCATGTGTTTGTATATTCATGCGTGCATGTGTAGTGTTGGCAGGCTTCTCCCACTCTCTCTCTCTCTCTCTCACAGACACCTGCCTTGTCTGTCTCTGAGGAGCCTGGCCAATGTTAAAAGCCAGCTTGGTTTTGTCTGCCGCTAGGCTAAATGTTTACACCTCTGTCAGGAAGCTGCATGGCAGTGATGCTCCACTCCCACACGCATGTCATCTGCTATTATGATAGTTCTAGTAGCAAGGCTTCATCAGCAGTGATCGTGGTTTATCTGCTGAGGCTGAGGTAATACGTGGGAGTGAGAAATGATTACGCTAACCGATCTATTTACGCTGTAGTATGTCAGTCTAGAAATATTAACAGCAATGCATTTGCTGACAATGAATGGCAAGGACCATTGTATTTATCAATATCCAAAACATTCACTATCTTTGGCTAATTACAGGCATCTGAAATCAGTTCACAAACACAGTATACCCGTCTCTGGTATTAGTTTAACAATGAAAGGCCTCTCTTCAGTTAAAATGGCATATCGTAATAGTGTCAGTAACAATGTTTATGTGATAGAATAAACTATATCATCTTACCTGGTTATGATGCTCGATGCCCATGCTGATAGTGTTGATGAGAATAGCGATCATTATGCCCCTGCTGAAGTACTTGCTCTCTACAATGCCCCAGAGTTTCCTCCTCATATCATTCCAAATGTCTTTACAATGTCCAAAGCATGTCCTCTTCCTCTTCTTCTCTCCATCTCCCTTCTCCTCCAGATGGTTCTCGTCCTTGCTCGTCTCTTTCACTGCATCCTCCTCATGTTCCTCCCCGTTGGTGGAGTCTCCCACCGCCCTCGCCCCCTCTTTCAGTGATAATGCACATATAGGGCAGTCCTCAGGGTTCGGAGGGACAGCCAGACTGATGGAGTTAGCGAGTGGCTGAGAGCCGTTGTCTTGCTTGTTCTGGTGCGGACATTGGGACGCTAGAGAGATGGGAATACAAAATTAAAAAAGAGACAATATGTGCACTTTCATTTCATCCCTCAGGTGCTCTTTTGCGATGCAAAATATACAGGATGCGAGCATTTGCAATAGTTGCAAAAGTTTCTAAATTAGATTTTGGGCCAGAACAGTGCCAGCTACACCTCGTTGGTGGCTATACCATATTTCATTTAACTTACCATCCATTATGTGGGCATGAATTACACAATCAAGTCAGGTCGCGACAATGTTTTTAAAGTAACTAAAACATATTCAACTCATACTGTTAAACAACGACATGTGTTGTCTGAGAGGAAAATGTTAAATGTTACATACGACATATTCACATAGTCATTTGCTGAGGCCCTCCTACTCACTTTTTGGGTGCCTGGAATGATGGCGCTCTCCGTTCACGTTCCCTCCACCGCGCCTGTTGCCCCTGCCTCCTCCAGCTGGCGGGGGTTTGCCCCTCAGCTGGTAGTAGAAAGCTGCCGATCTCCTCTTAGCCTTGCGGAGGACGTGGCATATCAGCTGGAAGATCTCCTCGTAGCAGTCTCCTGGCTCAGCCATGCTGGCCAGGGTGGAGGATGACAGGCACTGTGCCCTTTGCTCCTGCATCAGCTGGTGTTCCCGCTGTTTCGTCTCCGAGAACTGGGTGGCGATAACCACCAGGCACAGGTTGATCATGAAGAATGAACCGATCTGGACGGATGGAGAACAAGGAACAAAAAGTTACAGACTGTATGGAGGTGGGACTTGTTGGGTGAGTCGAAAAGCGAGTGCAAACAATAGAAAATGACTGCTGGGATTAAGAGCTACTATCTAGCCCGAAGAATATCTTGTTCAATAGAAAAGAAAGTTGTTAAACAGTAAGTGCAGAAATCAAGATTAAACAAACTTAACCCAGAGGCAACCCAAACTAAAACAATAAGAACCAGTGCAGTGTCTTATTTAAATAACCAGACTTTGGCTTTGGTTTAAGAAACCTGAAATATGTAAATAATTGTGATTTCCCAATGGTAAATATAGATTTTGAGCTCTCACACTGGCTGATTCTAACAATGTGTGCTAATCCCCCTGTAGAAATGATACGCCGCATGTTAAAGGCCTCTGAGGGCCGGCTTCCCACCAAACTGAGGCTGATGGGAGTCGACAGACAGAACCAACACACAAGCTCAAAGCACAGTTCAGCGTCCGGCTATCTTTCACTTTCCCTCCCACCTCTACTCCAACTCTAACTATTTCTTTGCTATTCTCCCATGCTGCACAAAGCTTCCGACGAACATGTCTTTGCCCATCAGTACATCTTTATTTGTTACTCTTTATTATTTGTTAGCTTTCATTTTCTTAAAATGAGTCAAAGTGAGGGTTGGAGCGATCGTAGCAGAGAGCATTGTGAATGATACGTGCATGGCTGACCCTTTTAGTGGCAGTAATGGGAATCACTACAGGACAGCTGAAATTACTTTTATTGGACAATACTGAGCTGGATGTGGAACAATGATTAGATCAATATTCGCTAATGCTGAACAACTGAAAAAGCGGACTTGGCAGCTTGTAGCAGAGTCTCAGTTTTGTTCATTAACAATCCGTACATGTTTCGCTGTTTCTCCTCGGACAAAGCTCTCAAACAGACACGTATTGAGAACCCACACAGACGGCCATATGCACCTACGAGGCCAAAACATCTGGCGCTGGAACACTCAATAAAACATGCACAGATATACAAATTCAGACTTAATGACACGTCCACCTATAGACTTTCATCCAGAATGATCAAAGATGCAGGGCGAGGACTGGAGAAGCTGGGAGGAATGAAAAAAAGGGAGCGAATCCAGAGATAGAGAGAGGAAACATAGCAGAGAGGTAGAAAGGGAGGAGAGATGCCCATCTGTGTCCTGTGGGTCAAACAGGTCTGCAGGTGTGTGCGCCTTTGATTTCCCTCCAGGCTCTCGCTTCTCTCTGTGTGTGTGTGTGTGTGTGTGTGTGTGTGTGTGTGTGTGTGTGTGTGTGTGTGTGTGTCGACAGTATTCTGTGATTCTGATCAGTAGACAGCTTTGCGCATAATCAGGGAGGGCAGTCCAATATCACGCACTCAGATGATCACTGCATTATGCATGCATGCATGCAAACACACACACGCACACACGTCCGTTCTCACTCACACTGACAAAAGGATGTGTGATCACACACTCACGTACACAAATTAGGATGGCGGGCTTACTTTACAACGAATTGCATGTGTCTATGTGATTCCATACAGCAGCTGTCACATACATTTATGTGTATACATATACTCTCTTTTTCGCACACACAAACACCTTCCTAATAACTGCCCTCGCTGAGCTCTAAATCACTTTAATCCATTTACTCACACTCTTCAATGTGACACCAATAAAGACTCTGAGATGGAGCACTTGACAGTATATCAAGTGTCGAGCAGATATAGTTGAGACTCTGTCTGACACTGTGGAGGTCAACTTGAGTTTTGTACCTGGGAACAAAAGCTTACAGGATCAACTAACAAGCTTAAAGCACAGGGCGCTGTAACTTCATAATGACAAAACACACGCACACACAGAAACAGAATCACTACATAACGAAAGAATGAGAGTCAAGGTGACCCTCACCCTGTGAACAAACACCTTTGGGACTCGTGAAAGTGCCTGACTGAAAACTTCTTGTAGTATCAGCAACACTTCTATGGCGTCTTTGACTACAAGTTGCCGAACAGACTGGAGCTTTGCCCGGAGGCTCAAAAGGAGCGGCCATGTTTCAATCCATCACGTTCCACAAAGGAGCCGTGTGTTTGCCTGATTGTCAGCTGTTGAGCTCTGTATATTAAACTTATTTGGTCAGCCCTCACAGCCTAAATGTAACAAACACAAAGTTTGACTTCACATCAGGATGTAATCAACTGTTCAGTTCAATGTTACGTGTGCTGCGCTGGTTATGACTATAACTGAGGAATGGGGCTAAACAATCCAGAGGCCATGAGATTGTGATCAATGTAGCAGCATAAACGCGGCAAAAGCGATTACACAGTGACTCCATGTCAACTATCTTTTGGTGCCAAAAGGTGTTTACACTGGGAGTGTCACCCTCAGATCAGATCTGCCAGAGGGGATGAAATGTGAAGCCTCAGTCATGATGCCAATAATCTCCACAGCCTAATAAACACTATGTTGTGATGACGAAGTCTGTGGATGTTTTGTCAGTCGTGCACTCTTTTAAAGTGTGGTTCCCTTTCAATATATTCTCGTGGGGAAATTGTTCAGTGAGCTTGTGACTGATTGGTGTATTCACTTACCCTCCATTCATTAACTCTTACTTGTCTTTCTTTAATATAATTTTGCAGTTCTCCTCTCACCTCATTTCCTCTCTGGTATTATTATTTTTTATCTCACCTGCAAGCTTTACAAAAGACTGCATGTCTATTTCTTTTTGTGTTCACCTGCTGGTGGGAAACCTCTGGGACTTTTATTGAGCACGTCTGCTGCTCCAGAGCGACTGAATGCAGGTTTTGCAGACAGCCGATGGCATATGAATGCAGAATTAAAGAACCTTTATTGTGCCATCATCTGGCATTGGCACACAAAAAGCTGATCTAGCTCTTACACATGTGTGCAGACATAATTTTTGTCTTTTGGATATACATTTTCTCGTCCACTTCAACTCCTCTTCTCTCTCTTTTTTTTCCCTACTCATCACCAAATAAAACTTACATAACATCCACCTCTTTCCCTCGGACATTGATTGTAGTCAGTCCTTTATGCTACTATTGATTTTCACAAGTCAGCTGTTATGGAAATAAAATTTACTAAATTAAAAAACAAATACATGTAGGAATGCATTTTACTTACAATGATGAGTAAAATGAAGTAGATGAAGTTGTAGAAGGAATGGGCATCCATCACATAATACATGATCTCCACCCAGCCCTCCAGAGTGATCACCTGGATGAGGAGGAAAGATCATTTTCAGTTAAGAAGAGAACATTAAGAAATACATATTTACAAGTTAACGTGACAGGGCTTGCTCAGCTGAAAGAATATAATTGCAAAGTTGTGTAACAGTCAAATAATGCGAGTGCTTAGGTTATTCAAAATGAATTCCTTCTTTTGAGAAGCATGATTGGATTTAAATAGTTCAAGAGCCCGAAAAACAACAAGCAATTATTTTATTGAAATAGTTGAGCAGGCACTATTGTTGAAATCTAATCTTTTAATAACTTTAGAATTCATCTAAAACATATTTTTCTCAGATTCATCCTATTACAACCTCACCAGCCTTCAAACTCAATAGGACACACCTGAAAAATGACGATCCAGGCGTAGACGATGTTATCAAAGCTGATGGCCCCTTTGTGGGGGTTGGTACTTCCTGTGTGGCATCGAGTGTAGTACTGGTTCCAGTTGATGCACAGGCCCACTGCTTCCCCAGCACCACTACCGTTGGCCAGCGGCTCAGGACTCAAGCCCAGAGTTTGTCTGTGCAGTGCGTCCTCCCTGTCCAGGCAGCATGTGCGTCCTCCTTCGCGCCTCGCCGGCACATCAGCACACGACATGATGCCGTTGTCGGACGCCAGGGAGCAGATGAAGGGGCGCTCGTCATCCTCGTCCGCCTGGTAGTACGGAGCAGGTAGGGTCATACCTGAAGAGCTGGGGTCGGCACAACGTGAGAAACTATTGGTTAGGGAATAAAATCTTTATGCATAATAAAGTACATCATATATTTGTATGGAAGAAGGTCAAGAGAGGAGAATGTAAAGTAGTCAACCAAGCCTGTTGGATAAGTGCATCATTGAAGGGTGAACAAAGACATGCAATTGATACTGCATGAACAGTATATGCTCTCTTCCTTTTTTCACTCTCAGTTATAAACACAACAAATCTATATACTGTATTTGTTTCTCTCCCTCCCGGTCTAATTTAAAAACACACACTAGAAAGAAGAAGATCCAGGAGCTGCTGACCTTACTAGACTAATAAATGAATCAGTATTGAGCTGTAAAAGACACAGTATGTGTTTTTGAGAGAAAAATCGTACCCAGCAGTGGACTAACGAACACCGCCTAAAGCCAGTGCAGAAAAGCAAAGGCATGCTGACAGGTGTGCACAGGTGTGGGGTCATGACATGGGCAACATGAGTGGCTTGAGGAGAAATCAAGCAGCACCGAAGACATCCCCTTCCATGACATATAGTCCTCTATCAGCTTGGAACAGAGAAGTGTGTTTCAGATTGCCACTTTAAATAAGCAATCGAAAGTTTTACAGCAGCCGTTGTTGTTTAGAGATCAGAGTACTACACTTTGTTAGTCAGAGAACCAGAGAATTTGAATTATTTGTTGCCTCTTTGCAGTTGACTTTGCATCTCAGGAGGGTCACTGAACCCCACAGCAGCTCATGTGTTCTTTCTTTCTCATATCTTTTGTTTTGTTGTTTTCTCCTGGTTGGAAGAGTTGAAACTAATGCATCCGTTCTCACAAACCCTGAGGAGCCCTGATGCCAGCGTATCAAACATCCGTCATTGCATCAAATGTAACATATATTGAAATCTTTGCCTTCAACGTCCTCTCAGAACTACTCAAACAAGACGTAAATAGTTGCACTATTTTGCAGCCATTCTCGCAAATACTACAAGTGCTTTACAACGGGATGTTGAATGCTAAATAAAATAAAAAATACAGGGACAGCTCTGCGCTGATTACCCCGCTGAACACAAAGGACCTCATTTGCTGGGACTTTAACAGGTGGAGGAAATCATACACCACTCCCTCAGATGCAATGGGTTCACAAGTGAAGGATTTTAATGAGTAGCACGAGGTCACTGGAGGGTAGCTCTGACAAGAGTCTTCCAGTGGTCACACATGATTTGTAATCTTCTTATTCTGAGAGAAACAGGCCGTTCTCTCTTCATGTATTTGTGTGTTTGTGGGATGTCCTGATATTGAAGCAGCCGTTTAAGGCACAGGCAAAACAGAAATGAAAATGTTACTTACTGGGCTAACTCACCGATTGACAAGCACATCATTGGAGATGAGTATGTTAAGCACCAGATAACAGATTGTTTAATCATGTAAACTAAGTCAGGTGGAAACTCTATGTGAGAATGTGTGTGTTCCCTCGCATGAAATCAGCAGGAAAAACAGATTACGCTCTCTTGCATTGACACCTACACACAAACACACACCGCCAAGGAACTCATTCAGTCCCTGTACGCGCCCCTCTGGAGTGAGTGAGAGGCTGATTCCTGCCAAACTTAATGACACACATCTCCAAACTCTGAATCTGACTGATTTACCATCTGAAGCACCTCGTCATTTCCTGACATCGTCTCTCATACCTCTCAGTCTTTTACTTCATATCAAGGGACACAGTTGTATCTGCCTCTGTGAATGTATTGCCAGTTGGCTACCATTGCTTTAGTTATGTGCTGATGGGGCTTTTGTGAGTCTATAGACACATGTTATGACAAATACCAATAAACAGTAGAACACATGTAAGCATTCAAAGCACTCTTGCCTCCATGAAAACAATGTTAATAACGCGTTAAATTCAAAGCAATCGAGTTAAATCATTTAAAGAGAAATAGCAATAAGCAAACAAATGACATGAAACCAATGCAACATTTAGGGGAAACCATCATTGAGCCAGTAAGCAAGCCCCATTAGGTGTATATGTGAGATCAGACATGACTGGAGTACATGATGGCAGGGTGTGGATGCTCATAGCAAGGTCTGGGCCTGGGGAGGACACAAATAGAGCCTCTCCATCAGCGGGCCCATTACTGAACACTCACATTTAGGATCCTTGGACCTACAGTATTAACTCATTGCATTGTCTCCGTCTCACACTTCAGCCCTCCTTTGGCTGTCTTTCTATTGCTTTTTTCCCCCACATTTTATCCCCGTTTCTCACTACACACCAGTCTCCTCTAAATTGTTATCTTTTGCACAGGGGGAGACTTAGGAAAAGAGTGGCTAAGGGTAAATCATATTTAATGCACACACCTGCACAACCGCAGCTGCTTGCACCCTGCTGCTTACTCTCTCACTTCCACTCATCTCCCCCATTCAACGTCTCTGCAATTTTCTAATTTCCAATTTTCCCTCCCCTGTCTCCCCCCCCATCAATAGCGAGATGGATGCTGCTGACATACATAGGAGGAGATTTCCTCCTTTTACCTCAACAGAAACCCCACACATGCATGCACACTAATTCCAGGATCGATAGTAACAGTGGACATATCAGGCTGTACCGCTCCCCATTGAGTGGCTTAGAAACCAGGCATTGATTGGCGAGGTTTGCAGGTATGCACTGAGACACACTAAGCTCACACAGTTTATGCAATGTAGGACACAATGGACTGACAGCAGAGATGGACATAAAAGAAATAAGAGAAAGGTTGTCAGTTGCGCTACATTGGAGGAAGGGATTAAGACTCAGAGACAGAAAGAGAGAGAGAGAGAGAGAGAGAGAGAGAGAGAGAGAGAGAGAGAGAGAGAGAGAGAGAGAGAGAGAGAGAGAGATGGGGGTGGGGAAGACCCTGTAGAGTAGTGGAGCATGAATGAAGCATGTTGCCCCCCTACTGGTGACTTGGCATGACACAGCATGGCAAAGCAAAACCTGGCATCACACTGAGAACACACCTGCCAATGGAGAGCGAAACGAAGGACTACAATCAAGGCTACATTGTAGCAGAAAAAAAGGCAGTTTCCAGAAATCATATTAAATGAGACTCTGGGACAGTTGGGAGGGGAAGATGGCATGGCAGGAAAACACATCTTATAAAAAATATATACTACGGGGGACTAAGAAGGAGAAACGGAGACCAACATGCATGGAACCTCCTTGGAAGTACATGGGACAAGCTTCACTTTATGATAAAAATGGCTCTTGAAGTGCCGTTGGCTTCCACTGTGTGGCCACAAGTGTAAGATAGGTTTTGAAATGTGGCAGCTCAGCGGTGTGAATGTGTCTCCACAACACATTGCCTTGTCGCTCTATGTATTCTCTTTCAACTTGGGTAAATAAATAAGGATTGGAGGTACTAGAAAGGAACTCTAGTAAAATATTCTGAGAAGGGAAACAAGCTGCCTGGTTGGAGACTTAAAAAATAAAGAATAAAACACAAAGGAAAATAAGGTAGAATAAAGCAGGTGAAGAGAAAGGTAGAGATCAAAAGAGCGAGTGTGTAAAATGGCAAAGTGAATGCTGCACTTGACTGCGACACTTGGCCCACTCTATTTTAACCTCTCAGAGCGCTAACGTTAGCCCTTTATTTAGCATAATAGTCCTCAAGCGCTAACTCACTACATGCTTTCTAATTAAGCACTCAAGCACCCTGACTAATCTCCATAATGTGTTAGTAAAATACTCTAAAATAATATGCTAAATATAACCTTGATTAAATAATAGGTAACAATCGGCTGACCAGCCTACTGGAAGGCAACGTTTTCTAATGCTGGACAACAACATAGGTGTCTTCTGATCCTCCTGATCAAAATTGTGTCTTTTTGCTTTACGCCATTTAGAAAAGCTAAAGTGGAGTCGTCACTTTAGCCCAGTGAAGATGAATGTAGAAAACATTAGCTTAAGAAAACGTGTGAAGTGATTACTGTAGAGGTTGTTACGGTTCATGGCGCCTCTCAAGTTTAAGGTGAGGACAAAGCTGGCAGGACGGTGCCAGCTAACAGACACGTGTCGTGTTTCATCTGGCTATGAGATCTGTCATTAGTACACGCTGTGTCAGCATAATCTGAGACACAGAACAGAAGGCACAGGGTAGTATACATGGCTTATATAAATATTAGAACGAACACATCAGGGGCGGGGGACTTTCTAGCCAGCTGATGCCAGCATGAAAAAGGAGACTGAGAGAATGCGATAAAATCAAACACTCCTTGAATACTGGTGAATGTCACTCACACACAGACTCAGTAGGTGATGCCGTCATGTCGGCTCATGAATATGGAGGAATGCAGCTGGAATCTAATCAAGTTCTTAGTCACAAACTGGGAAAAACTCTTACTGTTGTTTTGAAGTGCGAGAGAGAGAGATGGAAGGAGGAAAAGGTTGAAGCGCTGGAAGACAGTTATGCTGATGTACTGTATGTACGAAAGTAAATTACATAAAATCTTGAATGAAATTCATGTGAAAACACACACACTGACTTATTTTTTAAGGATCAAAGCAGGGACCCATGAACAACGCTGGGTAAAATGGACAACATTCAGAGAAAAGACGAGTAATGTTCTCAGCTGCACTGTATGAATGGACCAAAAATTATAATGAATGATTGGTGACCCCAATTTTTTATTTTTATTTACTTATTTATTTTGTCCACTGTTTTGTCATTTACAATGATTTGTCGCGTTTTTTGTTAACTGAAAAAATAAAGGAATAAAAAGTAAAAAAAGAAAACACACACACACACACACACAGACACACACACTTTTACTCACAGGTTGAAGTTCTTCTCCAGGTAGCAGCGGTTCCTCAGTAGGCCCGCCCACAGCTGCACACCAATGATGCCGAAGATGAAGAAGACGAAGAAGCAGAGCAGCAGCACATTGCCTAGCATGGGTAGCGTGTCTAGCAGCAGGTTCACCAGGATGCGCATACCTGTGTGTTTTCAGCAGGTCAATCAATCAACCCAAAAATAGATTATCACAGGCTTATACCATTGATGAGGAAACACAACATTTGCATATAGATTGCTTCGTTGCACAACTTCTCTTGGGTGTGTGGACTCTACTGAAGGTCTATTCACACTAAACCTACAGACACAACGGAAACAAACAAAGCAGGACTTTGATAACATTCTGGATCCAGCATGTTGTGAGGTTTAGGCAACTAAAACCTTTTGTACATGGGAAAGTCCTGTTTTTGGTTAAATATTGAAAAAAAGTACGCTTCAAATCAGTCTCGACTGGAATTTAGCCAAGAACAGCATCATTAACCATAACCAAATTATCTGATTAATCTAAACATGAAGATATCAATTATATTTTCGATTTTCCAGATATGTTTGTGAAAAAGGCATTGCCACCGAGTGCATTGGTTATAACGCATGCCACATAACTTCAACTTGTTGGTTATATTCCGCCTGCTTCCTGTCTGCCTCTTCACTGTCAACTGTACAATAAAGGCAAAAATGCTAAGATAATCTTTAAAAAAGAGAAAGTTCACTTAAATGACAAAAATGAGTAATCCAGTTGATATTATATTCACTTTAAAACACATTTGCTGTATTTAACCATAATGTATCGACAACATTAGTTATTTTAAAGCATTCCCAAAAATTTTGGGCATTTGTTTGAGACATCCACAGCTATTCAACTGCTGCTAATACGTGCAAACTGACTTGAAAGCTATGCTAACTACCTGGTGTGCTAACTACAGTCCATCCCATAAACAGGCAGGTCTCATTCATGATTAGATGAACAGTAATTGTAGAAATACAAGCGTGTCCCCTGTTGACCTCTGATGACCTCATCCCCTGTTGATGGATCGGTCCTGCAGCAATGAAATATTGAGGTGTGAATATTTGAACATAATGACAGCTGATTGGGTTACGAAGAAAGAGAGAGGTGAAACCCACTGATGAGATCACAGCAACCCCGTACTGACACCTGAGAAAGGTGTGTGTGTGTGTGTGTGTGTGTGTGTGTGTGTGTGTGTGTGTGTGTGTGTGTGTGTGTGTGAGACACTATGTGGATGTCTCCAATTATCTGATGTGTGTGTGTGTGTTTTTCAATGCCACACTGGGATCCGTGAATAACAACTCAACAGTAGGTTAATGTGTCGTAAACACAACAGTGCATCTAAGTTGTCAACAGACTGAATGACAGGAGAGAAGCTGAGAGAGAGAGATGATGATATACACACGTGCAAATACCTGAAATTCATGCACTACACACAAACACAAAACTATTGAAAAACAATCGCAAGCAGTGAAAGGAAGTTCTCAGTGCTAATCAATGCTGTCACTCCATTTAGATTTCTACCTAGATTTGTGATCATGACAGTGTGCTCATATTTAGAGCCTCCTTTATCAAATCAACATACAGTGCGTGTGTGTGTGTGTGTGTGTGTGTGTGTGTGTGTGTGTGAGTGAAGGCACAATTTATTGTTACAATGATCTCTAGAATATGCGAAGTTTTGCATTTAGAGATGCTTCTGGTGGAGCCAGTTTGCTGTCTCTTTTCTCTGGATCTGACACCTTAAGACTAGTTAACGTTACGGATATGATTCGGATTGTGATGATAAAGATAAATTGCCAATGTTAGACTGAGCATGATGCTGCGATATTGACCCATGGCGATCGGATCATCTATTGGCAATCTTGAGTAACCACGATATATATAAATATATTTTTAAGGGCAAGTTAAATCCTGAATTTGGCCAGTTGTGAATGACACATGAGAGCACAATGTTTAAATTTTGGATTGGAAAGTAATAAAGTAAAGAAACTGAAATTTGGGAATCTATGGGGAAAAAAAATCCTCAAGAGTCCAGAAGAAATATGTTTTTCCCCCTGAGGTGAGTATTCACCAGTCTTCCTCCTCTGACTAATTTGTCTCGTCAACTGGTATTAAATGGAGAGCAGTGGAGTCGCTGGTGTGTATGTGTCTCTGGTGGCGGCTGGAGGCGAGTCTAAATGTGTTTGTTCCCCAGGGTCCTTGTCATTAGGCCACTGTTCCATTAGGCCTAATTGGGTGAAGAGAGGGAGAGACGGATGGAGGGGGAGAGAGGGAGAACAAGAATGAGACACTGCTAGAGGGTGTGCCGGAAAATAGGGGAGTGCCAAAATAAGAAATAATGCAGGAAAGAACAAAGAGAAAGAGAAAAAGCTACACGCAAACAAAACCCAAACATTAAAGGGAGGGAAGCAAACAAAAGTAAGCAGAAAGAAAAGAAACAGTACGGTATCACACAAATCAATAATGTGTTCTCTGCTTTTCGTGGTTTGCCTTCTCTCTCTCTCATTCTCTTGCTCCTTCACTACCTGCCTCCATCTCTCACCTTGCCGAGTGACTACACCAGCTTGCCAGCTCCTGCTGTTTTCAGATAAAGATGGATGCCTCCCCTTGCATCACAATGGAAACACATTCACAGTCATCTGCCGGTACAATTTACTAAACACCGGAGAACTCTCTTCTTCTCTCCTCCTCCTAGCACTAGTTTCTATCGCGTTGTCTTTCGCACTACTATTCGGGCTAACACTCCCTCGAACTCGCTACATTTTCGCCAAAAAAAGAAGTCTCACACAACATCACACACTGACACATACACAGAGAGTGACACACACAGTGCAGGACTATTATCTGTCATTTTGTTGGAGGGTTACAAATTGAGGTGTGTGAGGGGTCAGGATGTGCTCATCCTCCCTGTGTATCTGTGGGCAAAGTAACAATCGGACGAAACAGGAAACAAATAGCTTTAGGCCCATGCTTCCTGACCCCTAATGGGGTCACTGATAGAGGACAGAATCAGGCTACCACACACTCATGCAGCTTTGCAGCTTACTGATCATCAGCTGCTGTGGCTTTCTTAAATATCGGGCTGAGTAGGTTCCTTGTCAATGGCTCCCACACTTGAGAGAACATTGAAATCAATTGCAGCTCTGACAGGCCGCTTCTTCAGGTAATTACACAGAGTATGAAGAATCTTCTGTGATTGGACACTTTCGTGGTGAGCAAAAATCTGTAAAAATTTGCTCTAGGTAGAAAAAAAAACTAGAATTTTATAGGTCTGTATTTAAGGCGAAAAAAACAACTAATAAATATTGCCATTAAAATTCCCCAGTTGATTGCTTACATTCCACACGTATGAAATGTTATGTTTACATTTTTTAATTTGTCATTAACACACATTTCTTGAACAGAAACATGAACAATCAATTAAAAAAAAAGGAAATGTAGGTTTAATAAACCACATTTTATGTTAAATCGTCCTAATATGTCAACTGCTGCAACAAACACGCCAAAAAATGTTTGCGCGCTGGTTGGGGGATACTGACTACTTATCTGAACCCTGCTGCTATGAGACCAGTCTGAACCTACAGTAGCTTGGGCGGACTAATTGGTGCTTACAGCGATTAAGAGCTGCCTGTGAGGGCAGCGGGACAAAGAAATCAATATAACTTAAAAAGTTTGGCAAAGAACTGAGTTTTAGATGAGAGGAACAAGGTTATGGTCACGGACCGATCAGTGGAGCAGCATTAATGGATGGTTTGTAAATCTGATGAAGCCGTGACTCAGGGCCTGAGCGGGCTGTGTGATTAAGCATGATATGAATGTTTAATGGTCCCCGTGGGGAACAGGTGGCATGCGGGGGCACACAAAAAAAAAAGAGCCAGAGATGTAATATTGAACATATACATGAATTTTCATGCAGATACATTTGTGCTTTATGTGAACTGACAGACACACAGAAACACAGAGAGAAACTACAAGCACAAGCACAGCACAATACACATGGATGCACACTTACCCAACACTTTTGAACAAACAGGCACACAGAGACAACGAAAACATAAAATGTTCTTACTTGGCACTCTGTTGATGGCTTTGAGGGGCCGGAGGACCCGAACTGTCCGAATGGCCGACAGGTTGATGTTCTGCAGGTCCAGCGAATACTCTACCATCCTGGAGAGAAAAAGGAAAGGCAAAGAAACACATCTTTTAACCTTCCTGCAGACTGGGTGAGCTACTGGTTCACAATATGACCCAAAAGAAAAGGACCATGTCACCAGCTGGACCGGCGACCTCTGCTCAAGATGCATCAATGGCCATTCTTTGATCTAATCCCACCTGTTCCCTCACAGAGCTGTGTGAGCTTCAACAGTTTGGGAAATGCACCGTAAAGAGCGCTGCAACACTCAGGAGACGGCGGGGAGGGAGAGATGTGACAAAGCATCAAAAGGGGAGAATAACATAAAATGGAGGTGAGAAAGAGAGAGAAGGAAAAAAGGGATCCATTCTATTCTAAGTGTAGCCTGCAGGATGTTGTGGCTCAGTCAGAGCCTGGCATCTGTTAGCAAGTCATTTCCACAGCATGGCTAAGCTGTTTGTGCCCCCAAACCCAAACCACTTTCACAGGAGAATGGCCACGCTCTGCCATGTGTGGAAGCAGAGAGTGTACGTTTAAAAGCAGCACACTTATATTACACGACGGTTATCGTCAACACAGAGATAGTTCAAGTGAGCAAACAAGTTCCGACTATCCAGCATATGTGTTGTAAATGAGTGCAAACGCCAGAGTGCATACACGTGAGCAAAGGATGTACATTGTGTAATAGTTCATAAGTGTGACTGTGTGCAGAATTGATGAGCCCAGGGCTCCAACAGAGTTGGTACAGCAGGATACCAGCAGCAGCAGCAGCACCATAGCAAGCTCGTAACACCCAAAGCACGACCACTGGCGCCGACAAAACAAGCCAAGGTCACCGTCTCTCACATCGACAGACTTATGAACCATGTCATACATAATAATGTCATACTTTATGAGGTCGTTGAGACTTTTCCTTCACCACAGTCACCAACAGAGTAACACACCAGTTCACACTTGAGGAGGATTACTTTTGTAACAAGGGGTTTGAATCAATTTATATACTGTATATATACAAGTGAAATGTCATATAAACTTGCAGAGGCATGAGTCAAACGCTTACTCCTTTTCTTATTGTAGAAAAAAAAATCATTTAAGTATACGTGTAGCATGGAATTTGCTCCATGCTACACAACTCCATGGCTGGATAACAATACGGAAGAGTTGGATGATGAGGAGGAGCAGCTCCTGTGCCTGGAACTAATAAAGGTGGTTGTGGTTGTTGTAACGGACGTGAGGTACCCGTCTCCCGCTTCTGATATCCAAGCAATGTCAGTGCCTGGCACAGAGTCACATGATGTGTCTCTGCAGCTCTCTGCGAGCTCGATAAACCATTTTCTGCGGCTCTGTGCAAGTTTTTCCGAATTATAAACATGCCTGAGGAGCACCGCACTTGAAAGACTACATCTTTACCAGGATCTAGAGGCATATCGCAGACCAATTTTCTTTACCCGGTGTGGTCGAAAGTACAGAAATGCCACACAGCGGCTTGATGAAAATGCCAAAGCAAAAGAGAAAAGCATGCAGTTTTTATTTTGTTCATCACAACCTGCCTTAAACATTTGAGTATCTGTGGTAACTAATCATTTGATGTGGGCTGCTGAGAGATTACACAGAAGGCTACAATGACAAAAGGGAGTTTTAAAACAATTAAAGCATACACTTCCTCGTTTTAGTGAGGTCAAGGGCATCAAACTGGATTTTAAAAATGTGGCTTGATTAGATTACAGGGTGAGAAATAATGCTATTAGATGGAAGACAACCACAAACGCATAAACAATTGCATGGATGAGCACTTGTTTTGTTTTGTTAGTGACCCAATTGCATCTAGCAGATAAAGTGAAAGAGAGAGCAGAAGATCACAGATGTGCCTGTGTGTATGCATGTGTGTGTGTACGTGTGTGTGTATGTGTGTGCGCTCCATAGAAGTGTCTCTTCCTGTACTGTACACATCAATCAGGCCGCTGTGTTTGGGAGGGTAATTAGTGGACTGTCGCAAGCGTCCTTTTTATGATTGTTCTTTATTTTTCACATTCCTTTTTTGCCTGTGATGCCTTCATCTCATTCATGCTTTCATGTGACTGTGTGTGTGTGTGTGTGTGTATGTGTGTGTGTGTGTGTTTAAATCGATATGAAATGCAGAGCGTCAGGGTAAACTTAGGTTAGACCATGTGAGAAGAGTTCAGAGGCATATTTAACATGCGAGACGAGGACTAAAAAACTAAAAAAGAATGTGAAATGTAAAATTTGTAGTGACTAACTGTCAAATTAGCGACACGCCTTCATCAGTTCCCATCGAAGTTGAAGTTCCGTGTCAAGAGAGTATTTTTTAGCATCTTGTAAAAAAAAAGCCTTTTTGCTTTTGACAACTAAAAGAAATATTCATAACTGTGAGGATGTCCGAGGAAAGTTGTGCAAATTGTGACAGCTGAAGTGCCGTGGTGTGTATTCCCGTTTAATTATGTATTACAGCCAAGCTACCAGAAGGGCAAGTCCTCAAATCAATGTTTCTTTACGTAAATCTGAAAAGATGCACCAGGAATTCAACACACAGCTCCTTAATATGCTTGAACAATACAAACAGTCCCGCTCAATTGGCACAATTCAGCAACAATTAAGTATTGTATCATTTCATTTTCAACCTATCTGAGGCCTATGTCAGAATTAATATTGAAGGCAAGAATCATCCCTGGATCTACAGCAGACATGCTGCTATATTTCTGTTACTGCAGATACCAGACAGGCTGGAAAAAAATAAGTCTGTGCAGTGGATTATGCAAAAATAAAATATACAGTATATACAATAAAACAGACTGTGTGTGTCAGGGTTATGGAGCAGAAGTACAAAACCCCCTTTAGAGCCTTTCTTGGTGAAAGCCTGGTCTGCATGGGGTCTGAAGGGGAGATGACAAGGGAATAGGTTCATCCAAGCATAAGAAAAAGGAAAGAAGAAGAGAAGGAGGGAGGAGCAGGGTTATAGAGAGCGAGGTGGCGCCCGTGGGTAACAGACATGGAGCTCATAGCAGACTGTCGGCTGTGATTTGGCCTGGCAAGTTTGGCAGTGCCCTCTGCAATTACCCGAGACGCTAATCTAATGGATGCTGCCAAGAGGAAAAACGAAGACGAGGAGGCGTTCACACAAATACAAACACAGGCACGCGCACACAGATTAAACAAACTCAAAGGGCATAAACTCACAGGCTGTAATCTGTGAGTGTGTAATTCATAGCCAACACACACACCTACACCTACACACACACACACACACAAACACACACACACACACACACACACACACACACACACACACACACACACACACACACACACACACACACACACACACACACACACACACACACACACACACAGACTATAAGCATCCACTGGGGATGAAGTGATTTGGCTCAAATGAAGATGAATGTCCCTCCACCCTGGTAAATCTGTTGCTCTACCTTTATTTGTGTGCTATTATACCAGCCACTCTCCCTATCCATCTCTCTCTCTCTCTCTCTCTCTCTCTCTCTCTCTCTCTCTCTCTCTATCACACACACACACACAAGCACACGCTCGCTCGCCCATGTCTGAGCCTCTTATACACTTCGTTCAGAGCAGGTGTTTGAGCAGGTGTGTTTGCTTTTGTTTTGTGCACATGCATCCATCTAGCGTGTGTGTGTGTGTGTGTGTGTGTGTGTGTGTGTGTGTGTGTGTGTGTGTGTAACAGCCTGTGTGAAGGATACTTTGTAAGAGCCAGCCAAACTTATGCAATAACTTACACAATATATGATGATGGAATTGGATGTTCTTGTGGGCAGCTGTTATGGATCGTTCAGCAGTGGGTGTCTCTTGAAACCTCGCTTTTGAATTCTCAGTTTCCGTCTTTTCTTTCCTGCTTCCTGTCTGCTTTATTCCATCTGGTTCCATTTTTGTCCCATGTGCTCGTCAAAAACAACATTTGTACAATCTGTTCCCCGGATTCAAGTACAAAGCAATATTCTGGTTGTGATTCTAAAGGATTCTAAAGTGTAAAGCATGTTTTCATCTTTACCCCAGTGACTACAACATGCATCACACTGGCAGCATGCCCAGTCTTCTGCTATACTATAATGTGTGTGGCAGGGTAGCAGAGGTTTCTGCCTTATGGTGTCGTTCTCAGAGGACGCGCCAAACATGCCCCGTCTAATGTCACGTTATTGTACAATGGCTCTTTAGGTAAACGGTCTACTGCTTTTATACTGTTGACATTTTGACTGCACAATGGCACAAAGAGCTGAGAAAACCCATGTACAAAACACTCAGAAGCAGTAGCCGAGACTGGACTGGAGTAAAAGTGACAGTCTACTACAATCATAGCAGGGAGACGAGTCCTGGGGTCAACAAGTCTTCTAATTAAGCGGCAGATAAGTTGTTTGTTATTGCCCTCCAGAATGACACATGGTGTGTGTACGCCTGACAGGACGGCATTGTGTCTCTGTGCCTATACAAACTACTACAATTCATTGTTTCAAAATAAAATCAGTTTCTAATCTAACAGTGCTATAGTTAAAGGGGAAAATTACCAGCAGTTCAACCTCATCTCCATCCATACAAGTGAGGAATACAGTGTGTAAAAACGGCTGCAGCAGTTCTTGCTGAGATCATCTCACCTCTTCAAAATATGATGTTTGTTTCTCCTGCATCCATGAAGTGACAGTGACATCAGTGGGGGCAAGGGAGAACTACAGTGCTACTTCAGCTTCAGCAGCTTAGGGGCTCATTGCCACAAAACCTTGATCTCTTTGCTTTAGTTGCTATGTTTTCTAACTGCAAAAATGGCATTTAAAAATATGTGTATGAAGAGGATTTTATGGACAGGGGTTTTAACAATGTACATTTTACAGTGTTTTGGCTAACTCAGATATTCAGCCATTGAAGGGCTGCTCGAGGCTGCAGCTTCAGCGGAGAGGATATGGCCGGCGGGGAATCTCCAGAATCTGAGCTGTCGAGAGCAAACACCAACTGGTGGTGCCTTTATTCAAATTGCTCTCCGATGCCAAAAGAAACTGAATCTTTCTGCAGGAATAAATGTCAGCCTGGTCAGTTCAAACTTCAACTCAGAAAGTGTACGGTTGTATTTTTCTGTTTATTAAGTGTAAGAATATTTCCTTTATTGAAATTCTGTGTGTTTATTTTGTTTTGTTTATCAAATAAAAAATGCTAAGAGAGTTTGTACAAAGTAAAAAAAACTTGCCGCTTGCGCGCATCCTGGCACATGTCGGCACAACTGGGATCAGCTTTCTCGATCAATATTGCTCGCACTGAGGAATTTATTTCATCAGTGGGCGACATTTATCATCAGCACTGATTAGACATTCACATTTTCCCAATACGGTTTAGTTAGTTTGCTCTGGGCAGTAGTGTGTAACTTGCACAGAGCCGCAGAAAATGGTTTATCGAGCAGTAGTGTGTAACATGCCGTGAACTTACATTTACGTTGAGATCGGTCGACCAATGACAGTTCTCTCTACAGTCAGAGCTTGCGCAAGAAGGTGGAACGTGAGGGAGATACCATTTCCAAAACTTGTAAGGGGGTAATAACTATTTTCCTGGACGTAGCAAAATCCCGGACATACCATTTCCAAAACTTGTAAGGGGGTAATAACTATTTTCCCGGACGTAGCAAAATCCCGGACGTTTTTGGAATCCCTGCCGGACGCTTTTTTTAGGTCTCGAAAAGAGGACATGTCCGGGTAAAAGAGGACGTCTGGTCACCCTATTCCTGGCAGCAGGTTGTATAGCTACTAGTAGCTAGCTAGCCATCAACCTTTTAACAGAGAAAAT
Organism: Myoxocephalus aenaeus; assembly: GCA_038501785.1. Lineage (NCBI taxonomy): Eukaryota > Metazoa > Chordata > Actinopteri > Perciformes > Cottidae > Myoxocephalus > Myoxocephalus aenaeus. The sequence goes on along the minus strand of JBAMJR010000051.1, from coordinate 4,017,773 downwards.
GCCGAAAGGTAAACGATCAAAGGTTTGGCTGTATTTTGCAAAAAAAGATTTGAACAACGCAACGTGCAGCAAATGCAACACAACAACTGCGTGTAAAGAAGAAGAGCCGAACTCCGAGAGAGAAACGCTCCGTTTTCTCCACCAAACCTCGTTGAGGAAACGTCTGTTTTAAATGCTGGACGAGAAAGCTGCAGAGTTTCTAGAGAGGGAAACGACTCCCGAACTATAAACTCTAAACTTCCTGCTAGAAACTTCTGTTTCGCTGACGGAAGTCAACGTCAGAGCGGAGAAATCGCAGCTGACCGGCAAGAACACCGGCGGAGAAACGCTCCAAGCCGCGACACAAAGTGAGATTATCGGGAGACGTGTTTGTTCCTCGGTTCAGATGGTGTTTGCCGAAATTCAAGAGCAGCTCCGTCTGGTTCAGAAACGCTTTCCCAGTTGATATTAATGATGACGTGTAGTCCAGTAAAGCAGCAGAGTTTGTAGAATCCAACAGTTTCTCAGTGGAGTTCTGTTGCACACGGTCCCTATCAGGCAACCTGATGCTTTTTGTCTGTTTTTTTTTATACATTGTTTATAGTTTGAAGTTAAAATCTTTATGGATCACCTTTCTCACCTTACCACATGAAATAGGAAGCTCACTAAATGTCTAAGCAAACACTGAAAAGGGTGTGAGGGCAGCCACAGCCATCATACACAAGTTATTGAGCTTATCACTATGACCACTATATCATTCAACAAACAACAAAAAAAAGACTGCTGGAGAACTTTTGCCATATTAATGTCCCCAACACAACATGACAGACACATTTGAACAGAAGTAGTTCATGCGAGCATCGTGATACGGTTGCTTACCCAGACATGACGATGAAGAAGTCCAGCCTGTTCCAGGTATCTCCCAGGTAACAGCGACTGCCAAATATCCCAAGAGCCACCATCTTTATCACCATCTCCAATGCGAAGAAGATGTAGATGAATGCATCAAAGGCCTACGAGGGGACAACGGGAGATAAAGAGGGAGGAAAGTGAGAAAAAGATGCATTACATACAGTACTGAAACGTATTATAGGCTCAAGCTGTTGTCAAAGCTCCCTCTTTGTCTTTTGTTTCCTAGTGAATGAGGTCATTTCTGCCTTCTCCTTTTTAAAAGCACTCCATAGTAGCGGAAAATAAGAAATATCTCGCTCGATAGAATCCCACAAAAGGAAAGACTGAGAAACCAAATGGCACACTTCTCAAGCCTGAAGCGATTGTTTGGGCCGACCCCTATCTATTTAAATACCTCCAAACAATCCATGACCTTTTATTTTCCACATTTCCAAGGCAATTATGACACTTTTAAAGTGTGGCCAGTTCACACTTCACAGCAGACTCATCCCAAAGCTCACAGGACCTGTCAAATTAGCTCTTTTTCCATCCAACTGCCCTTTTAAAGATCACAAACTATCATCTAATAGCACACCAACAGAAAATGTGATGTCCAAGACTGATGCGCTCCTAATCTGTTTGTGTGTGCTCTCTAGTAGTGACTATATAGAATCACTGGTGTCTATTGCGTGAGCCAATTTGGCTACTGTTAACATGGTGTTTTGAATGGCTTAAAGGAGCTAAATATGTGTATGTGTGCACACTCAAGTAACACCACACAAAGCATACGGTGCCCAATGTGAACCAACCCACGCTGCAAGACTGGAATCACTCGAGAAGACAGAAGTGAAGAGGAAAAAGAAAGGGAGGGAGATCCAGGTCAAACCTCAGAGACAACAAAGATGAAGAGTGAGGAGGCAGTGAGAGATTAATGAGAGAGACAGACGAGCTCACATCTCTGCCATGTCCTGCCTGCATTATTATGTTCAGATCACGAGCTAAACCTCCTATTGTATTTTCGGAAAACAAAACTCTTCCCCAGTGCTTTGCCCTCGGCTGTGTGACTGTGTTGGCTGCCTCGTTGCATATTCCTACTACATATGACTCAAGCTGCTACCTCTTGACACTTCCAAATACAAATTAAAGAAAGCAATGCAGCTGCATGGTCATTGTGCCTGATTTGGATTTTAAATGATCAGCTTTTGTGTTTGTTCTCAACCTGTAATCCATCCTCAAACTGCACAAAAAAAAAAAAAACACACACACACACACACACACACACTCCTACGCTATTCCAAATGGTATCATATTTTTGCTACTGCTTGCTTTGCTGACCATGAAAAAAACTGTTTGACCCAAATTGTAATGTTAGGAATGTTCACCCATTTAAATTTCTCTTCAAACATCTACAGATAGCAACAACAAATTATGAAAGAAACATACTGATAATCAAATGTAATAGTTAGCTGACAAGTTGAAGCAACCCAGGTTATATTTATATCCATAGATAAATATACAGAAGGCCTTAAGTGCTTTTAAAAGATCACAAGAACTTCCCAGCTAAGTGTTGCACTCGTCTGCTACACTACATCTCAGTTAGTACATATGTATGCCCTGGGAAAATAGTTTGTGCACTCAACAAACCAGATGGCAACAACCAATACACATGCTGCAACGGAAAAACAATTTTCCACAATAACTTAAAGGTTATTACTTTTTCCGGGTTTCAGGCAGAATAAATGACAAACTAGCGACTCAATCAGAACCCACAGCAGGCTAGGGAACACTGATATGTGTTGCATTTGGTCAATTAGAAGTAATACGCTTCAATTGAAGAGTTTTTTTTTCTTCTTTTTTGTTTCAGCATTGAGGGTGTACTTTGTCTGTACCATTTGGCATCTCTATGGATCAAGATATCTAATGGGCAAGATGAAAATGAGTTGGCACAAATTCGTGCCCATGGCGGTGTGTGAACTTAAGCATGCATGTGTGTGTGCACAAGACTGTAAAAATATAAAGCTGTGCCTTTTTTTGCACAAGCATGGCTTTGTATATGGACAATCGGCATGCCTTGTAATGCATTGTGAAGACGAGATGTGTGTTCCATCCCTGTTTATTCACCCACATACACAGACTCAGCATACAGAGCTGGCGGCATGCAATGGGAAAGACTGGAAGATCAGTCTTACATGCTGTTTAAATGATGTTTTGATAAATAATGCAGCCTGCACGCTTCACATGTAATCCGACGTTGGCTGCACCAGTCGGATCCCTGTCGAGCTCTGCACCGAGTGAAAGGGGAATGAATTCAGCATAGGTATTTGTCACTACCGCCAGCTTCCTCTTCAGTCAGCCTATCAGGTTTTATCGCCAACATGATTTGTGAGGAGGTTGAGGCTGTCCTGTGATGGGCTCTTTCATGATTTGAAATGGGAGCTGGTGTGGGAGCTACTTCATATGCTGTCATTGTGCTTGGCGGGAGGAGAGGACGTGGTAACTAGGTCATCAGGATTAAAATAATATATGTGTGTCTTACGCTACTTGTGGAATGAGTGAAGGAGGAGAGTCATCAGTGTATCAATCAAAAGTCACCATGCAGACAATATTCATTTCACACTCACTGGCCAAGAGGACAGTGGAAGTAAAACCTGTCTGTGCAGTTTCTGATCATCTGGAGCTCCATTAAAAAGGTCGATAAGGTGCTGATTTGAGGGTGTAATGAGTCCTGTCCCATTCAAATCCATTTAAGGTGGAAAAACAACTTTCCATTTGCGTGTGATGACTGGAAACACAGACACGAGATGGCTGCAGAGGACCTTCGCCTCGCTACAGCAGGTATAATTTCCTCTTGACTTCTGGCTGTGAACTTGTTTACTCCTCGGCCAAAAGAATCAACAACCTGAGCTGTTTTTTCAGGAAGACAATCTTATCTTTAATTTTCACAACCTACTTTTCAAAGCACTTATCATATCAAACTGAATTATCAATCATAGCCCGCTGTTGGGAAATACAGTTGTTTGATTTCTTGCTGAGACTTAAAAGACAATATTTGATACTGGTCTCTCGTCTGTATGGTAGATATGAAGCTACAGCCAGCAGCCAGTTAGCTTAGCTTAGCACAAAGACTGGAACCATGGGGAAACAGTGAGCCGGCTTCTGTCTTGAGGTTACAGAACCTGTCGACATGCACCACTTAAACTCACTAATTAACAGACATGAGAGAGGTATTGGTACTTTATACAACTCTCTGAAAGAAAGTGAAAAGGTGTAATCCCCAAATGTTTTAACATTTGGGGATTCTCTTAAATTTGATTGTATGTTTAGGTATTGACCAAAGTGTACCACATAGCACCTAAGTCCTCCTTTTTTCAGATGTTGAACCCCTGAAGTCCAGGCCTCTGCCTTGTTAGGAATCCCAATTTAACCCGGTATACAATTATATATGTGAGCAGATCCTGGGGTGATGTATACATTGTTTGTGGCTGCTCCATGGTCTCTTTCCTCCAGGAGGTGAGGTAAGGATTTCACAGAGGGCCAAAAAAGCATGTGAGGGCCACTCTAACAATCTAAGCCCTGTCAGCAAAATCCCTCCTGTTACCATTAGCAACCAGCGGAACAGGACCCCTCAAACCACCAGGGGAGACAATATGCTTGTTAGAGAGACAAAGCATAGCGGAAGGGAGAGAGGGAGACTGTGTAGGATGGGGGGATTGGGAATATAGGGAGTGAAGATGGTATTGGATGGAGAGGTAGGAGTAGCAGAGGAAGACGTGTCGCACAGTTTTAAAACTGCAGTGAATGCTTATTTGAAATCTCTGCACAATGAAGCGAAAATCCGATGAGATAAATAAACCTATTACAGTCTGGTCTGGGGGGCTTTATTTGATATTATAATCCACTCTAATGTGCTGTAGGCAAGTGAGATACGGCAACAGAGCAACAGCACACACCTCACATGCAGCTTACTGGAGAGTTTTTCAATGTCAATGGACATTAGAACCATCAACTAAAAAGCATGCGAGGCAAAATAAGGTCGTCCTCGTCACATCTGAAATTGCCTGCCAAATTAACTTCAATGAAAACCAATTACAACCCCCGAGGAACACAGCGGATCCTCCGCCAGTTGGCAAATTACAATAGAAACACACAACCCACATCAGCCCAGGCTACACGGCTTACAAAACAGAAACAAACAGGACAATATTTGGCATTTGGCAACAAACAAAAAAAATACAATAACGTGCTCCAACATCAGGGCGTGAATCATAAGAACAGAACTCAGCCTGTTACTAACTCTGTTACAGGATCAATCAAGTCCACAAGCATATCAATGGAAATCATTTTGAGGCGGTGTACCGTGCAATATGAAAACTTTAAGGAATAAAGAGCAAATGCATCATCGAGAAAGACAGTGATATTATAAACAACAATCTGCAGTGCAATAATTGAAGCCGACGGGTGAAACTTTATCGTCTGTGGCCTTTGTGGATTTATCCACAACCACTATTTCAACTGTTGGTACTTGTCTCCACAAGTGTATATTCATCACCAAGTGACAAAAATCGCATGCGGCTCAACGAGACTATATTAAAACAAACTCAACTCCCAATTCCCTGCTCAGAGAGCAGCAGAAAATATTAAGCTTTCAGGAGGGAAATACTCCAACCCGGTGTTTGTCTGCATCGCAGCGTGAGAAACGATGACAAGGGGAGTCGTGGGCCGCTCTGAGTTTTTGTTTATGTTAATTGGCGTTTTGTTCCATCTCTTCATCACAGCGCTGACATGTTATTCTCACACACAGAGGCTCAAACACAGACACACAGGGGGCCACCTTACCTGCAGTATCTGGCAGCGGTCCGAGGTGCAGTCGATGTTCTCACAGGGCTGGTACATGCCCAGTGTCACGCAGTTGAGCAGGATCACCATGATGCTAATCCTCTCGAACCACGTATTAACAGAGCTGGGGTTAAGGAGCATAGCAGCTGAGGAGAAATGCACAGCCATGCACACACTGTATATATTTCAAACAGGGCTGGATGGTGGAATAGATCAAATCAGAGTTATTCCCCTTCAAGGTTTGAGAATCATTCTTTTGAATTAAGTTTGATTTAGATTATGACTTAAATGAAATATGTTACGTTTGAATATGTCTCTCCCTCACCTGACTTCTGGGTTGGTTTTTCCTTCATGTTTTATTTATATAAGGCTACATTCTGTATTTCTCCTTCACATCTGTCTCCTCTCTCCTCGTCCCTTCAATCACTCTCTGGATATACGAGAAGTCAGCCAGATACCGGTAAGCGTGCTTACTTTAGGTTTGTCATCAATTTAGTTTGTGGTCTTTTATTTGACACTTATCCTCTAAACTCTGATACATTCTTCTGTCCCATGAAAGCGGCTTTATGCCTGCTAGCTTCAGCGCATGGGGTGCGTTTGTTTTACCTCCCACGTAGACCGAGTGGGTGGTGGTTTGTCTCCGTGTTAACAGGATGCCACGGTCCTGACATGAGGATAATGTCCCAGCAGAGAATTTATATATATATATATATATATATATATATATATATATATATATATATATATATACACATACACAATATACAATATACACAATATGCCTGGAAAGAACAGTGTTTCATAGCACCAACACCAAAGTATGATCAAGTATTGAAACAGACAGATTCACATCACAAGTATCAGGACATGCTGAACTGACTCATCTGCAGCATGTAAGCAACACGCCATGCGAGCCGAGAGTCCCCCGGCCGGCACGCTGCCAGTGAGCAATTCTTCAATCAAAATGAAGATGAGAAGTATCTTTCCAGCCAACATATTTTTGCTCCATGACTGTATGAGTCAGGGGAAAAAAAGACATTGACAAGATAAATACTATTGCCCGCCACAAGGCATACATTTACACAAGTAAGGGATGTAAGATACAGCAGCATGGGGTCAGATCTCTCTGCATGTCATAAACAATTTCCCCAACAGTGTCAATATAATTATTATTTCTTAAATGCATTTAAGCTGTTGTTTTGCAGTGTGTTTGACTTCCAACCTGGCAACGTTCCACTCAGCGTCCCTCTCTTCTCATCTGTGGACCACCTGTCACTCACAGAGTGCTTACGCCTGCACAATACCTTCTGAGGCACAGACTGAACTACATGAACAGCACAGGCCTTCTTCAAGAGTTAATACAAGGTGATTATTGTGTCATTTGAATGCTCTGCAGAGATGAATAAAACTGAAAAGGCGACTTAACATGCTTAATTTATACAGTATTATGCATATGATAGTGGGGAGTATGAGTGCGTGTTTTAATCACTGTCGAGCAGTTTAAAAGTCTTTTACAGCTTTTCACTTCTTTCATATCTTAAACTGTCAGCTTATGTTCTTTTAGTTATATACTCTATCCTCTATCCTCTTAACTTACTTTATGTCTTTCTTTTTTGTATTCACACAATGAGCTTTAAGTCTTTTGTTCTTATGAACTTTGCACTTACAGATCGTGTGCTCCCTGGCAGTGTGGAAATGTGTCTGTAATGTGTCATTTGTTTGAACCATCCTGACCCACCAGATATGTTTGTTACATAGAATCGTCAGAGAAGCCTTTACTGGAAACTGTTTGGAAAAGGGCAGGCACAAAATAAAATAATGAAAATAAAAAAATACATGGCAGGTGATTGAATGAAAAATGTGACGATCAAACTCTTGCGAGTCGTGAGAAGAGGAAACAAAACCTAGTTTCCATCGAGAAAAGCCATTCTTTGTGTCGTTCTTTGCTTTTCTTTCATTGAAGAAATACTCTCCGGTTCTGATACAACTGATGTTATTGCAGCATATGTAACCTTCATCAATGTGTAGAATGAATGTGTGATATGTGTAATATGTGAACATGCAATCCTCATGTGATCTTATGACAGCAGGAGAATCCAGCTGCCACACGAGGCAATGTTTTCACACCTCAAATTGGTGCCATTTGCTCATGAGCAGCTGTAAAAAATAAAATAATAATTGCACCGCACATACATGATCTGCATAAACATATCTGCACAATCTCTCCTATTATATAAAAACTGAAAGAAGCAAAAATAAACAACTTTAAAAAAATCTCTAAAACATCCATATCAATCTAATAAACTCTGTCGTCTCTTAATTGGAAATAATTTAGCATTCAAGATACTGAATCTGTGATCTTCTGACTTGTGCATGAGGCAGTGCATGTCTCCTCTTTTCCCTTGACAACACAAATCTGATGAGACGCTTAAGAAAATGTGCAACATTTTAAAGGACCTGTGCCTATAGTGTCCCCTGAAATATTAACACTGAAGAGTTACATATTATTTCAGTCGGCAACTTCACATTCAACCGGCCTTGATCAGGGACACACTTCATTTCTAATTCAACTGAAAAAGATAAAACTTAAATATGAAAAGTAAAATGATTTGAAGCTCAAGGATTTTCCCAAGAAATCTTAAATGCACTTTTCAGAAAATCTTAACTCTAGATGCTTAGTGCAACGCACACACACACACACACACACACACACGCTTTTATGCAGAGATTATGTGGTTGCAAACATATTTGTTATTCATCGCTCCTGCACACGCGCCATTCTCCTTTAATCTGTACGTCTCTTCATCCTGCAAGCTCTGCTATCTCTTTAGCACGGTTCTCTGGGGTGAACACGGTGAAATGGGGAGACATAATATTAGAGCGCTGTGTGAAGAGAAATATTGTTATGAATTCTCCTGCCTTCTCTCGTCTCCTTATCTAACCAACCGACTTCTTCTTCTTTGAAACACTCCCCCCCCCCCCCGGGTTACAATGTTCCTGCCTTGCTTACTGTAACTCTTCTCCCTCAATATCATTTCAATTTTCCCAGCTGTCGCCTCCCCCTCTTTTCCTTCTACCTCTCCATTTTCTCAGCTTATCATTCATTCGCATGTGTGACAAACGATGGACTATTTTGCCCGACCAGCAAAAACAAACGCAAACACTTTGGGACACATTAAAACTCGTCAGGCGGTGAAAAATCAATCAGGCTTGCGTGTGTGTAAATGTGTGTCTATGTGTGTGTGTGTGTGTGTGTGTGTGTGTGTGTGTGTGTGTGGGACTCCCATTGCACAAGTAAAGAACCTGCCCCGAGGTTCTATGCTAGCAAAGCAGGAGCCAAGAACAGAGGCATGGTGTGAACTCGCAGAGAGAGTGAGACAGACAGTCTGAGAGAAAGAAAAGACCGGGGGAAAAACACACACAGATATACAAAAAACATGAGAGAAGACTTGTTTGGGACTTAGCTCCTAACAAACACAAGGCGGGTGACAAAGGACAGCATCTATATACCGCGCAATGCCAACACAATGCCTGTTTTGAACTTTCTCACCAATCTCTTCACAGCTCAGAGTTTAAAATACAAACATTTGCAGAGCAGCTCAGGTGAAAACGGTACAATGTGTTCCTCCACATAACCCCCAACTGTGGACTAACAGTAGCAGCAGCATCTGCAGCGACATGTGAAGTGACTCAGCGCTGGTTTGAGTTCAGTTTCTTTGTCATACCAACCCCGTACCCTTTGCCTCTCCAGGGAAATGAAGCAGCAGGCGGCTGACTCACCCCCAGCTGATTCCAGAGCGTCAGCTGATAGCTGGTCATGTCACTCCCTAACATGTTGGGAGGCCGCTAACCGAGTCTGACACCAAGGATGCTTTGAGGAGAAACGAATGGAGGCATGCTGTTATTGAGCTTCAGCATTTAATTTGATTTCTCTTTTAAAGATATTTCTTGGGGGATATTTACCCTTAAAACGTTCAAGAATCCACCCGGGGACCATCCTGTTGTGACTGAGGAGGTTCAGCTTAAATTATTATGGCTCTGTCTGTCTCTCTGTTAAGCATGACGCCTTCTCTCCCGTTCTCCACACTCCTGTATGTCTAATCTTCTTAAGATGTGGACAGGGCCTCCTCCCTGTCTTTACTCTCCTCTCATCACATTTCCCCCCTCTTCTTCTTCTTCTTCTCAACGTCGCTACCTATTTATATGCCTGTCCCTCTGCGTCAATACAGATTTCGTCAAAGACTTTCCCTCCGCTTGCATCCTTTTTTTTTTTCTCTTCCTATTTGGTGCTTTCCAACTTCACCAAGCTCTCTGTCTCTCTTCATAAAAAAATATTTCAGGATCCTCACTTTGTGTTGATGATTCTCCTTTGTGATGCAGTCAGGTACCAAAAAGGCAGCGATATAAGGAGCTCAAGTATGACCTTAGTTTCCACACCTTTAGTATGAAAACAGCTTCAGAAAAAAACAAATTATTCTAATAATCAAAATGTAAAAATGGAGGCTCCTGGTGCATGTGTAAAACCAATTTATTACCTGAGTGCCTTTCTTATTTACTTTGTCCCTGTGACTACTCTGTATTCCCTGCTGGATGCATTTAAACATTTCACATTCGCAGCCTTAAAGCTGAGAAGAAATTATTAGCATTAAAAAGGGAATAATAATACATATATTCTAAAATTAAAGTCTTCCCCATCAACCACACATTTTAAACCTACAACATATGTTCTTATATAATATATTATAGGTAGAGTGAGAAGATGATCTAAGGCATGTCAACAACGTATGAAGGGGCGGAGCCATTTATCGATTTAAAAACAGTTAAGAGGTTACTTTAAATGAAGTCTTTGTTTTACTGGGAGCCAGTGAAGAGAAGTTAAAGTAGGACTGATGCCATCAAACCTTTTGGTTTCAGTCAATACTCTGCCCGCAGCATTCTGAATGCTTGAGTTTATTTAACACCTGCTTTGTCAGGCCAGCAACAAGTTCAGTACAATAATCTACTAGAAATAAATGCATGAACCAGTTTTCAGAGTCTCACCCAGAAAGCATCTAACTTTAGATATATTTATAAGATGATGACAGGCCGTCTTAGATAGTGCTTCTGGAAGTTCAGATAAGCATCACAAATCACACCCAAGTCTTTGGCATGCTCACCAGTTCTATTGACAAGTGAGTTAATGAGAATGAAGCTGGTTCCTCAAAGCCTTGGGACCGATTGAAAGAGCCTCTGGGTTGTCCTCCTCATGAATGGACTTGTGGTTCTTTCAATCTCAGCTTTCTTACACATGCATCAAAGACTGCTCCGCTCAGACTGAGCAGGGGGAAAACACTTCACATGTTGGCTGCATGATAAATTATTCACAAACTCGGAAGCCAAATTATGAAGCAAATTGTAGTTCTGCACGATTCTTTAAAAAATTGTGTTAGTGCGTGTGTGTGTGTGTGTGTGTGTGTGTTGGTGTGGCATTATCATCCATATAAAATATGGGAATTACTATTAAATAGATGCACCAAATCAACCGCTGTGTGTGTGTGTCTGTCTGTCTGTCTGTCTGTCTGTGTGTGTGTGTCTGTGTGTGTGTGTGTGTGTGTGTGTGTGTGTGTGTGTGTGTGTGTGTCTGTGTGTGTGTGTGTGTGTGTGTGTGTGTGTGTCTGCGGAAACCCTGAGGATCAATCTCATTCAGAGTGAATCAAAATGACAAATGAAATTCTGCTTCTCACTGCGGCACGGAAGCCTGTCTCATCTCCCAATGAAAACATGGCATAATATGTTACACACACACACACCACCACCACTTGCCGACCTTAGCCATACACAGAAACGAGCACATCCTCCTCCACCACCATCTTTGTGACAACCACTGTCCCATCTAATTGGGTGTGTTTGCAAATTCCCGTCTTGAAAACAATCCATGTTGTGGCGAGTGTCACATCAGCTTCTCTGTTAGCGAGGAAGAGTCCGTCAGCACGTCTGCGTGATGTCACCCGCTGTACAAGCGGCCACAGAGTGCGTCTGGCCGCTGTCCTTGACATCAGACAGTTTTGTTTTGACGCTTTAACTGTTGTATTGTGACCTTGCTTCTCTCTGTGTGTCCCTCTCTGTGATGAAGTAGTGAGGCAGCCTGCCAGGGATCTACCTCCCTACCTTCCTAACTCTGCTCTCATCACTCTTTCTATCCCACTTAATTTCCTCGTGCCTTGTGGTAAAATTGATCAATGAGTCTATCAGAGGCTGGTTTTCTCTGTTGGACTCTGGCTGCTTGGCCTCATTTCTACTCTGTCCACAGGCTTCTCTGTCCATCCTTCTACATGGTCTGCCAACTTTCCTTTGTGTGTCTTAATAGTTGAGTCCTTACTGTGCCTGACCTCTATCTTTGTATTTCAGCTTCTCATCAAGAAGTCATTTGCTAGCATACAGCTGAGAACTAGAAAGTCCAACTAAGATTTGCATACCCTTTGCTATCTATGCAAACAGCTGTGCAAATGCCCCCGTTTAACCTTTATTGGTGACAGAACGCTAACCCGGAGAGTTCACAATGTTCACAAAGCCCTTCCCTTGAATACCAGTGGGCCAAAAGCTCTCCAGCCAAAAGAGCATACACACAGCGGAGCACCCAGCATAACAAGTAAACCGCCATCTTAAAAGCCTCAAGCAAACTGCAGTGTTTGTTCTGTAAGTGTTGCTTTGCTTGTCTCAGCAAATGTGACTTTCACTTTGCCAGCCCCGGAAAAAAAGTTTGCTTATGGATATCCTCACACTCCTATACAAAAGAACATTTGCGGAATTATATTTTTGCATATTTCCCTCAAACAAAAAAATCTGTCTTTGCTCAATAACAATGTTGGCAGTCCTTAAGATAAGACGTTCCTCAAAAATAAAATGCCTTTTTCTAAGTATGTGTTATGCACTGAATAGAATTGGGTTTCAAATGTCCAAGAAACACAGATTTGCCTTCCAGCAGCATGAACAAATAGCAGGCTGTAAAGACCCCTGCTTTATAACTTGAGTATTGTGTTGTGCGGCTAAAAAGAGGCTCAGTGCCGAGTGCAATGCGTCAAGTAAATGTCACCTCACTGTTCCTCGTCAAAGGAAGCACAGTATAACGTGTAAATTCAAGGTGATAATCTCATGCTAGACATGTCAGTAGATGCACATTCTAACATCTCCACAGTTATGTTGCTCAAAGATGCAGTACATCAAAAGAGAGGTTGATGAGGAAGTAACTGAATTAGGGAATTTGCTTTGAAGTTCACAAAATCAAGGTGATAGAAGTCGATTGAATTAAACGGCTTGTTCTTAAAATGTAACTCGATAAAGACATGCAGGGCTTGCTGAAACTAGTTTGATTTATCGTTTCTGGCAGTTCAGTACTTTCTGCTAACTTGCAACTTTTGCCACAGTGCGTGAATATGTATTGTTATGTTTGTTCTGGTCAACGTGTCAACGTGACTACAACTTCTCACTAACAGTGGATGCACAAGGAACTAGATCTTTGCAAACTCCTTTTCTCTCTAATGACTCATTTCTGCCAAAGAGTTGAATCAAATCCAGGCTGTTTTTTGTTGTTGTTGCCTATATCAAGTAAAGTTTTGTTTTTATTAAATCAGTCATGCCCTCAAAACAAGATAAAAGTTAAGTGAGTCAATTCAATTCACTTCCCATTCTTTCCTGTAATTAAATTTTGTGAGTTTCACACACAAGGACACGGGAGATTAGCATTCAGTATATATTCCTGAAAGATAAAAGTAAGCATTACGCACTGCTCAGTGAGGGTAAATGTCCACACAATGCCATGTCAGCATATGCGCAGCAATATGGAGATACATAAGGCGCTGGTTTTGGTTGATCCATTTGTGCCCAAAGACTATATTTAGTATGATCAGGAACAATGCCACAACATTTGTTGTAATTAGAGTCTTGGAGTCTGGTAGGGACACACAGTACTTTGTATCTAACAGTACAAGTTTGAAATTGTTAGATCACATGACAAATCAAACTTTGAGGAAGAATTTGAGGAAAAAAAGCTAACATTGTGTTTATCAAATGTTTTCCAGATTACATTTTTATTGTTCACAGCATATGTGTGCATATCTTTGATAATATACTTGTTAGGAGTTAACAGATACCAACTACTTGATTGTGCTCCTTATTTCTAAAATACAGCCATTTTCTAATCACACTATATCTAGTCTTAAAATAGAATGAGTAGATCTTTTTTAAGTGATTTCACTGATTTAAAAAATGTCTCCATATTTGTGCTTAGGCAAGCCCAGAGAACACTTCCACCAAAGGAAATACAAAATGTCAGTTGCCGGCACAAATATACAAGTGGTTTAATCTGCATTGTAGCAAAGCAGTCAGCAGAAATGAGTGAAGAGAATCCTTATCTGTTTCTGAGAAATCAGTGGCAAGCTCCATCAATACAGTATAGGTCTGTTTTATTGAGGCTCGGGATTAGACTGTTAGAGAGGCAGCAAATATTGGGAATGGTAAATGGCAGCGACTGTGTCTAGTGGTTCAGTCTCACAAATAATAAACAATTTGTCTGCCATCTTTGCCTGCATCTTCCTTGAAGTGTTTTGATAGCAAAAAACAAAAACAATTATAGAATGGTAACAAAAGGGAGTGGACTCATCACAGAAGCCAAGAAACTGCACCCTAATTTGGTAATTGCACTCATGATTTCTTTAAGGCTTGTGAAATTGCCACATAATGTGTTGCGCTCTCCCGTGACTGATGCACATACGTATCCAGTCCCTCTGACACACAAGAACACACAGCTGCACATGCAGACACACATACAGTATGGCGCAGACAGACAGAGCGAGAGACAGAGAGAGACAGACGGCCACACAGTGACAACCACACAGCCTGACATGGCAAGCAGAGACCTGGAGCACCTCTCAAGACAAGCCTATGGCCTGTAACCAAGGCAACGGGAGCCGACGGGTTGCCTTCAGCCACCGAGACAACACAAACTGTGTGTGTCAATATTCATGCATGCGTTTTTGTGTGCCGTTTGTATGCCCGCGTTTCCCTGTGGGCTAAACCATATTGTAATTGTGCACAAGTTTGTAGTGATGTGCCATGACTGCATTGACAGACACAGGATGATTATATTTTCGATCCATATTTCAGCATTTTGAAAGCTCACACACAGTGTGTGCGTCTGTGTGTGTGAATGTGTATCCGTCTTTCTCCTCATATCAGCTCAGCACAGCAGGTGCCTTGCTCCAGTACATTGCTGCCGCTAGTGAAGCTGAATGTATTGCAGGCACCATGGGAAATATAAGCCAATACTTTCTGTGCTTCTGTGTGTGTGTGTGTGTGTGTGTGTGTGTGTGTGTGTGTGTGTGTGTGTGTGTGTGTGTGTGTGTGTGTGTGTGTGTGTGTGTGTGTGTGTGAGGGAGAGAGGGAGGGAGAGAGAGAGAGAACAACATGACTCAGTGAGACGGAGAGGAGGAAACTGGAAGACAGACTGAGAGAGACCAATATAAACTGAGAGTATAGAGGCAAGTCAAGGGTGAAAAAAGAGGTTGGTAACAGAAGCGAGCACAGGAATTTGAAAAAGGTCTGCATAGGGAAAATAGAGAAAGGTAGGAAGAGAAGGGGAAATGGATAAAGACTAGAGAGGCTAGTGGGTCAGTGGATAGCGGCGCATGCAGTGTACTCACAAGCCATTAGTTTGAATTCGACACAGGGTCAGAGTATTGGAAACAGGAGGCGGGAGAGAGAGAGAGAGAGAGAGAAAGAGATGTGATGACAGGACGATGCTGCTGACATCCACAGTGACTAGTCAGACTCTGATGTGACAAGCGACCATCCTCACCAGCCCTCAACCTCCCTCCAGCCATCTGTCTTTCTCTCTGTCTGTTTTGTATTCTCTTGTACTTTGTATTCTTATCTCTAGTCACATATAAATACATTACATTTGTCATAACAAAAAAAGTTGATTTGTCTGCCATTACATACTGAGGGCTCATCAATCAACCTTATTGACATATACCTCCAAATACAAGAGCAATTTAAACTTCTTTAGTCTTTAACAGATGGCAACCTTTGGTTCTGAAAAGTGAAGCCAATGTGGAGGTGCCTTAAACGTGCATTCTTTCTAATAGCCATCAGGGGGCGACTCCTCTGGTTGTATGAGAAAATGACTCTACTTCTCACTTGATTTATTACCTCAGTAAACATTTTAAACTGAGTTTACATTCTCAATTGCTAGTTTCAAGTCTTCTTCAATACAGCAGGATGTTCATTTCGTAAATTATTGTCCCATTTAAAGTCAAATAGACAATAAAGTGTTGTATGCTTTAGGGCGGGGCTACCATGTGATTGACAGGTCGCGACTACAGCGTTGTCTAGTCCGGGAGTTACCCTTTCACAGTGTGTTTTCAGTCCATGAAAGTTAATTGTAACCGTTTTGGTCGCCTAAAAATATCTGAGTCATATGACAAGATGGCAACGGCCAAAATGTCAAACTCCAGGCTTCAAGACTGTAGCCAACAAACCAACTGGTGACGTGACAGTGACTGCTCCGTCCACGTCTTTTTCCTTAATCGTGACTTGACTGGTCACGTGGTGCAGCCATCTGCTCTGCAATCTCTCCCAACTTCTCATCTACAGCCACTAGGACCGTGAGGGAATGTCAGTGGAGCAGTGCTGGTCGTTGTCTGCTCCTCTCTGACATCTAGAGATCTGAAGCACATCTTTGCTTTAGCACATGAGCACTCAGAGAAAGGACAAACAAGAGAGCCTCTCCAATGAGTAAATTAGCATCACAAATGATTGCTACAAAATTCTGTTAGAGCCAAGCATGTACATTTCTCTCTACCTCTTACCCCTCATTCAAAGTGGTTCTGTTCTCGACTCGTTTGGTCTAATGGTGCAAAAGACACGTAAGGAAGCCTGTGTCCCAATTCAGGGGCTGGATCCGCCTTTCCACAACGGTGGCGGGACGAATAAACAACACAAATATGTGCTTATACTCGCCTGGGAATTTTACATGTCTGGGGCTTTTATTTTGAAAGGTAAAAACAGAAGGAGTGGATGTGCCTTTATCAAGGTTGAACGGAGTAATAAATACAGCTTTTGTGTTATTGGTTCAGAAACATAAGTCCAACTCAACCTGTTCTGCACAACGTGAACAGAGGAGCTGTGGGCTGCAGGTGCACATTAATGACACCTTTTAAAACGGACATTTTGAGTTTTAAGTTTTTAGCTTATCCAGAGCTCCTTACGGGCCACATAATGCAAGTCAGTGTAAAGATTATGGTCTCATAATCTGTGCTCTCAGTTTAGAAGACTGTGATTAATTTACTAGTCTGTGTTCTTTCAGTATGCTTGAGATGGAGCAGGCTCACCAGAACTAGACTAATGTAATAATAAAAAAAAACCTAACTGGAGTGTCAGGCTGTTTCATTTACAACTTCTGATGAAAAAGAAGAATATATTCTGTTGTTGTTGTGATGGGAGACAATTAAAACAACACAGACGTGCACATACAGACTCGGCACATTGTCAAATGAATTAGATCTCTCTTCGGGGAGAATGTGTGTGACACATGAACTATATTACATTTCAGGTTTTCCTCTGTAGTACACAAACAACACCCTCATCACTCTCTCTGAACTGACAGAAGGGAGTAAGGATAACGGAGATCAGAAGCAGGAGATGGGGATGAAGAGGATCTGGTTGAGAAGGGAACTGTAAGCCCTCATCTCTCTCATCTCTTCATCCATATTTCAACAGGGGTCTAATGGGCTGACATGATCCCTTGTTACAAACAGAGGGAGAAAAGCGACTGAGGGCACAGTAAGAGAAGGAAACAAGAAAGAGAGGCTTGCTTGTGGGAGTGAGTAGACAAATTCCACTGTGAGCTGTGGTTTTGCTCTTTTTTAACAAGTCCATTTAACATTAATTGTGATGCACATCAGACATTTCAAAGCAGCTTTGCCATACTTCTGGGGATAAAATATCATTTTAAAATTAGACAATTCTGAGCAAAAATAATTTAGATCCCTTTTACCACGCAGCACAAATGTAGCCTAAATGACTGGAATGATGTAATGCAGTGTATATACACCCTCCTGTCTGTGAAACACCTCCCTCATTCGTGCAAGCTTGAATGTCTGCTCTTCAAACCACACTGGTGCAGCCTGAACTTTTTGATTTTCTCTTCACTTACTGTGCATCTTATTTTCTAGCAATTGATTTTCCTCGTGATTGGTTAGGCTCCCTGAGTATACGCCTCTAATTGCAGGCATGGCGGGTGGATCCCTGAGCTTTACAGGTGTTTCATGAAAGGAGAACAAACAAGCCGAGAGTAGCGCAGCATGAATGAGACGACAGAGAGTGGGACAGAGTGGGAGAGTGAGTGAGTCAGACAGACGGAGAGAGACACAAAGAACAAAAATAATTATTAATAGGTTGCGATGCAGCCATTTGTGATGCTAATTTTACGGCAGAAAGGTGACGGTCTTTCTCTTTCTCCATTTATGTTTTTCCATTCTGTGTCATGAGCTGATAGTGATAGCTTCTTTTCAAAATAGTGGAATTTCATACTGTAAGATAGCTTACCAACAAAAAGCAACAAGGTAATTTGAGACAGGGTTAAATGTGTGTTTTAACAGGCAAGTGGTGCATCCACCAGCAGACAAGAGCTCAGTCTACCTTTGATCCGGTGTTCTACATCCTCGTTGCATCAAGTGATGTAAAAGTGTCTGGAGATCCCGGGGGAATTCAGTCTCTTTGAAAACTTCACGCAGTATTGGAATGATGAGGATGTGTAAAACATGCCCAATCGAGGCCACATATCAAAAGCCCACATCAATAACTTAGCTAAATGCTAAGCTAGGCATGCTAACAAGCCAACAAAAACAATGCTAACATGCTGATGTTTATATCACAACGTTTACGTTTAACATGTTAGCATGCTAACATTTGCTAATCAGAATGAACACAAAGCACATCTGAGGCTGATGGGCATGGGCTTAGTTTTGCTGGTTATAAACAACAAATGATGAAAAAGACACAAAAATTTGCTAAAAATTAAGCTTCATGAAAAGTTAGAAGCCAAACCAAAAACACAATAATTCATTATCTGCGGATGTCTGTACTAAATGTGCTAATCTGACAAGTAGAAGACCTGCTGGTAGCGTTTGGTGACGATCACCAAAGTAACTAGGACTCATCATCTGGGCCCAATAGCACGCCATAAAATGCCATAATGTCAAAAAGCCATCCGATAGTTGTTGACATATTATAGTTTGGACCAAAGTGGTGAACTGAACAACTGACAGACTGGCATTGCCATCCCGAGAGCCATGCCTTTAGTTTAACAATAATTTGGTTTCCTTATTCCTAAATACATATACTCATGTATGGTAATAAAAGGGAATGAAAGGAATGCGTTCTTGGTGTGCTCAAGAGGGAGAAGTGCATATACCTCAAGCTGTTTTTTCACCAGAATCATATATCAATGTTTCATCTAAAAAGGCTACTAGAACACTTGACACACATGAATGCT
Source organism: Myoxocephalus aenaeus (assembly GCA_038501785.1). Lineage (NCBI taxonomy): Eukaryota > Metazoa > Chordata > Actinopteri > Perciformes > Cottidae > Myoxocephalus > Myoxocephalus aenaeus. The sequence goes on along the minus strand of JBAMJR010000051.1, from coordinate 3,998,536 downwards.
GTGTGGCATTTAGTGAATGCTTTGTTGTAAACCAAGAGAGGCTACTCTGCTGTCTCGCTAATGCCAAAGGAAAGAATTGCTATTTTGGCCTAAATTTTACCCCAGGCTCAGCCAAGCTGCTGTGACAGCTCCCACTCAGCTGCTGCTCTCTCAACAGTCACTCTTCCTTTCCAACCCCAAAACCCCAAAGTAGTCTTTCCACCTCCCTAAGTATAAGCCACAAGGCATGCTGGCTCAGGGATACAGAGTGACTGACAGCAACATGACTTGGTTGGTTTTGTGGACTAAAACCATAATACTAAATCCAGGGGAAAATATTTGATGAATTTTCAGTTTGAAAATAACTGCTTTATTATTATTAAAAGTGACGACTGCCACTATGAAATAATCGAATCAAATTCAACACCAAAAATTTGATTGACAGATAAAAAATAATGTATGCTCACTTATAGACACATACGCACGCACTAAGAGTAAATCATTTCCATTTTTTTCTGTCCTTGTTTCCTTTGACCTTGCTTTTCTGCGCTTTTCTTCTCTTAAGTTATGGGAGTGGGGACTTGAGTGTGATATATACTGTCTGCGAAGAGACAAAATCATTAACACATTTTCTGTTTTCATCATGTTCATCATTTCATTTAAGGAACGTGAGAAAGGTTTGTGGAAGTTAAAGGAGCACAGTCACGTTAACCTGTGCTATACAGACTGAATACAGTGCAATGCCTAAAATTAACTAAAAACAACCCCTAATCTTTTTTCCTAAAAAAACTAAACAGGACACATTAAAAATGGTAGGTTAAACAGAGATTTTTCCATCTCCTTTCAATACACAACGAGAACATTTGATCCGTTGAAAGCAGACGTGCAGGGGCTCATCACTCGTATCACCATAAACCATAATTATTTTTTCAGTTGGATCACTTCAGAAGTTTCTGATTGCTTCTGTTGCAGCAAGCGTAGAACAAACACTGCAGGTCCAGTGGTTGGTTCCCGTGGCGTGCTGAAGCCTCCGAGGTCACGTCCCACCCAGTGCTTTTGCCTCGACTTACCTTTGTTATTGGTTTGCAAGTTAACTTTTGTTTTGAACTTTGTTTTCAGTGAAGGGCTCCGAGGGAGAATAAAGTACATCACCAAGGCCTCAGAGTCTACGTACCCTGTTCTCTCTACCTCTCTACCCCAGTCCTTCATTTTTTGTCCCCATCAGACTACTACAATATTAATCCACATGTGCTGCAAGACTGAAATGAAGTAGAAGGGGCTCAATAATGCATAGCACCCTCTTGTGTGTTGCTACCTTCAGGTGGAGCTGGGACAAAATTAGGACATTGAAATTAAGAGCAAGCTTGGCTGGTTAATGAAGTCCAAGTTTACTTTTCAACTGGCTCAGAAAGTTCTAGTCGCCATGCTGTCGGTTGGAAGAAGTTCGTCTTTAACTCCAGTGTGTGTGTGTGTGTGTGTGTGGACTGGTGGCAAGTCCCTTGTCGGCATGTCAGCACAGCAGGAGAGCCAATGTTCCTGTCTTTATTAATTACTACCTGACACGCACACACATGCTCACACAGTCAAACCTCCTTAAACTACTCGACAAAAATGCACACAATTACACATCCAAACACACACCTGTCTCCAGCAGCATCTTTATTTTCTCCGTGTCTCACACACTCGCACATGCACTCGCACACACACAGTGGCAGTAGGAAGCAGTTTGTCCCCATATCCCCTCTGCATGTACTTACTCATGCTTGGTTAGGCCAGAAGGTGCTCTGAAGGCAAACGAAGCTAAACTGCTAATCTCAACTAGAGGCTGCTACAGAGTGACCCTGTACCATGGATAGATACTGTACTGCAGATATCTAGTTCAGATCTGTGCCTCGTTTTCTCTTTGGTGCCACATAACAATTTCCAGAAGAACAAAAAAACATGTCAAACGGATGTTTGGCTTTGCATTATTAATTTGCCTATTTTACTGTGTAGCAATGCCATTGGGTACTGTATGTCAGTCCCAACTCGCATAGCTATCATTTGTTATGCTTCCAAGTTTCTCCACAGCGCCGCCACTCGTCCTCATTTTCATTACCATCATTATATGGAGTCAAATGGCCATTCGCTCATTTTAACATGTCTAATTATCAGCTTACTTGTGAAGGGCACAAAATGAGCATAGCTGCCAAGTCTCTCCGCCAGAATGCTAACTAAAACAAAATGATAAAACAAAGGAGGGCAGCACACTCGCCCGTCGGTTCACCTACCAAACATCAAGACTACGTGATGGGACGATGACAGTGCCGTCAGTCTTACATCAGCAGTTTGTGGGCGAGCTCCTTGGATTAGCTCGGGAACATTAAGCAGGTAAGGCAAGATGCTCTCCTGTTAGCCATGTGCAAGGGCACCTTGTACATAAACCTCAACGGCTCCAGTGGTGCTGTTCAGTAGTTATTGGTACAAGAGTGCGGACTGTGCCGAGAGGCTCCCAAGTGTGAGTATCCAGCTGTCAAATTTTGAAGCACAGCGATACTGAAAAATGCAAAAATAACAAAAACATTTGTTAAAGTTGTCAAATAAAGGAATAGGCCTACATTAATATTCATCTTTATTAATGGAGGCACGTTTCACAGCTATGCTGCCATCTAAGAATGACAAAATAATACTTATAATTATTCCACTGATGTCATTATTGATCTGTCGGATTTGCGAACGACGCGAAGAAATTGAGGAATTGTAAGCTGTGACAGAAACGCTGTGAAACAATGTGTGCATCCTTTGCAAACCACTTCAATGAAAATAACAGGGTTCCTCTATAATCCCATATTCCAATTCCAAAAATGGCAGCAGCTGCAAAAAAAACAAACACATTGAAACTCAGAACACGTGACACAAAATTGAGGACGATGGCACAAAAGAACTTTCTCTTTTTCTCATAATTTCATTTGTTTAAAAATAGGAGCAATTTCGGTCTTGCGGTATTGCTTGATATATCTTTTTTGTCTCTTCTTCTTCTCCGGCATCTTCCTCCCTCTCTGGCTGTGCTGGGGCTAAATGCTCTCTTGAGGCGATGTCAGAGTTTGTTAGAGGACAGTAAAAAAGACAAGCTGTGTGTATGCGCCTCAGTACTTTCAAATGTTTCAACCACAATGCAAAGTTTTGCAAAGCAGTCATTCAAGACCATGTTTTTCATTAGGTAAAGGATCTGGTGCAGGGGCACAGCTGGAGAGTCCTGTTTAGAACTTGGTTTAAGGATGCAAAATCACCGAAATATCACATATACATGCATATCTAGAGTAAATATAGAGGCTCAAATATCACGTGTTTTGTCATTTTAAAGTTTTTTTGATGTTTTTTGAGTTTTTTTGACACTCCCTCTTCCGATTTCACATGACTTACAAACCAGTTATGAAATGAAATAAAAAACAGAAAGCAACGCCTAGAAGCCGCAGATAAGATGGCATTGTAACGCAGGCTGCAATAGCTCACTGGTTAGCTCAAGCATAACCAAGGTCAGTCACTGCAGCTCAACTGGTGCCATTTGATATTAACCGGCTCTGACAGTGACTGCACCCTGTGGAATCGCATCTCTGCAGGCTGGCAAGCTCAGGTATGGGCGAGCACAATATGCTTGGACACGAGGACAAAGGAGCAGACATGCACAGACTCCAAGGAATAAAAACTAAACCGCTATTAAATTAATTACATATAGAACGAGTGAGGAGGTGCAACAGAGGCATTAGTGGAAGCACGTTAGACTTCTGATCTTTCCTTATTTGGTTCAGGAATGTATGTAGCTTTAAATGTATCATCCAAACCTCTACTTGTTCTCTCACAGAAAATGAATGTATTGTTAATATGATGTTTATGTAACTAAGCTATTACAAATTTAATTTAATTTAATGCAACAGTTAAGTTCACCACATATTATACACTGTTGGGTTATTCGAAAGCAATTACAACCAAATGAAAGGAGTGTGTTATTGAAACATTTAACATTAGTCATACATACTATTCTTGAAGTGGATTCTAGTTTCAATAAAACGCAGCATCTTTCTAACCCAGTCCATGATTGGAACCAAGAGAAACGTAGGAAACTACATCCATTCAATACCACTGTTGCTTCAATTTACCAAGGGTTCTTCTGCTCATTGACTCGATGACAACTCCATAAGTGATGTCTGTCACGCTGACATTTCAACTTTGTCCCTTTGTCTGTTTCACCATCTGCCTGACTGTGCAGTACAGATGGTTGAAGTAACTCAAAGAAGCAGAGGAGGAGAGGATGAAAGAGAAGAAGAGTGACAAAACTGGGCATGCGATGAAGGGAGGGAGGAAGAGTGCGAAAGATGGGATCCCCATTAATCACATGTGGCAAGGAGGCAAATTCAGCACATTTCTAGGAGATACTCACACATCAGCAGCAACTCTGTCTTCTAATTAATATCTCCATGAGAGAAAGAAATAATGTCCTGAATCCCTTGTGTTTAGGTTCTTTTAGATACAATTGATATACTACTATGTTAAAATTAGAAGGGCATGGCTGTGCCACAAAGAATTACAGTAATGTTTATGATTCTCTGACCTCATTGACACTATTAACATGAGGTTAATGAGGGGTAAATGCACATACATTGCATTGCAATCAACCAGAATGCTCTGTGATCAGTCAGATTGCATCTGGTTCAAATTGAGATTGAATCGAAGCCAGCCTTACAGCTGACTAAATCTATTTCTTTTTATATTTATGTTTACTACAAAAAAACATTGTTTTTACCACATTACTGTGAGGCCCAGTTCTAGAGTTTAGTTCGTAGTAGTTGAGGACTTTCTTCTCCCTTGATTAGCGTCTACCGTCTTCCTCACAAGCTCCAACAACAGGCACCAACAATCTCTCCCGAGAGGGTCGAGCAAGGCCCTGTTTCTCGTACCTGGCTTACTGAGTTAGCGGGCTAATTTTCAGGATAAGATGACGTAGGTCTGGCTTTTCGGTTTCTCAAAGTAAGTTTAGATAAATCACCATAGAAACACAGCCAAAAATGTAAACCTGCTCCCGGGCAGGCTTACTGAAATTCACTGGATAAGCTGGCCACTCCCACCGGACAAAAAAGGCAGCTCACTTCCTCATTGATGAAGGAGCGATATTAGTTATATTAGTTTTATAGGGAGAGGGTTCTTCCAGATCGCCAAGATCCGTTCTCACATCAGGATGACTTCCTGTACGCGGCCCTATAGATTCTGCCGTCAAGGAATCATTTATTTACGAGAGCTTCTCGAGCCGCGGACACTGATCACCACACGGCGCAGCCAATCGCCCGTCTCACAGACAGAGACTCTCACCCGCTGCATGCCGCGCTGTTCTTAAGTTTATTTAGCGCTTAAGAAACTTATGGATGTGTTGAAGGCACTCATAATTATATGACAGTGTTATTAGTACACCATACATATCATTATTGTAGAACATGATTAAGGTGGATGATAAGAATACAGAGAATCACACACAATTTCTTTTCACTGCTTCAATTGATTGAATTTCTGATTATGAATAATACATATATACTGATCCGCCCATACACATATTCAAACTCCTAGTTATATGGTAATCTATACATACATGTATATACACATATATAGTACACGATACATACGCACATACAGTACATATATCCTCATAAGTATATAGTAATGTGTATACTACTGGCAGCAGATACATTTAAATAAACATAATCTGATTGATTTGGGTGATGAAGCACTTCAAATTAGCCGATACATTTTCCCAACACTGACACATTTAACTTGTCTGATATATTTGCGACGCTTGTGTCTCGCAGCAGGGGCGGTGTTAACGTAACGTTGCAAACGCGTTGCGAATATTCGCAAGGAGTTTGCTGTGAATGATTAAGGTCTTGAATTCCTCACATGCCTTCATGATCATCTCCTGCTTCTCAGCGGAGAAATAAAAAGAGGTTCCTCTGAGTTTATTTGGCATTGTACTGTTAAAACATCGTGGTGTCAGTGCTCGATTATTATCCCTTCTGAAGAAGAGCGGGCACGCGCAATTATCCAGATGACTAACGTCTGGTTAGAATTAACGAGACCGTTTCAGCGCGGATCTTCCGTGGAGAAACCGAGTTAGCCTGACGTCAATCATCCCGCTAATTTAAGATGGATAATAGGACATTTGCTCGACTTTGTTGAGCCACGTACGAGAAATAGGGCCCAGCTTGCCTGTTGCCCGAGTCAAACTTTTGGGTAAAAAAACAGCTTGTGCAGTTTAAATGTGCAGCTTAAATCTTCTTATATTTATCAACCAGAAGAGATTTTTCTGTGACCAAAATGTTACAATTAGCTTTCCATAATTGACTTAATGAGCATCATGCTGTATTGAAAAGGATCACAGCTGGATCAGCTGTCAGTCGGCTTTAATGGAGACTAATGACGGAGTTTGTGTGATCAAACATGATCAGTGTAACAAAGTTGTTTTCTGGTCCCGGATTGATAAAAATGATCGTATGTTTTCAGTTGATTTAATGGTGTTGAACTACTTAAATTAATAAAGACACATTTATCATCACTGTCAGAGTGGAGATGTTTTCTCTGTCGTCTGTTACCTGTTAAACAAACTGAATTGAGTATTTTTATACATGTGTGGTATTTATATTGTGTTCGGTGTCCTGCTTAGGCGCAGGATTGATTTCTACCAGCGAAATAATTATTTATTAATTATTTACGTCAGTGTGTTTTAAAATTCTGATTGTGGAATCATTATAAAATAACCCACAGTATGGTTTCTCTTCATTACATGTTGTACAAAGAGGGAAACAACAGATCAAATCTGAATGTTGTTTGTGGTCCTTTTGTTGTTCAGACCTACAATGAACATATTTTAACCAGATGGTGAATCAGAAAACAGATTAAATATATAACTTGAGTTTAATCTGTGATCCGTCTTTACTCAGTCCGATCAGCAGCAGCGTCCAATTAAATAACTGATGAACAATGAGGGGGCGTGTCGAGCGTTAAAACACTTCCTGGAAGCTCGAAGCAATATGGCGACGCAGAACAAGCGAGGAGCGAGGAGCGAGGAAACGACAATTAAGAGACTTGGGATGCACCCATTGTCTCATAGACTTCTATACAATCAGACTTATTTTTGCAACCAGAGAAGTTGCCCCCTAATGGTCATTAGAAAGAATATAAGTTTAAAGCAATTCTATATTGGCTTCACTTTTCAGACCCGGAGGTCAGCCCCTGATCCTCACACAGCTATTAAATAGGCAACCCATAAACATACCCAGATCAACACAAATCACCAGAATCTGTAAATTAGGTGTCTCATATGAATCAATATAACAGGCACTCACACACGCTTACTGGCCTTGGGACCATACAAGGTCCCAAAGTACTCTAGGCATGTTCTGATCAATAACCTATTGAAGCGTTAAATTGCATGCAAGGTGTTAGGTAGGATTGAGGTGTGTGTGTGTGTGTGTGTGTGTGTGTGTGTGTGTGTGTGTGTGTGTGTGTGTGCGCATGCGCGTGTTGGTAATAAGATGAAGGGTCAAACTTGTTCTGTCACGCCCCACTTTGGAGGAAGAAAAATGTTCGGGCCCCACCGCCCCAACAACATTGTGACAAAATGGTCCAACTTTTTGTGACTCCTCCATCCGTGCTTTTTCAAATAATAGAATAAAGAAAATGTAACTCCCTTTCAAGTAAACCAGATTGCTCCATCAGACAAAAACAAAATGTTAGAACAATGCAAATAAAGTTGTGCAAAAAATAACTAATATTTGGCAAAAAAATGACCTATTGTGGCTGCAAATAACCTGTTTTGCACTGAATATATTTTCAAGATAATAACAATCATGTTCAACCTGTGCAAAACAAAACACAATGAGTGCAGATGTGTGAGCCGTCACGTTGGATCAGTATTAGTGGCTGCAGTGAGTTGCTTTCCTCTACAAATATTTTTTAAACGGGGTTGTAGATTTGATATGGCCGCTCTCAATTCATGCTCCATGTTGAGCTTAGATCTGTATTCTGTTTTCAGAGACGCAACAGCAGAAAAGACGACCTCACAGAGAAGCTTTCAGCAAAACAACAAGAATCGGCGAGTCGCACAAGCGTAACCTGTTAACAGCGTAATGTAAACATTTCCACGCGCCCCACCTGTAATACCTCCGCGACCCACTAGAGGGTTGCGCCACACAGTTTGAGAACCACTGACTTAGGTCAACTTCCATGGCTCAACAAGACGAGAGAGAGAGAGAGAGAGAGAGAGAGAGAGAGAGAGAGAGAGAGAGAGAGAGCAGCAAAGGTTGACCAAGCTACAGCGTGAAAAGTAAATGGACTGTACTTGTATCACGCTTAACCATTTAAAGCACTTTAACACCACATGTCATCATTCACACATTCACACCCACTCATACGTTGATGGGAGGGGCTACCAGGGAAGCTGCCACCTGCCCGTCCTGCGCATTCATGGCAGGAACAGCCTGCGGGAACAACTTGGGGTTAGGCGTCTTGCCTCAAGGACACATTGACATGGGCCAGCGGAGCCGGGGAATCGAACTGCCGATCCTCTGAGCCACGGTCGCACATGATGAGAGGTAGCAGCGTTGGGTTGGAACAAATTCCGAGAGTCAGAAAAATAAAACGTTATTTTGTGATTGTTTCAAAGCACAAATAAACACACCCGCGCCCTACGGGGAGGTGCCACAATGCCAGATTATGAATGAATGCACCGAAGGGCAGGCGCCGTCCTGTTGGCTCGGCTCGGCGTGCGTGCCACGCAGCAGCCGCCCTGCACTCGGAGGAAAGAGAGGAGAGCGGGGGAAAAACTGCAGCACATGAAAACTCTACTTCAAAAACAGCCTCTTTGTATCTGACATAGTTAAAGGGGGACATATTCCTCAGTATCAGACACCGAGTGCGTGACAAAGCAGCGGGATTTGATGACCATAAGCGAGCTGCACACCCTGCACGCTGTAAGTGGCTGGGGGTTACACCCCCATGTGGCGCCCGAAGGCTCTTTGCTGATGCCCAGAAACGTCCAGAAACAGCAAAATACGATGAAAAAGAGAAAATACAGGCAGAGGGTATCGTCTCTGCAGGAACAGACACCGCCACACACTTGTAGTGGGTCATAAGTGATGATTCAGAAGATTATTTCTGTATCAGACTACTGTTTTTTTTTTTTTTTTTTAAGGAAAATTATTGTCCTAATTATACCTTTAAACAGTCTATGTTAACTGCGACATACGGAGAGAGAGAAATAACACAAGAGGGTGAGGGATGAAGAGCAGGCGTCGGAGAATGTGTAAGTGAAACAGATGGAGTGGAAACAAATGTATTGTGATAACATCGTTTAAACAGTGCTTGGCTCTCTGAGGGCCCTGGCTGCCTTTGCACTCCTCTCACACTCGTTTGACTGGGAAAATGGCCAACAGGACACAATCTCACCCTATCTCTCTTTCTCTCTCTCTCTCTCTCACTCTCTCTCTCTCTCTCTCTCTCTCTCTCTCTCTCTCTCTCTCTCTCTCTCTCTCTCGCTCCCTCCCTGCCAGGAGACTAAATTGTACAGATCTGTGCTGTCAAATCTCATTTGTGAGAGAAATAGCACACTGGTTATTACTTGAAGACAGCAGGTTGTTTGAGAAGTGTTGGTTTATATCACACAGTACTGTATGTGGTCTTAGTTGAAGGACAAAGAAAATGTGTGTACAGTAAGTTAGTGATTGCCTAAAGAGTATTTTTACAGCACACACACTCAACCACACACAGCTGACCTTCATAGGAGGTGGTCTTCACTACAGTAGTCGGTTTCAATAACATGAAGAGGTGACATGTCAGCTGTTTTGCCCAAACAAAGGTCAGGGCAGGATTGAGCCAACATGTGGGTGAGGAAAGGCTTATGTTCCATAATATAGAGTTAATTTAGAGGCCAAGTCCAACAGTTGCATGGATCAATACATTCAGTCTATCATTATGACCTTTGATTTTCTCTTTCTCTTCCCAAGTTCAGTAGTTCACAGCTTTTCGTTTGTGTCATGGCCGCTGCCAACTCCTGTGTAGCCTGGCGAGGGTGTAAAATGCCATGTGTCCACTCTCACACATTATCAGGGAGGATTATCACGTGTAGAGATTCCCGCCATCTCCAGCAGTGTCCTTGTTTCCCTAAAGAGATTCCCCTGGCAGTCGGGGTCTCTGGTGTATAGACCGAGACACAATCCCCTGCTGGCTTCCTCACAGGATTTGTTTCACTTTTCTGACTCCACCAACCCAATGAAAAGCATGTACAAATGTATTTTCTCTTTTCCTCGCTCCTCGAGGCATCCCTTTGCTATTGTGTTAACACATCTCCTCCTTTATTACTCCTCCAAACCTCCTCTCATCCTTTTTTTCCTCTCCTGAGTCCCTTTCTGAGCTTGTTGCTGTTATGTCAGTAACTCCGGCACTGATTCAGTTACATGACAATCTACAGAGTATTTTAAGAAATTCACCAACTCAGCTACTTGGGGTGTGTGTGTGTGTATAAATATAAGTATATAGCTGGTCTTTAATGACCTAAGCCCCAAGGCTCATTTGAGCTGCAGATTCCGGCCGTCAACTAATGTCCAAATATCTGGGTGGTAACACACACACACACACACACACACACACACACACACACACACACACACACACACACACACACACACACACACACACACACACACACACGTTAAGCTTTTATCATTGGCCAGAGGAAGGGTTTTAGCATCCGCCCTGACAGATGCCACCCACACACACACAGACACACACGCACACACAAACACACCCCACAGCCAGTGGAAAAACACTGGAGAAGGATTTAGGCTGAGTATGATCCATATGTGTCTAACATATATCTGACAGCTGGGATTATGTGTATACATGAGGGTAAGAAGAACGAGAGAGGGTGTGTGTGTGTGTGTGTGTGTGTGTGTGTGTGTGTGTGTGTGTGTGTGTGTGTGTGTGTGTGTGTGTGTGTGTGTGGGACAGTGACAGAGCTGGGCCATTTCAGCTGGTCCCTAGCGGTCACTAACTAACCTTTTCTTCTCTCTCTTCATGGCTTTTCTTTCTGCCTTTGACACTCCCTCTGTCTTAAGCTCTGCTCTCTTTGTTTCATTTCTTCTCCCCCTTTCGCTTTTTGACCATCTTCTTTCTATCCCTCTCCCCTTCCAGAGCCGACGGTGCAATAAGGGATTACTCCCAAGAGAGAGGAAGGGTCACTGGACAGAAATCAGAAAATGGTCGAGGTCAGTGATGAAGGTGTGCGTTATGGATAAATCATCCTTCCACCATGTCAAGGTGGGTTCGTAGATGAACATGAACAAGTAGAGGAAAGATTTTTAACATTAACATTTGTTATATTTGTTAGTAATCAGAGTTGTTATTTTGTTCAGGGCAGACAGATATTTACATATTTATTATGTATAGACCTTGCATTTGCAAAAATATTAACAGCCAAACCTGTAATCACTGATTCTATTGCAGCCTTTGAGGGGGTGGAGACGAGCTTTTATCTGCACTGAAATATCAGCACCTATTAAGTTAACTAGTGCACTGCCCGTTTGGGACCTGCCAATTGCTTGGACTCCGGGAGTGCTAACTCAAGAAGATTCTGAATACCGCTGCATTTCTTGACCTTGAGTACTTACGGTCAGGATAGCCGATTGGTCTGGGCACGGGACCTGAACAAGACGGGTCACCGGTGCCTCGGCGAGCGTGGACAACTGGCCAATCCTAGCAGGGCAAGTCTTACCAAGAACAACAGTGGGATTCATAATACTGTCTCGTTGACTCCAGGAATGTGAAGAAGAGTTAAAGAAAAGAAAAGAAAACGTTGACAGCAGTCCATGAGCTGTGGCCTTTAAAAGGCCCCCTCAACGCTGAATCCCCTCCCCCACTGCCCAGAGCGCTATTGCTTAATACACCCACTAAGGGGGACGTAGATCCGATGAACATATCGTTCTAGATATGTGAAGGATGCGCACACACACATTCCTTGCCTAATAGTTAGATATATTAAACTGTTGCTTACAACCCTGTTGTTGTTTTTTACCTGTTTCAGTGCCCGCTGCGAAACCAATATTAAGTGAACGATAAGAGTCAACCAAAAACTAAAGGCGACGCCTTTCACATTGTCCATTGATACATTTGCACACATATTCCTGATATATAGCCCCAAAGCTTTGCTGTAGTTCCTGTATTACTCTCTGCAACACATCCACTTTTGGCATTTATTTCCTTGTTTGGTGTGTGATCTATGTTATTCGACTGTTTGTGTCTGTGTGCCGTTCATTTATAACTTCATTTAGTGCCTCTTTCCGATCTCAGTGTTACCCCTCCCTCCCTCTGTCTCTCCGCCTTTCACTGTGAAAGAGGTCTGAAGTTGCAGTCACCAGAGCAATTAGAGACTTCATGTTCCTCCTCACTGTCAAGAGGCAAGAATACACACACACACACACACACACACACACACACACACACACACACATGACACACAGATACACACAACACACACACAACACCCGTCCTCTACCGTCCTCTGTGCTGACAGGCACTGGGCAAAAGTTCACTCTGCCACTGTGCTAACTATCTTCCTTTCTCTTCCTCCTTCACTCTGTCTCCCTCTCACACTGCCTTTTTAGAAAAGTGCTAACTAGCAATCTCTCCCTTCTTTCACTTCTCCCTCTGCCCGCCTATCCGAGCGCTATCATCCGTCTTTTTCGTCTCCATCTTTTCTCTTTCTCTTTTATACGTCTTTCACAGAGAAGTTACAAGCTTGTCCTTCACTCAGTGTTTTGCTTTTGTGCCGCTCACCGACTTTCCATCCCTCTCTCTATCTGCACACTAATTACCATTTCTCATCCACCATCTATCTCTCTCGCTCTCTCATTCCCGTTTTTTTCTTTCTTCTTTTATCTTTCTCTGCTCATCTAGTACTCATATCCGTCGTTTTCAGTGTGTCACATATGTTATTAGTGAATTACGCATCCTCATAGCTCATAGGCCAACTCTGATATCGTGTGATGTCGAGTTGAGTCGGTGCCCATGTGAAGTGCTGCAAACACGCAGCGGAAAACTTCAGTCAGCATCTCAATGGGTCCCGCTTTCCTTGAGTCCTAATCAAATGAACTGAACAGAGCTTCAAATCAAAAAGGGAAAACGTTGAATGCCGAGGGATTCAAAATAAGCTTCTTTATCGTGTCATATTAGATTGACACAATGGGGCTTCCCAAGAGAAAAAAACTCCCTGACTTGCATGTTCATCTTAGACCTCTCTCCAACTATTAGTCTTAAAAGGATGCCACGTTATAATATCAGAGTGCCTTGAAGAAGCAGACTTGTGAAACTCGCTTTGATCTCTCTCAGGTGAACACCGGCTTTTCCATGAGCCTCCTACTTTCTCTTTATCAGAGACCTTCAATGAATCTTATACCACAACCGTTGAGGTCTTGTGGGCAGTTTGTCATGTATTGCTGGTGAAGTTCGGTGAGGGCCCCATCACACAAAGACAGCTGGGGGAAGGTGAATCACGCTGTTGTTTTGTGTGCCACAGAGGCTCTCGTGTTGGCTATCTGAAAGGTTCCGCAAGGTTTTCATAACTTTACATCCAATATGCAAGGATGCATTTGCAGGGGGGGGGGGCATCTGTGCTTGGCATAATTGTGACCCATGAATTGGTAACCTGATGTTTGTGCCTCTCATAGCCAGGAAACAAAGACAAAGCCTCTACTCAAAGGCACTAAAAGGGCATGTGATCTGCAGGTCTCCTTGATATTGTAATGAGTCTTGTAATGTGCTCATACGTAATCATTACCAAAGGGGAGACCTCAAAGCTCGCGCAGCAAGTGGGCAAATGGTTCATGCTGAAACATACGGAAGATCTATCGAAAAGCAGAATACTAATAAACATCCCCTGGTGACTCACGCTTGCCTACAAAATTGGACTGGAAGCGTTGCCGAGGTTCGTCATCGCCGTTTGTTCTTCTTTACAAAACGTTATGTTCTTTGACACAACCTTGCTCTTTTTCCTCCACAGTCAACGGCAGAGCCAGGTTCACGGAGGGCTTCAAGTAGACTGAAAAAGCTGCCTGTGCACTTTCAAAAGTACCATAACTTATTCAAGTGTTATGATTTATTTGGTTCCAGGCTTTTCCTCCCCTCCCTAAATGCTGAATATCTCAGATTAGAGTTAATCTCCCCCTATTTGCAATTAAAGATATATGTACATATTTAGTACTTCCAACGGTCCGACATGTTAAAGTATGCCATCGGCAAAACATAGCAGAATGTATTCTGAAAGGACAAAATGTATTCCACAGAGTGAGGACCGACTGTGAGCTGTCACATTGGATCTATTAATTCTGTCTGCTGGCAGTTTAGCTTCCTAGTGTAACGAGACAAGAATATTTGGAGTAGAATAATTATTGCTTTGCTTATCTGTAGCTTTCTTTACAGCTGCCTCCGGTAATAACCGAATAATTTACATTCAAACTACAAAATTTTTACTTTTGTTTAAATCCTCCTTGAGGACGATGCCACAGAGTTGGCCCTCTGCTCTGAAGATGTAAAAGAACAAAGATACAAGTCAGAGTACTTATTACATAGTATACTGCCACCCGTGAACTATCTTTAACTCGAGGCTAAGCACGGGTCTGTCACCATTTTATTTCCATATTGCAAGTAGAAAGATCGAGCATTATTTGAACCAGAAACATTTTGGATAACTTTCCAGAATGTTTATTGCTGTTAATTCATCATGTCTGTACGTACTATACAAACATGTGCACACACAAACATGCATTTCTGACTCAATATTGCTGTATAACACCTATAAAAGTATGAGTACTAAAGGTGACATTAAGAAGAGAAGGGATCTCCTTTATGTTCTTTACTAAATGATGTTGGCACACAGATGACTTATTTTGTATTCTAGTTTTTGGTGTGAGAGTTTTTTTTTCCAGCTCTGTCTCGCTTTCTGTGTCACAAAGCCACAAATATACAGATGAATAAGTTAGCTGCTGCTGCTGCACACGGGACGATGTCTGATCAACATTCCAGCTCCGAGACAAAAAGCACAATTTGTGTGGCACAGACATACAGACCTCTTTTAAATCACTACGAGGTCTGCTCCTCTCTTGACCTCTCTTGAGCAGCTAGTCGGTCATCATCGCTTCATTTCACGGTCATTAATGTGCCCACTGCAACTTTCCTCAATCATGTACCCATATCTTTGAAGAAAATTGTATTCGAAAAAATTTCAAATCTGTTCATTAGAGTTTTTTGGAGGTCGGAAGTGAAGAACAGACAGTGCAGAATGACTCATACAATTGATATAGCCCTTTGTGGATAATAGATGAGAAATAGCAAACTACAAAGCACTCACTTGGATAAAATGTACCCTGCAGTTAGTGGTGATGGAGCCATTAAATGAATACATTCTCAGTCCCAGTTTGTGTAAAGCAATACTTCTGAGTTGAGCTGACATAAAAAGGAAGCCATAACTCTTTTAAATGATAAAAATAAGGCAGCAACAATGTGATGGTGAAACAAAAACAGAGAGGGAGAAAAACAGGTTTGAGTGTGTGTCCGTGAGCATTTGCGTTTCTGTTTGTACACCTTTGACATTTATTTGTGTATTATATCCAAAAGCAATCTACCCGGCTGCTACCGAGTTCAGACGAATAGGCGCTGATGTCTAAAATATTGCTACAATAGAGAGTACAGCATATATATATATAGCATAACACAGTGGCAAAGAAGACGGTGGATAATGTCAGCCATATAAATGCAATTTCGTCCTGAGAATGTGACATTGAACTCACACGTAACCCAATTATAGCTGTGATTCAAAAACCGTGTCCACATAAACCATAATCCAACGGTGGTTGATCACGATAATGTGCAAGCACACACACCGAAGCACGTTTGTACACATGGATTGATGCACGCACACAGGATTCGCTGTTAGCTAGCGAGAAAATTAGAAACGAGAAAATGAGGCACCTGCAAGACAGCTTACTTAGACCGCCAACACGTTTCCTACTTATCATACTGTACCGAGCGATCCAAAAAAATCTATAAGCGTATCCAAGCCACTGACGGGTTGCTTTTTCATTTACTATTTCCATGATGGGCTATGTAATTGGTTGAGAGACTGTTCACAAACCCACTGCAGTCAGTGAAGAAGTCACAGTGAAGTGGTTTGTGGTAAATCCAGTTGGGAGAAGTTCAGCTTGCTGGACAAACCTGAATCCTGCCTGAATTCAGCATTTAAAGAGGTTTCTTTGCTCTAGTTCTACTTCTACCTGTGTTATTAGTCTGTACTGTCTGTCTTCTCTGTGTTTGTCACCTAAGTGAAACCAAGCTCCAAGTACTCGATACTTCCACTGATTAGCGGGAAGCCCGGCTATAGTCCACAGCTTGGGTACTTTGAGTGCTCACTCTGCCAAACTATCTGGGAGGGGCCAGGACAGCTGATTTAGAAGCCTACTTAAAGCAGAGCTCCAGTCTTCAGGAATCATCTCCAGTTGGGAGAAGTTCAGCTTGCTGGACAAACCTGAATCCTGCCTGAATTCAGCATTTAAAGAGGTTTCTTTGCTCTAGTTCTACTTCTACCTGTGTTATTAGTCTGTACTGTCTGTCTTCTCTGTGTTTGTCACCTAAGTGAAACCAAGCTCCAAGTACTCGATACTTCCACTGATTAGCGGGAAGCCCGGCTATAGTCCACAGCTTGGGTACTTTGAGTGCTCACTCTGCCAAACTATCTGGGAGGGGCCAGGACAGCTGATTTAGAAGCCTACTTAAAGCAGAGCTCCAGTCTTCAGGAATCATCTCCAGTTGGGAGAAGTTCAGCTTGCTGGACAAACCTGAATCCTGCCTGAATTCAGCATTTAAAGAGGTTTCTTTGCTCTAGTTCTACTTCTACCTGTGTTATTAGTCTGTACTGTCTGTCTTCTCTGTGTTTGTCACCTAAGTGAAACCAAGCTCCAAGTACTCGATACTTCCACTGATTAGCGGGAAGCCCGGCTATAGTCCACAGCTTGGGTACTTTGAGTGCTCACTCTGCCAAACTATCTGGGAGGGGCCAGGACAGCTGATTTAGAAGCCTACTTAAAGCAGAGCTCCAGTCTTCAGGAATCATCTCCAGTTGGGAGAAGTTCAGCTTGCTGGACAAACCTGAATCCTGCCTGAATTCAGCATTTAAAGAGGTTTCTTTGCTCTAGTTCTACTTCTACCTGTGTTATTAGTCTGTACTGTCTGTCTTCTCTGTGTTTGTCACCTAAGTGAAACCAAGCTCCAAGTACTCGATACTTCCACTGATTAGCGGGAAGCCCGGCTATAGTCCACAGCTTGGGTACTTTGAGTGCTCACTCTGCCAAACTATCTGGGAGGGGCCAGGACAGCTGTAGCTAATTATCACCAACTGGTATAACACCGGGTGGGGACTTGAAGCGTCAGCTGTAGCGTCAAAGAAAACTCCTTGTATGAAGACTCCGAGGATAAAGACAAAGGAGTCTTTCATTGGAGTCTTCAGGGGTGGCTGAGTACACTTATTGCTCTGTTAAAAATATGTGTTATCCGTCCATACCTGTGTGCACTTTCACACGTAGATACTACAGACCTCCGACTCGTTCACACCTGCATCAAAATGCCTCCTCTGTTACTTATCCCACCCGCTCCACACAGATCCAACACCTAGTCACAGGGGGGCTCTGGAACTGCCAGTCAGCTACCCGCAAGGCAGATTTCATCTCTGGTTTTGCTATCAAGCAATCACTGGACTTCCTGGCTCTCACTGAGACTTGGATCACACCAGACAACACAGCTACCCCTGCTGCTCTCTCCTCTGCCTTCTCCTTCAGCCACACACCTCGGCCCAGTGGCCGGGGCGGTGGCACAGGTCTACTTATCTCTCCCAAGTGGAGTTTTTCTGTCTCCACGCTTCCACTGTCTACCCCACTGTCTTTTGAGTTTCACGCTGTGACGGTTACTCATCCGGTTCAACTAAACATTGTTGTTCTCTATCGTCCACCTGGTTCCCTGGGAGATTTCTTGGAAGAAGTAGATGTCCTCCTATCAAACTTCCCAGAAAACGGCCCTCCGCTCATCCTTTTGGGTGACTTTAACATCCAGACAGAGAAGTCATGCGACCTGCTACTCTTACTGTCTTCCTTTGCTCTCTCACTCAGTCCTTCCCCTCCTACTCACAAAGCTGGCAACCACCTCGACCTGATTTTCACCAGAAACTGCTCTACATCCAACCTCACCGTAACCCCTCTACATGTCTCCGATCACTTCTTTATCTCTTACACTCTCCCTCTCATTGGAACTGACAAACCTGTCACACCAACAGACTCTGCACCTGTCCGTCGCAACATCCGCTCCCTCTCGCCCTCCTCTCTGGCCTCGTCTGTCCTGTCAGCCCTTCCATCAACTGACTCCTTTTCACTCCTGCATCCTAACTCTGCCACAGAAATGCTCCTCTCTACTCTGTCTTCCTCTCTAGATTCTCTCTGTCCTCTTACAGCACGAAAGGTCCGCAAGTCCTCTCCGGCTCCGTGGTTGTCTGACTCAGTGCGAGTCGAGAGAGCCACCATGCGTGCATCGGAAAGGAAATGGCGAAAAACCAAACATGCCGATGACCTGCTCGCCTATCGCTCTCTTCTCTCCTCCTTCTCTGCTTCTATCTCTGCAGCCAAAAGCCTGTTCTACCAATCTAGAATCGAATCCAATTTTTCTAACCCCAAAAAACTCTTCTCTATCTTCTCCAACCTCCTTGACCCCCCCTGTCCTCCTCCTCCCTCCACCCTTCTACCGAGCCACTTTGTTGACTACTTTACAAAAAAGATAGAAGACATACGCTCCTCATTTAACAATCCGTCTTCCATAACCTCACCTCCATTAACTTCATCTTCTTCCCCTCTGCTTTCCTCTTTCACCCCCCTGACTCCCAATCAAGTTCTTACCTTGGTAACCTCTGCCCGCCCAACCACCTGCCCCCTTGACCCCATCCCATCTCACATTTTCCAGTCTATTGCTCCTGATCTTCTTCCCTTTCTCACCCATCTTATCAACACCTCCCTCTCAACTGGCTGCTTCCCTAACTCTCTGAAGGAGGCAAGAGTTAACCCTCTCCTAAAGAAACCCACTCTCAACCCGTCGGAAGTCAACAACTACAGACCGGTCTCTCTCCTTCCCTTTCTTTCCAAAACTCTGGAGCGAGCTATCTTTAACCAAGTCTCCTCCTTTCTCCACCAGAACAACCTTCTGGACCCTCACCAGTCTGGTTTCAAGGCAGGCCACTCAACAGAGACTGCCCTCCTTGCTGTCTCTGAGCAGCTCCACACCGCAAGAGCAGCCTCTCTCTCCTCTGTCCTTATCCTTCTAGACCTTTCTGCCGCCTTTGACACAGTGAACCATCAGATCCTCATTTCTTCCCTCCAGGACCTGGGTATCTCAGGCACTGTGCTCTCCCTCTTCTTGTCCTACCTCAAGGACCGCACCTACCGGGTAACCTGGAGAGGATCTGTGTCTGAGCCTTGTCCTCTCACTACTGGGGTCCCTCAAGGCTCCGTCCTGGGTCCTCTTCTCTTTTCTCTGTACACCAACTCTCTCGGCTCTGTCATTCGCGCCCATGGCTTTTCCTACCACAGCTATGCTGATGACACCCAACTGATCCTCTCGTTTCCCCAGTCAGAAACACAGGTAGCGGCACGAATCTCTGCCTGTCTGACTGACATCTCTCAGTGGATGTCCGCGCACCACCTGAAAATCAACCCTGACAAGACGGAACTACTTTTCCTTCCAGGAAAGGGCTCTCCCACCCACGACCTGACTATCACCTTCAACAACTCAGTGTTGACCCCGACCCCGACTGCCAGGAACCTCGGTGTGACACTTGACAGTCAACTCTCCCTGACTGCCAACATTACCGCAACAACGCGTTCCTGTAGGTACATGTTGTACAACATCAGGAGGATACGTCCCCTTCTCACCCAGAAGGCGACACAGGTTCTGGTCCAGGCTCTGATCATCTCGCGACTTGACTACTGTAACTCCCTCCTGGCAGGTCTACCCGCTAACGCCATTCGACCTTTACAGCTCATCCAGAATGCAGCTGCTCGACTGGTCTTCAACCTCCCGAAATTCACCCACACTACCCCGCTCCTCCGCACACTCCACTGGCTACCGGTGGTCGCCCGCATCCGCTTCAAAACATTGGTACTTACGTATCGTGCCACGAACAGATCGGGTCCTATCTATATACAGGACATGGTAACACCGTACACCCCAGCTCGGGCACTCCGCTCGGCTTCTGCTAAACGACTTGTAGCTCCGTCACTACGAGCTAAACACTCAACAAACTCACGACTGTTTGCTGTCCTGGCTCCTCAATGGTGGAATGAGCTCCCCATTGACATCAGGACAGCAGAAAGTCTCTACATCTTCCGCCGAAAACTAAAAACGCATCTCTTTCGACTACACCTTGAATAAGGAAGGTAGCACTGTACTAGCACTCTAGTAGCACTTGATGTCTCTTATTTATAGCACTTTGTAATTTTCGAAATTTAACTCTAGCGAAGAAACTGCACTTTATTGATTATTGATTGTTATTTTTCTGAGTTTGTACTCATGATTGAATGCACTATTGTAAGTCGCTTTGGATAAAAGCGTCAGCTAAATGACATGTAATGTAATGTAATGTAAATCCCTGAGACATCTCATCAGTTATGCAAAAATCCCTCAAGAGAAGGCTGGCGAGGCCAATTTCGCTCTCGCTGTCCAATCTACCCTCAAAAGACTTAACAAGTACATGGATTTCATTCAAAGAAATCTTGGTAAATTATTGCATTCATTCTGAGAAATTCGGGCGTCTTTTAGCCAACAAGGAAATAGATAAACAAGATGAGATGAGAAAGCATCAAAATGTATCAATGCTCTTCCTGGTTTAGTATTCCTCTGCATCTTTTAACATTTACTGTGAACTTTTACGCTGCCATAGTGTGAAAAGCACATGTTCAGTGCAGCAGAACTACAATGGAGGAGGTCACACAGAGTGTATGCACTGAGGCTTGATACTACAGTAATCATTAGAGTCACTTTAAGCCCTTCATCTCCACTGTTCCTCGCTCATCTCCTCTTCCTCTCTCAGACAGTACAGGCTAATGGAGTTTGGACTAGACCTGAGGGAGGAGAGGGAGGGAGGAGGGGAGGGACCGACGCATGCAGAGAGGAAGAAGTGAGAAACAGTGAGGAGACAGTGGGGATCATTAGAATCAGTATTGGTAGTCACTTTAGTTATGGGATTTGTTTTGGAAGCATAAGCATTAGTATTTCAATAAATTGCATTAATCCTAAACAGATGTTTGGCTCATTAATGTTTACACCTCGTTTTAAAAGGAGACTTGCCCCGGGGTAACAGGACAACAGCTCATATTTGAAGCAGAGGCTCATTAAAATAAGTGGAACACTCACATTACTGCACAGGATGAAGGCATACATGGCGGTTTGGGAAGCGACAACATCTGTAACTGGTTGAGAGGAGTGATAGCATTTGAGTGCGAGAACAAAAAATAAAAAGCAAAAACAAAGAAACGACAAAAAGAAACAGACAGAAGAACAAGCATGAGACGAGAGAAAGGCTTTTGATGTTTTTTAATAAAACATCCGTCAAAAAGCAAGAGGAACAACACTCAACATCAAGCGACACACTTCACAGCAAGTGTCATCGCAAAAGGAAAATGACAAAGATCGACTGCGTAGTCCCGCAGCAACTTTTCCAACGAGAGCCTCGGAAAACAGAAGGACAGGAAGCAAAAGCTGAGCGAAAGAGAGAAATAATAATAAGAGAACCACAGAAAGAGAGGTGAGAGAGTAGGTGACGTGTCCCAGGTGTACGCTCCATCCTCAGCAGTAGTTAAGAGCAAGGCACGGCGCCGCCTCACCCATCCGTCACCATGGAGATAACAAGCTGTCAGGGCCGCATAGGATCATGGGCCACAGAGGCCGGTCACTCTGCTTGAACACCGCGGGAGCCAATCAGAGGAGAAGGGGAGAGGAGGAGATAATGTGGAGAGGAGGACGGTTACTGCCATCAAGCTCTTTAGTGGAAAGAGGAGAGGAAAACAAGACGAAGAAGGGAGAGATCCGATCGAAGGGAGACGACAAGAAAGGTGCAAAACACACAAACGTGGAAGGACAAAGAAATAGAAAAGGAGAAGAGAGAACATCTAGAGACGCTCATGTATTTGTAACAATGTTTGGATGGAGAGAGAAACAAGAAGGTGCCCAGAGCCGTGCATCAGCCGATGCTCTGCGCCTAAACAACTCATACACACATGCCAGCACATTTCCTCTCTGAGAATGCTGTGCACGGCAAGTAATTACCCCGACTTTCCACTTTGAAAATACAGCTTAAAAATGTCCCTGCACAATGTGTGCACTTTGCAATTATGACTACAATTTAGAAGTCTGAAACAAGCAGTGCAGAAAAAGTGCATCAGTGGAAGAAGTCCCAAACAAAACACAATGTTCCGCAGACCGCAATACGTTGGTCATTATTCCAGAAGATTATCGCTCTTTCATTTGTTTATATCACGTGATAAAACTGAAATATTCTGCAAGCCAAAAGGGACATCACGTACAACCCAATACTTAATATTGCACCTTCAAACAAGTCAGCACTTCGCACTTAGAATACGGTGATGCAGAGCTGCTCTCTATCTTTCTCTGTTTCCAGTAGAGTACATGTTGACAGGTCAGGTTTCCTTGAATGCAGTCGACTGCGCTATTCGAGGTGTCGTAGAGAGTGACAGGACATGTTCTCATCTCCATCGGCATGGGAAAGTATTGATCAGAGGCACTCCTCTCCACTTACGTAAGGCCCAAAGTAACTGCTTTTTATATCCATTTAAAAGCTTGACCAGGTGAAAGGACCCCTGAGCCCTTTAAATTAAAACATAAAGATTCTTCAAGAGTGTTACATTTAACATCGAGAAGGTGTACAAGTGCATATGTATGTTTGAATCTATATATAAATATTAGTGCAGTAGTGCATTATAATGGATCCATCAAGGGGAACTCTATCGGCCCACGCATTTTATCTGCTATCAGTCTTGACAGGAGGGGAGGAGCAGCTGCTCCTGTATCTCTCCAGCATGTCAGTGTAAAGGCAAAGCAGAGCAGAGCGTCTATTTAAATTGAGAGAAAATGTCTTAATAAATACACAGGTAGAAAACAGGAAAATGATGTATACGAGTCATCAGGGGAGGTAGAGTGATACAGAGGAATGGAAATATGGAATAAAGAAGATGTGGAGTCGATTGGCAAATTAACTGTTGTAATAGGATGGTCGTGAAATCCAATAAACCTCCCATCAGGATCAACAGATTGAGGTGGGATTAACAAAATCAATGAGGGAAGTATTTGCGTTCATCTGTGTGGCTTGGTGTGTGTAGAGTGTGAGCGTGCACCCTGAAGAGCCACAGCAGCAGAGAGAGGGAGAAGAAGTGTGTGGGGTGCAATATGGAGAGGTGCTCCAGGTGCTCTGCTGCAGGCAAGCGGGGGAGAGCATCATTGTGTGTGTGTGTGTGTGTGTGTGTGTGTGTGTGTGTGTGTGTGTGTGTGTGTGTGACTGAAGGCCTCTCACAGCTACTGTGCAGTGAACAGAATTATTGATCTGTAAAGAGATGGTGAAACCATCCACTTATTGTCCTCCACACACACACACACACTCACACACACACTCACACACACACACACACACACACACACACACACACACACACACACACTTCAGATACACAGCAATGAGCAAAAGCAAAACCCTATTTGACGACAGTGAACTGAGGCTGACTACGGTATGGCCGCATGCAGGTCTTCAAAACTGTACTGTGCTCCTATGTGGTCAGTACATAAGCAATCCACCAATATCTATATCTCTCTCTCTCTCTCTCTCTCTCTCTATATATATATATATATATATATATATATATATATATATATACAGTAATGTCTGCTTTAGTACGATCAATACACACACTCAAACGAGTGCAAATCATTGTTCCAGTGCACCAAACATCAAAATCTTGCTCCAGTTTAAGTCCCCCACACACGGATCCCACAAGTAAAGACACAGAGCCTGTGAATATACTGCCATCCCACACACACACACACACACACACACACACACACACACACACACACACACACACACACACACACACACACACACACACACACACATAAGCGCACACACACTTCAGCAAGCTTCAAAACTGTCTAAACTAACACAGTCACAGTAGGCAAAAGTAACACCTCACTAACCATCATGGTGACCGAAGTGTGTGTGTGTGTGTGTGTGTGTGTGTGTGTGTGTGTGTGTGTGTGTGTGTGTGTGTGTGTGTGTGTGTGTGTGCGTTCGTGTTTTCTCCGCTCTCCAGCCTATTCCACGAGAGGAAAATCACCTCAATTCAAGGCAATAACAACCTTCCTTCACAGGAAGATATTTTTTTCACCTTCCTCACACTCACTTTATATTTGTCTCACACACTCCGCCATGGGTGTCCAACAGCCAGTGAGCCACAATAGAAAGGCGGGCGATGTGAAATAAGATTTGGAGTGTGTGCAGGGAGTATGTTTTTACCCTGTGGCTCGGGGCCAACTGAGAACAGCAAAGCTCAGCTCAGCCATTAGCAAGCAGAGTCAAATCTTTCTGAAAGCTCTTTCCCTCCAAACATCAAAGATGGAGTCTGAAATGCAAACACAAAGCCTCGCTGTCCAGTTTTGTCTGGCTGACTGCCGACACCCTCCCTGTCTTTCTGATTTTCTGGCCACCCATCTGTTTGTCTGTGATGCAGATACATCACCTAGATGTTAGTCTATCCTTGTAGGCTCTCTCTAAAGGTACGGGTTGAATTTAGCCTGAATGCTTTGCTGATTGAATGTGCCTGTATTCAGACTTTTGCTCCAAATGGATTAATTCAACACAACCTATGTCCTGACTTCCATCATTTATTCATTCCATCTTTTCTTTTCTTATTTCACCGTAATCTCTCTTGGTCTGTTATATGATGGTTAAGGTAATTAGTTTAAAATTGATTCCTAAAAGACAAATATCCAAAAAGGTAAGAACAAAATCTAGTTAAATCCAACTAATGAGTGACAATTTTTTTAAGTGAATTTAGCTTGCAATATGTCTTTATTTCCCCTGGAATAAAGGTGTCCATTAGCTTTCGTGTTGCTGTTGTACAGAAGAACAGTATATGTACCATTCCAATCGTAATCCTGTGAACAGTTGCTGTATATTAACAATAATCGGTTTTAAATGAATGGTTGCAATATGTTTTCTGGTGGCAACAGATGTACTGTGCGGGGAGTGATCAAAAATGGGGCTGGTTCACGTTATGATGATATTTTTTGGAAAGTTCTCACACTGACGGTGTCTGCATGAACTGCACCTGCTGTGTAGGAAAACATGTTGCACATATATGTATTAGTTGCAACGTTTTAAATGTCTCCTTTGCATGCCTGAAGAGACATGAGACAGACAGTGAAGAGAAACCAGGTCATTACCCAGTCGGGAGAGCAACTGTTCTTTAACACTTACAGCAAAACTACTTTGGAGCACAACGTTTATAAGTATGACTCAGATTACTGAGACGTATTTGAATACAAAACCTTTAAAGTAAATAATATCATTTAAAAACACTATGAACTAAATACTATGAGCGTAACAGCAGTGAGTGAAAAAGCTTGAGAGTGTATTGCTCCTGAAAACTCTACTGTTCCTCTTCAAAGAGGTTCGCATTGACCGACTGCCCAAGCAAACATTTTCCTGACATTGCAATCCTTGGAGACCTGCACTCCGACTAGTGGGAGTTAAAAGAGCTATAGCCATATTGCACTTAGATGAAAACACACACACACACACACACACACACACAGGCAGCCAGCCCAGTGTGGTCTCGTCTGTCCCCAAAGTAAAAGGAGTGACATAATCTCATCGTTCCTGTCAGGGTAGTCAGCAAACAGACATTTGTTTGTTCTGGGCGCAAGGTAAAACCACACACCCACACACACACACACACACACGTTCCATTGTTCAAGCAGCGCAATGCTGATTACTGCAGTTGTAGTTGAATAAGGATGCCAAACGCACTTACTTTGAGAAGATTCTGGGATGTCTGCTGCACAATGCGGTAGCAAATCCACACAATAAGTAAGTGGATGGGAGGCGGGTCGGATCCAAGATGTATGAAAATGTATCAAAACAACACAAAACAGAGACGGACGATATCACAAAGAAGAGAAACTGTGAAAAGTGGGTAACAAAGAGGCAGAAAAAACGCACACAAAAAAAAGGACTGGATGCTCCAGTGTTAGATGAGGACATGAAAGGATACCACATGAAAGGTGTACCAATGAACAAAGGTTAACGATAGCCAGCGCTGGTGTTTTAAACAGATACAAGGTACGGTAAAGTGCATCGCATAAACTCCATCTGAAAAGGCACTTGGAGCGTGTACGTAGACAGGTGAATAATTAAGGTTAGTGAATGATGAAGGTTAAGTGAGTAAAGGTTAAAGGGGGCCAGTTCCACCAGTGGAAGAAAGGATATGGGCTGGAGACCATACGGATGCACCAGTTGCGAGGGCAGGTGGTCTGCTTGAGGCAGAAGAAGACCACAGGTGCCAGCTCTGGGAAGGGCAACACAAGAGTGCTTAGGTCACTGCCGATACTGACGTCATCCCCTGGACCCACTTCCTCGATGATGTCATCAGCCTGCGCCAAGCCGTATTCCTCGCTCTGCCCTGGCCCTGCGAAGGAGAGGCTCCCCAGCGGCACAGGACACTCCTCGCTCATCATGGCGACCCAGACGGGATCTGAAAGACAACACGAGTTGACACTGGGATTAGAGGAATGAAATAATGACACACTACAGATCTCCAAGAGACTTTAGGTACCACAAATACGACTGCTCGGATTTAATTAACATGCCGTGTTTGCACTGCGGCAAATAAATAGCAATTAAATGAGTTTATTTCATGAAAGTTTAATTGGAAAAGCAGACTTTTGGCTCAGCTGTCACTCCCACAGATCAGTTAATCTGCCTCCATGTCACAACATCACCTCACAACTCAGATACTTAATGCTCATTGTTTTCAATCCCAAATGCCCGTTTGTCTCTTGCTGTCTCTTTGCCCCGCGGAAACAAATGCTCTTATCGTGAACTCACTTGCATAACAGAATGCATCGCTTACTGATAACAATCACCTCTCGCAAGCACACACACACACACACACACACACACACACACACACACACACACACACACAGAGGGGTACGACAGCGGAGAGTAAATCAATGTCAACAGTCATTGTACATTCATTGACGATTCATTTAGCCCCATCACAGTGTTGTGGAAGAGGAAATGGTTTTCCATATCTTATATATTAGCTCATGAATAGTTTCACCGTATCTGTGAATGTTGTACACACACACACACACACACACACACACACACACACACACACATACACAATTTGATTTTGCATGATCCAACTGCCAATGTTAAACATACCTGATATTAAAACATTGACACATTTTTACAACAGAGAACACAATACTGCACATTTTCAGCGCAAGTAAAAAAAGCCAAACACTGTCCAAATGTTGTTTTATTCTTTTGGCTCATCACACCGGTGAGCCAGCGAGCAAGTCGACCAACAGCAGCCGGAGCTAAGTGAATGCATAATAACATATTGGACTTGGTAGTCTTGCTTTTAACTGGCTGCCAACGGAGGCCGCCGGCAAGTGGCAAGGAGCCAAAGCGAAGGCTGGACATGTGCATAGCTGGACATATGCACAGCCTTGCACAGACATAACACCCCCCCCACACACACACATAATATGTTGTTGTTTACGGCTTGTATTTGTGCATTGAAGTAACGTTAGGTGAACGTTATAGACGGCCACATCTTTATTTCAAGCTGCTGATCATGTGTGATAGTTCATCTTTAGTATGACTATGTGATAACTTCAAACATGCATGCGTAGGTGTGGTTATCCTTATGTGCACGTGTGTGTGCATGGGTGCATGCGTTTGCTTGCACTAAATCCTACAGTAGGATTAACTGCTTGTGGGAGAGAAGACTTTGTTCTTTTCATCGGGTAATGATATTAAAGGCTATTCATTACGAGCTAAGGAAATAGGACAGTGGTGATTGAGTAGCCGGTATCTCTCACAGCTCCAGAGCTAATCCTCTGACGAGATGCTAAAATCAGGTGGATATCAATACCATTAGAAAGTCACTCACCACACACACCGACACGTCTCTCCCCCTGCCTGATAATAATGATCTGTTAGTTCATGCCCATTTATTATCCCAGTACATATAAATACAAGTTGTTTCGCTTTTCCAAAACTGGCCTTTTGAATACGCTTTGCCATGGCAACAGCTGTTTCCTGTGGAGGCAGGAAGTTTATTCTTACAGCTGTGTTTTATTTCCCATGACAAAGCTTCTTCAGAGAGATCCTGCCACTATTATGGGCGACTACAATTAAACAGGAGACAGCTTTTGCAGATGTGCTTAGAAGGATTGTGTGTGTGTGTGTGTGTGTGTGTGTGTGTGTGTGTGTGTGTGTGTGTGTGTGTGTGTGTGTGTGTGTGTGTGTGTGTGTGTGTGTGTGTGTGTGTGTGTGTGTGTGCATGCGTGTGTGTGTAGTGAACACAGTTAAAAAACTGCATTACTCTCAAATTTGTTTGCAGGTTAAAGGTTCTCTTTACGACATTTAGAACAGAAATATAGTCCCAAACAAACTATTTGCAACTTAAAGATTAAGTGGAGCAATGTCTACCTCCCTCTGTGCGTGTTGTAATCAGATTTGTCTGTGCTTTGCTGACGTAGCCTAGACAGCCGCCCACATCTTTTAGCCATAGACTGTACGTAGGAAATGGATGTAGTCACCTTTACGTTTGCGGACTGTTGAAGCCTCAAGTTTGGCCTTTTGGCAGTCGCCATCTTGTTTTGTTTTTGCCGTTGCAGTATTGGCTTTTTTGCAACTGGAAGCGACACAACGGGGTGGAGCTAAATACAACCAGAGGCCTGTCTCACGAAGCAGGATTAACATACCCGGGGTTTCCCTCAGGTATCCAGCTGCACTTAACCAGATGTCCGCGGTCTCGCTTATTGGTCTCACGAAGCCGGTTATCAACTCGTTAAGTGAACCCAGGAGCGTCTCATCTAGATCTGTGCTCGTGCACATAAAAGGGGCGGAGTTAACTCCGTTAGACCAATTGTGCACCATGGAGAAGCTGCCGAGAGCAACGTATTTTACAACGGAGGAGCAAACCATAATCTTAAGAATGTACGAAAAATATAGAGAAAGAATACAAGCAAAAAGCAACACTGCTGCAGCAGCCAGAAGCCGCAAGGAATCGTGGGGGGGAAATCGCCGACTCCGCCAATGCATAAATTACTGGGATTGTAATATTAAATCACTGTCTCAAATGTATGTGCCTATTTTGATTATCTTTTCGTTTTAACAATTTAACCTCATTTCAGTTGCAACCCCAGTGGAGCTAAAAGAACATGGGCGCAAGTTAAAAGGTAACAGTAAATTCAAACTGTCATACACTTACAGGCAATCTGTTGGTGCTGATCGTGCATTAAAGAGGAAGAAATCTTTTGCCACTTCTCATGTCTGCCACTGAGGAGGCAATAGATGAAGAGACGCTCTCTGCGGAGCGCTGCTCTTACTATCCGTGCGCCTTCCTCAACGGGATTCTGTAGAAATGGGCAGGCCATTTTTCCAAGACAATGATTGGCCAGTAGGCGTCTTATAGACCCGCTGAGATCTTATCCGGGAACTTAATCTGCTCCGGAGCAGGTTAGGCGTTCAGCGTAAGTTACCGGGGCAACGTACCCCGATAAGAAGTGAACCAGCTTCGTGAGACGGAAAACCCAGAGTTAATCCAGAAGTTACCTCGCTAAAACGAAATCCAGCTTCGTGAGACAGGCCTCAGGCGCTGAATAAGAAATGTGTATGCCAAAAAGGTTACAATGAATTTGTATGCACTGAAAACACACTGTGAAAGTGTTAAAGTAGTAAAACAAAAGCACACACAACGCCCAGACCGAACAACATGTTGGTAGCTACCTGCCAATCACAAGGTAGCCCAGCCCAAAAGAATAACCTGCCTTATTATTATTATTATTATTATTATTATTATTATTATTATTATTATTATTATTACCTATATTTCTACTCTGAATGGGATCATCCTTCACACAATTAACCTCATGCTGTATTGAAGAAGACTTGAAACTAGCGATTGAGAACATAAACTCATGTTTACAATGTTTACTGAGGGAATACTGTACATCACAGTAGAAGTAAGGTAATTTTCTCATAGACTTCAATTAGTTTTTTTTTCTTTTTGCAACCAGAGGAGTTTCCCCCTGCTGGCCAGTAGAACGAATGCAAGTTTAAGGCACCTCCACATTGGTTTTACTTTACAGACCACCTCTCCTCACTGTACTCATGAGGCGGTCGGTCACAGCTGTTAAGGCCGTCCCTACCGATGACATAGTAGCAGAAGTGCAGCGCCCTCCCTACAATTCCTAACATTGTTCACTGTCAGCATCCTCTGAATTCCTTATAGAGCTCTTTTAAAATCCGTTCATCTAACTATTGCTGCTCCTTTGCGCAGACTCTTTCCACAATATTCCTGCGTGCTGCGAAAGCTTCCTCTAAATGTTTTTTTTTTTTTTTTGTGATGGCGACTGATGAATGCATGTGTGACAAACAGTGAAAGTGAGCGAGAGAGAGAGAGAGAGAGAGAGAGAGAGAGAGAGAGAGAGAGAGAAAGAGAGAGAGAGGGAGAGAGAGAGAAATAATGCACAAGGCCCCCACTCCTGTGTTAGCACACAAACACGTTCACACTTTCTCAACATACACACTCACGCATTAACACCCTTAATTGGGGTAGCGGATATACAGTCACCCATTTAGCTGCACTGAGCTAAAGGCTGTGATGAGCCATGGAAAGAACTTGCTTCCCCCCTCCCACACACACTCACTGCGACAGTCTGAGACAGACACGGGAAGAGGCTGGATGGAAAACAACGGCGAAAAACATACTGTGGATCCATAAGGGATTTGGGCAACACTATTTTCATTTCAATCGTTTCATAATGCCAATTTGAATATAAACAAATCTGTGAAAATCTGTGTTTTCAGCCCTCGCTGGCTGTTTACACGGAGATCAAAAATCGGATGTATGATACCCAAGGGATACAAGTAATGACTAAAAATCTCAGTGAGTCACCAAATCAGCTCAAAACTGAAGGCTCAAGATAAGGAACTGGAGGCTTCAGACAAGAAATTAAGAGAGCTTCCAGTAGTCTCAAATCTGTTGTTGATGCCTGCAATCGTGCATGTTCAGAGTTATAGATAACACTCGCAATGTTCTTTCAAAGAATACTGTTTTATATGTGTGATGCTCCTTAAAGCTAGAACTTCGCTGCAACAACGTATCCACTGTCGTGAATCTGTCGCCAGTATAACGTGATAATGCAACTTGCTGGAAACCAGTAAAATAACTCTTACGAGGTAAATTTGTATGTGGCACTCATCCTTATTTCCAAAACATTTCCTTATTTCCACACACCACTATTTATAGATATCTTTGGCTCTTGTTCGCCAACAAGAAGCATATTCCAGAATAAAATGACAGCTATTAGCATTACTTTTGTGATTTGTAGAGTTTAAGGCACAAAACATTGTGTCTCACATTATGCTGTGAATATGACTAAAGCCAGTTGTGTTGCTTTGAAAAGGCAGCCCAAATCTACTGTGAAAAGAAATGATACAGAGTTTGACATATTGTAGCACATAATCCTCAGCTTCTAAGGGGGGGAAAGTTATTAAAAAAGTGCCTCCCTGTTATGTCGCATTATGAGTTTTAGAAGTTATAAAGATTGGTGCTGAAAGTTGCAGTTGAGTTTTATTTTTTCCTTTTTCTTCAGCAAAAATACAGCTCGGGTGGAAGTGCATGATGTGTACTGTATGTATGCACGTGTGTGTGTGTGTGTGTGTGTGTGTGTGTGTGTGTGTGTGTGTGTGTGTGTGTGTGCGCATGTGTGTGTGTGTGTGTGTGTGTGTGCGCCTCTGTGTCAGGTGGTTTGAGACAATGCTGAGCCCAGCACAGCTCTCACAGACAGCCAGGGATCTGACTGTCACACCGACTTAACACAGCATCCAGTCTTAACGTCCCTTAAATTCTTTCCCTCGCTGTGTCAAAACACAGTGGAGGAAGCACAATATTATCACTTGAAAACACACACGCGCACACACACAGTTGTGACTGGGTTGAAAAATGAGTTAGAACATTGAGCATGAGAAAACACCGGGCAGATCCCCTGTGATTGGTACAGATGTGTGTCATCTGAAACATAACGCACCATTGGACCATTCAGACACAGACAGTGGCTAATGCTATTAGAATCCCTTCAGAGCAGGAGTCCCTTGAGAACACAACTACACACACACACACACACACACACACACACAGTCTCGTCAGCTATGTCAGCCAACGCTTCATCCAGTGACCCAAGACAAACCCGTCTCGACACCTATTGCTGAGTGATCAAAACACCACATTACTTTGTTACTGAGACTATCAATATATGAGTATCAATGAGAGAGCATGTTGTATTTATAAAGCAGCCAGTGACAGAGCCCATGGCCGAAAAAGATGGCTGCTCCGCAGTACTTTAAAATAGCATTCTAAAATGTCTCCCAGAGAAAAACATAATTCCCACTCTTCAACTTTACATTGCCAAGTAGACCATAATATGTCTGGTTTAGTGCCATAGTGAAATATAAATATCTCAACATAAAGGGACTTTGGAGCATGATGAAACACCTTTATTGCACATTGGAAATGGGTTTGGATCAAATTCACAGGACAGCTCAAAGTAATCGCTGCCTATAGAAGTTAATTGCTCAACATAATTTGTGCACCATTGTTTTCTTTTCAGTTGGAACACGTTCTACATCTCACCGGCCTGGCTTTATGTCTTTTTGCAGCACCACAAAATATGGATCAATGTATTTCACTACAGAATAACCCTTAAGAGATCAAAAGGAGGATATCAAATCAGTAAATCAGTGTAACTGTCTGGCTCAGTCATCGCTGCCACAGCAGGACACCTCGGATATGTCTCCTCAGAAAGCAAGCGAGGCGGAGGACATGAGGCGTCCGCGCTATCGCTGACGGGCTGTCACAGGGCAGCAATGGCCTCCAGTCATTTAAACGCTTCATACGTCAGATTTTAGGTGTGACCAGAGAGCGTCAGGCGGCAGACACCAGAGCTCCGCGTCGATTTTGCTGATGATTTTCAGCAACAAACGAGATGGTAATTATTAGAACATATTAAATAGAGCTGAACTGAGGACAAAGATATGCTAATGACAAATGTTTTAGTGCAATTCCAAAATCCGCTGTATTTTGTTTGAAAGATACATTAAGACTTAACTGAGCCCTCTAAAATCCTCTTATAAACCGTGCTGCTCTTCATTGCCTTACAGTGGAATAAAAACAAGAAAATGAAACTTCTGGGAGAAGTCGCTCTTAAGATCCCAAAATAAAAGTAAAGTTTGCGGCAGATAGATTAACATAATTTTTTATATACCAGTTCCACACAAAAAGGTAGGATTAGTTAAATCCAGGAAATACTGCATCACCATTATCACAGTATTGTATTAGATATTCATCTGTTACCGTCAGTGTTCTGTGCTCGTGCCAAATTTGGTAGTTTGTATTTCTAAAATATCCACATCCAGTGCAGGGAGCTAGGGTTGTTAACCTGCAGCCACAGCCAGACTCGTCAAGGTATTTCAGCTGCTGGGTGACATATGGGTGTCAGATCCATCTTCTGCTTCTGCCGGTATAATCCTGACTCGGCAGACTGGCAAGATTGGCCCAGACATTTTTTATGGATCACAGACCAGCCGAGTGGGCAGATTTACTCCAAACAGCCATATGCTGTGTGCGAACCACATCTCACTGGTCCGCACAGAAATTACAGGTTGTCTCATTTCTGGGTTGCACAAAGGTAATTATAACGTTTGATATATCCGCCGTAGTTCAAATGATTAATACAATTGTATCATCATCGCCAGGCTGTTGAAGTTTAACAATGCATTAAGTATTATTTTTATCCCGACGTTGAATCAAATAACTCCTGGTTGGGTGTTGTTCATCCGTGCTGTTACCAGAGAGAATCAACCATCGACCCAGTGAGCTCATGACAGAAATAACCACAATGATCCGACTTCATGTGAAATCGTACGAGATTTCAAGTTTTTTTGTAATCGAGATGTACAAGCAAAAGCTGCCCAGGACAAATGGTGCTGAAACGAAGTCAAAAACATTTAACAAGACAAATAGTTGGTCATCGTTGGAACTGGACGATATGGCTAAAAGTGCTGCCACAATATATATATTTATAAATAATAACAACAATGCTCAATTTACTGTTCTAAGAGTATTCTCCTTTGGAGAATTGTGTAAATAATACACAATTAATTATTTCCAGAATGGGCCTTGTCGGTGAAGGCGGATAACACATTTATGACACTTTTTCTCCTTTTGTAAAACGTGAACGTGCATTTTTCAATCGGCAGAGCATGTGCACCAGAAACGTCTGCGGGCCGAGGCGACTAACTTGCCGCTATTTTGGACTTTCCAAAGGTTATGGGAGCAAAACGATCAAAAGGTGATTGTGAAACGAGTCATTTTGTAGCGGTCAAAACCATTTATTTATCCACCGTTTTACGTAGATGTTATATATTCCGCTACGGGGAAGGTTCCAGTTTTCGTAGGATCATTTTATCATGAAAACTTTCAGGGTCGTCTAAGTTTGAATGTCTTGTCCATTCATTGTGCCTTCGTGTGTCAACAGCAAAGTCAACTTCCCTTGAGTCAAACTTTTTTTTAAGGTTTTGAACGGTTGGGAGTTTTTGGGCAATTCATAATTTATGATCTGAGGAATGAATGTACGATTTGCTTTGATCCTTCTTTAATCTCACGTCTTCCTTTTGGTATTTTAAATTTCCAGCTTCCATTTGAGTTTCTTAATCTGTTTTGATTTCTCGCCCTCCACTCGATCTCATCTTCCTCTTCCCTCGGCTGCCCCGTGCTCTCCCTTTCTCCTCCACCCCTCTACGTCTTCCTCCTTTCCTCAAACGCTCCCTCTCAGTCTCTCCCTTCCTATGATGAAGAGGATATTGAGCTCTGTCAGAAATCATCTTTAGTGGCTGCCAGTCAATTACACCGGAGCAGTGGCCCCATCAGCCTAATCTGTTTTAACAGCATTAGCTTTTGCCAAGCAGCAGGGACCATCACAGTGCATGCAGTTTGAGCGGAGATCAAGCGCTTCTTTGTGTCTTTAAGTCAGCGTGAGGGCGCCGTTGTGTGACATGCTACTGTATCACCGACGTGTAATACAATACTCTGCACTGTGAAGGGGATCAAAGCTGTTAGCATGAGCATCACGCCAACAGCTTTGAGAGTTTGGGTCATGCTAAACGTTGTATTAATATGAATTCATTGGGTGGCAAGAGGCCAGACGGACCGGAAAATGAGCTGCAGAGAAGTGAGTGGAGGATCGGACCTAAACGACCATGCTGCACTGCACAGAGGCCAGAATAGAGGCACACACATATATCTAGTCAGACTTTGCTGTGCTGTATCATACACGCTATACAACTATCTCACTTTTTATTTAAAAATGTTACTGTAGTTGTAATGTTTTTTCAACATTGTTTAATTTAACTTTCATATCAAGTTCAGCTTTTGTTCAACTCGAGGGGGGGGGGGGGGGGGAAAGTATTTTCAGGAAACTCATTGGGCATTCTGTGTTTTGACTTGAACGTTCCAGTTGAAGGCAGCTAGGTGTTGCAAATAACGTCCCCATGTCGTGCCGCCGTTCTCTTGGAGCAGCTTTAGTCTGTCACTTCTTATTCTCCAGCCATGTTAGTGCTGCATTGTCAGCTACCAACTGTATTAATAACAGAGCTGTGTTTAGTTTTTTTCCGATTTAGTTGGTGTTAACTCAAGCTGCCAGAGGGCCCGCAACATGTGACTCTCTTAACTGTGATTCACTAATTTAGAGTCTTTCAATTAACCTAAAAAACAAGGCTGAATCAAGTATTTTTGGAAACAGTGATATCGTGTCACAATGACACGATGTGTGTTGTCTGCATATTCTGTTTAACATGATTCATGATGAGTGCAGAGGACAGGAAGTAGAACTGACACTGCGAGTGATCCACACAAGGAAGAAAAATAAACTGCTGTCACGAGCTGGTTATCACCACATTTATTACCATCTCTGATGTGTTGGTGTGTGTGTGTGTGTGTGTGTGTGTGTGTGTGTGTGTGTGTGTGTGTGTGTGTGTGTGTGTGTGTGTACATGTATCAGTGTAAGTGATGTGTGAGGGGGGGCTCTGTGGAAGTGTGTGTGCCATTGACTGATTTATAACAGGCTCCCCCAGCTTCCCAACACAAATCCATATTGGCGAGGGAGGGGGAGGTCCAATAATGCTGCCAATGATTTACTATTAGAGCTCTTGCTGTCATTCTTTCACCCTGATAAATGACATGCATTTCCCTCGGGCTGCCCGTGTGTGAGGCAGGGGGAGCTCATACGTGTAGGCGTGCCCAAATAAAACAAACGGTCAATCTTATCGGCCGACGTGCGAGTGCTTCTACACCACAGAAGCCTGTCAGCTTTTGTGAGTGTGTGTGTGTGTGTGTGTGTGTGTGTGTGTGTGTGTGTGTGTGTGTGTGTGTGTGTGTGTGTGTGTGTGTGTGTGTGTGTGTGTGTGTTCAGGCTCCAAATCAGATCAAGCACTTGTCTACTGTTTGCCGACTACCCTGACAGTGACAGGGGGACTGAGGAAGATCAATTGACATTAGGGACAGACTGCTGCACGGCTGCAGGTTCATTGTCTGGGTGCATGTGTGTGTGTGTGTGTGTGTGTGTGTGTGTGTGTGTGTGTGTGTGTGTGTGTGTGTGTGTGTGTGTGTGTGTGTGTGTGTGTGTGTTCTTGCCTTTCCATCAGACTTTGTCTTTGTTATATAAATGTCGTCTACACACACACACACAACGTCGCTAGTGAGTAACATAAATGACGGCAGCGGGTGCCATCATTGTCAGAGGTGTTCCTAATTGGCTAAAAGCTACAATGGTCTTCCTAATTTTAATGGCGAGAGGGGCTGTGTGATTTAGTTCAAGCTGTCGGCGTCTCCGACTTGAAGTTTAACTGCATCATACTTGTTGAGAACATGTGGCCTTTGGATTTTTCAACATCTCCGTCTGTGCAGCTCTACTCGGTTCCATCCGGATGCGTTTCGTTGGATTCTATTGAAAGTGAGCTAAAAGCGTCATTGCCATAAGATCAAAGGAATTAATTCAATAAGGTAAATGTGGGCTTTACATGGAAAACAGGAAGGGGAGGAGAAGAACAGAGCGAAGAGGGAAGAAGGGGTGAGGGAGAAGTAACGACCATTCCTCTTTGAGGCTCTCCATATCTCTCCTGCTCCCGTCTCTTCACCGCCTCTCCCTCTTTCCAGTTGCTTTCATGCTCTGACAGGAAGCTGCCAATTCAAAGTTTGAAAATTCGGAGAGAAATGGCGGGATGTGATGTACATGAGCACATTTTTGTGTGTCTGTGTGAGAGAGAATGAGACAAAGAGAGCGCCGTTAGGAGAGAGTGAGAGAGAGAGAGAGAGAGACACAACAAACCTAGTCGGAGAAATTATGTATGCGAGTGCATGTCCACGTGTTTCATGCATACATTCTGCATGTTTATGAGTCTGTGTATGCTAGCATGTGTGCATTTGTGTGTTTGTGCGAGTCGTCTCCCTGCAGAGCACATCTTGTTAATAATAACTTCAGTCCAATCTGAAGCAAAAGAAGGAGAGAGCTCGGATAAAAGCAGACAGAGAGAAAAGCACTCGGGGTAACTGCTTACGACCAGCGAATTGAAAGGCATCACAGAACATTATACTGTAAGCAAGAGATGGAGGAGGAAGGGTGAAGGGGAAGAGGAAATTGAGGGACAAAGGGGGTGGAAAAATATATTGAATCAGCAAAATAATAAAGAGGCTTGTGAGAGGTTAGAGAGGAAGAGCCATGAGCAAAGTGTGGAGAAAAACTGAGTTAGAGGGCGAAAAACTTAGCAAGACATAGCGAGAGGGAAGGCTGTAAGCAAGGGCGACGGGGAGAAGGTAGGAGAGGAGGAGACGAGAGAGCTGAGGAGGAGGAGGAGGAAAACAGACAAAAAGGAAAGGAGAAAAATGGAGCCGAATTGTTTCAGAACAGTTATGAGACAGTGATCGAAATATAATATTAAACTGCACTCACACTCACACACAGAAACATACAGCACTTTAATATGTGATAGTATGTGGATGTGTAATGCCAACGCACGCACACGCACACACACACACACACACACACACACACACACACACACACACACACACACACACACACACACACACACACACAGTGTTTCAAACAAACGCCAAAGTAAGAATCGTCCACTCTCTTCTCTTTTCCCTCTTCTCAAACCATAGAGCTCGAAGGAAGCCAAGCAGGCTCCTAATTACCTCATTTACATAAACATGCACATTGTGCAAGTGAGGGAAGGGGGTTGGTTGTGGAAAGTGGAAAGTGGAAGAGAAGAGGGGGGGTGGAATGAAATTCACCTGGAGAAAAGATGAGGGAGCGAGATAGAGAGATGTAATTTAGCAACAACAAAAAAGTGCTACCAAAAGAGAACTCAAAACGTGTCTTCCTTCCCTATGCTCTGCTCTCTTTGTCCTCTCTCCAGCCTCCTCTTCTTTCCTTTTTTTAGCATTGGCTGTGTGCTATTCATTCTTTCCCCCCCTCTCTTTTCTGCTCCTCTTGCCATACTGTAGGTAGTTTAATGCCAACAGCCATTATTCTCTTCCTCTCCCACGTCGTGTCCCTCGCTCTCCTCCTCCACTTGCAGTGCTGCCTTCGCCGTCATTT
Organism: Myoxocephalus aenaeus; assembly: GCA_038501785.1. Taxonomy (NCBI): domain Eukaryota; kingdom Metazoa; phylum Chordata; class Actinopteri; order Perciformes; family Cottidae; genus Myoxocephalus; species Myoxocephalus aenaeus. The sequence goes on along the minus strand of JBAMJR010000051.1, from coordinate 3,959,425 downwards.
CCCTCCCGTCTCTCACATTCCTCCCTTCACTACTCCTCTCTTCCTCTTCCTCTCCTCCTTTCCTCACAGAGTGCTGTGTCAGGTCTTTTCACCCTCAGCAGTGTGAAATGAGATTTGAATATGGCTCTTGGAACATTTGCGGCTCGCCTGCACCCCCCTCATGCACACACACACACACAAACACAAACACACGAAAGACTCATATACAGAAAGAGAAGGCCTCTCGTAAAGATAAAGGACTGTTGCGCTACTTGAGTGCATACTCGCATGTCAAGGGAGAGGGAGCGGGTGAAGGGAGGACGCGGGGAGGAAGATGAAGGTGCGGAGAGGAGGGAGACGTAACGAGCAGAGGAAGAGCAGAATGAGCTGCTGTAGAACCATGAACATAAAGAAGGGATCAGCCAGAGAGAGAAAATGTGTGAAACGGATGAAAACTGAAGCACTGGTATAGGGGATCAAGTGGAGAAAAAGTGGGCAGAACGGTGAGAGGAAGGGACTTTCATTAAAATGCATTAACCTTCTTGTTTGCCCGTTTCTTTGCATTCCGAACGGAAACGCTCACATGCGAGAGCGGGAGAGGCTGGAATCGAGAAGAGAGCTGAACTGAGCTGAGCACGAAATGGCCATGAAGTGTCAAGTGCTGGCCTCCTCTCCAGAGAAAAATTAGGGAGAGATAAAGAAGGTCGCAGCATGCGTTGTGTGTGTGTGTGTGTGTGTGTGTGTGTGTGTGTGTGTGTGTGTGTGTGTGTGAGAGAGAGAGTCAGAGGAGGGGTTCCATCACCGTCACCGCTGTCACATTTAGCCACGTCTTTACCGCAATAAACACACACACACACACACACACACACACACACACACACACACACACACACACACACACACACGTTTTGGTTTTGGACGAGGGAGGAACAACACCCGATGAACTATGTCACTCCCACACAGTTTATACTGTCTATTTCACTTCTGCAGTGTGTCCACACAGGCACCGCTGCTGCTGCTGCAGCCCTCAACAGATCATTTTCTCTGTCTATTTTTGCTGAGAAAAAAATGTAATAGGCAACACACTCCGAATCTCTTCGCCCTCAGCCGAGCCACGCTGCTCACATGCAGAGAGATTAACCCAAGGCACACCAGCTAAAGACGATTCTTCTGGACACGTCTGTGATCTGGACCAAAGACCTCATGTCTCACTTTCTTTAAGCCTCAAACTGTCAAAGGAGCTTTGTGCGTAATGCCATTGTTGCCGTGTTCATCAACGCAACAATGCGTAAACATAGTGGAAAGTGGAAACTAAGCATTTTTCTTACACAAAGAGCCGCCGAGTAGTTTTTCAAGCAGTCTGGAGAAGGAATAATGAGGGACTACAGAAACAAGCAGGTGCGATGGCCTTTGACCTGAGCGCTCTGCAGAGGGAGGAGGGATGGAGTACTAGAGGGAGATTGAGACAGGTCGCCAGAAAAAGAGGAGAGGAGTGAAACACTGTGGTGCTGACAATGGAACAGAGAGAGAGGGAAACCTTTGGCTGTGATGCATTGTTTCTCATGTCCCTCGATGTCCCCTTGCTTAGGCCAGTGTAATGCATGTAGCAGCAGCTTTAGCTATGAGCAGAGGGTCATACAGTACATGGTCAGCGTGTGAAAACAAGCCAATGATGGTACCTTGATGATACCACAGTTCAACAGAGCACTGCATGGACTTGAAATGTATCTTGAATGTTGCATGTTGTATATTAGATTGTGGCTTTACTCATTGTATTGTATAATAATAATAATAATAACAATACTTCAATCATACAGTATATAGCTTTTCTAAGTTCCTAAAGACACTTAAATTGTTACTTAATTGTATGTAATGATTGACTGAATAAAACACATACTCGTGGGGAAAAAAAATGTTGTATTTTACATCCATGTCTGACCAAAATCGTCATCGCTTCATCATTTTATACGATTAGACATTTGTGCAAAATGAGCCAATAAACTGAATCTGCTTTAAGGAGTGCATTCAATTTAATAAGGACTAATGTATTAATTCCCATTTGGCTACATATCTCTCAAAGCACCAGTCCTGCCTTCTATAGACATATTTAAAGACATGGTTGTCTGCACTGACCTATCAAACAATTTTGGTTATTTACTGCCTCTCAAAAACATTTAGAAACCTGTTTTGTTGGCTTTTTAGTGTGACTGTTGACCACTGCACTCGATTGCTACTCATAAGCGTCCTCCCCCTGCTAGTTGTGTGGTACACTGTGCTGCAACCGTTGTGTTGCCAGTAATGCATGAACGGGGAAACAACTTAGTGAAGACAAGTGTTCTGAGAAGTTTGGCACACATTTAGTGGAGAATGTTGGTTCAAGTTTTCAAGGAAGAATGTGAGTCAGTGGTCACGGTGCTTGAAGCAATTCTTTTATGAAACCTTAAAAATGCATCTCATTATGATTTACAAACATTATGATGAAGAGAACATGTATAGCTCCTAGCAAGCTCTCACTCCCTCAACTTCCCATCTCAAATCTTCAATAAATAGCAGAGAGATTTACTATAATAGATTTACAATAACTCCTTTCACAATTTATTTATTTTTACTTTGAGTGACCGTTCAAAATGTGTCTCATTTGTATGTCTGTTCTTTATTTTATCTCAGATTAAATTGTATTTTAAATATTTCTCGCAACTGTGAATACATTTTTATTTTCCTGAACTCGATAACAATAACAATAGTTATATTTTCATGAAACATTCATTTCTGAATAACTGTGATTCGTCAGGTTGTCCCACCACATTAGACAGAACTACAACTGAACAGAGTCTAGATGTTCAGCATGACTAATCTCTCATGAGGGAATCCCAACACACAAAGCACCGACTGCTCATCTGTCAGAACTAGTCTTTCTGTGACAAAGACACACTGTTCAATATTTAATCATCTGCTTCTCTCCACTGTCTCCTATTTTCCTCAATGACTCTGGAAGTTTGAATTCTTCTATTATCAAACATCAACGTTCTCGTTCCAGTCTAATCCAACAGACTGACATGGGCCAAGCCAATGATACGAGATGACATATGTATTTCAATTATATATTATCTACGTTTGCATGTGGTCTTGACCAACCTTAATGACCAAGTCATTCTTAACTTATTTGTATGTTTTGGAATGGTTACCTAACCCATTTGTGCCAAAAAATCCATCTTCCAGCTAAACGCTGCGTTTGGCTCTGCATTAGCATTCTGCTTTTGCTCGGCCGATCTTTCATTTCAGTTGCTGTGATATGGTTGTCCACCCTCAGTGATGAGGTTATATTGGTATTAATGTCGCACGCAGGTGGGACGGAAGAGCGGGGAAGTTCTGTCAGCAACAAATTTACTTTAATACTCCCATCTAGACCCCAAATCCTCACTGAAACACTCTTATTTATAGTTGCGCTCTCTTGCTCCTCGTTCTTCATCTCTCAAATGATAACTCTACATGATTTTGTTTCCTTCTCCCTCAGCTCTTAGCAGCATCTCTCTCTCTCTCTCTCTCTCTCTCTCTCTCTCTCTCTCTCTCTCTCTCTCTCTCTCTCTCTCTCTCTCTCTCTCTCTCTCTCTCTCTCTCTCTCTGTGTTCTTTCATTAAAGCTCTTATTCATCTTTCTCCGCCAAATGTTGCTTTTCAATTAACAATCTAGAGAGCAGTATACGTTTCCGGGAATCAGCCCTAAAGCGTTCCGTCTCCGTTATTTCTAGAATATTATGTAATAAATCACGATTAATACTTTGAATAACTATTGATTTATAAAGGTAATAATCTTTACATTGTCTCAACGATGTCATGTTCCAAATTATTACCTCTATGACTCAAAAACCAAAGTGCTCCGTCACTTAATTTTTATCCAAGTATTAAGGACGGCAGAATCTCATTTCGCAGATCTCAACGATGATCTATTGCACGGTCATCCATCTCTGGAAGGGCTGAACATGAACATGCAACACCGATTCAATTCATTTCGAACCCAAATGATGTCCCATATGGCGTTGTTAGCACATTACATGTTGGGAAAAATAAGTCATTTGATCATAGAAGACGGGACAGCTAGCTAAACCTTTTATTTATGTCAACTGTCCAATACATTATAATGAATCTATTAAGGAATCATTTTCAAAAAGTGATTTGATTTCATGAAACCACAGTTTGTGTTTTAATCAAGTTAAGATTTTGTGATGAATTATAATAAAACAGCGATGATGTTCCATCGTGACGTGTCTCCTGTTGTGTCTTTATACCGCTTCCACACGCAGTGAAGTCAACATGAGGATAACAACAGGCTGCACGCTCACACACTTCCACCATTTCACCGCTTGAGAGCCTGAATAAGGGTCTTCTAGATAAAGGAATGGTGTCACTTCACACGTTGTCAACCTGCCGCAGGTATTTGTCTATACCAGAATATAATTAGCCTTCTGTTCGGGATCGCTCCCCCTCTCTCCCTCTCTCGCTCTCTCTCGCCACACAGCTTTGATAATGCAGAACAAAACATCTTCATCTCATCCCTCAGACAAAAGTTACATTACCTTGCTAATTAGCTAAAGCAGACTAATCAGCTAATATGCTAATCCTAGACAATCCACACTGTTGTTTTCCCCTTTCAGCTTCTTGCAGAAGTAGCTGAAGCCTTCCAGGAGGAGACTGAAGGTCAAACTGAGGTAGAGAGAGAGAGAGAGAAAGAAAGAAAGAAAGAAAGAAAGAAAGAAAGAAAGAAAGAAAGAAATAAAGAAAGAAACAGATGAGGGATCCCAGGGACTCACTGGAGAGAAGGATCAAAAGGCAGTGTGCCATGCCGTGCAGTGAGAGAATACTCTCGGTGTAAAGAGACAGAAGGAGATCGTGAAACTCCAAAGGAGGACGGATGGCGCGCAAGGACTAAGCAGTGACGTTTGAGGCCTCTAAAACAGTTATCGAGAGAGGCCGATCAAAAAAGGTTTATGTCCCCGACAATGCTGACGACTCTGAGCCACGTTTTATACTCAGCTGCAGGCGGACAATTTAAACGCATTTTATGAAGTCTCGTTATGAATCCTGTTGAATTATTATTATGAGTCCAAACCAGACTTATCCATAAAATGAATTGTTAAACAAATACAACTGAAAGAGGGGGTAGGTCCTAAATATCATTTGAATAATTACACTATGATTTTTGGCTTAAAGCAGCGAATCACATATCCACATGCTGAAAAGGATGCAGTAGAAACAGAAGCTGTGTACTTTGTGTGCTTAGTGTTCTCCTAAGATGGAGCCATGAATAAATAAACATGGGGACAAAAATAATAGTACAGTATGTTGCGTTCGTCGGTTGTTAGTCATTCGGTACCTCCATTGTTAATTTACACCGCAGCACGGCACAAATCCTTATTTTCTTTAGAGTATTTAAGGCATTATTATTATTATTATTATATGTGTCATATGTCAATGTAATCGGTTCCTTCCAACTACTTACAGTATAATGCCATGTAACCTTTAGCCAGCCACGAGCCTTGATGTAAGTGCCGCTGCTTCATGCTCAGGTGCTCATTTAGATGAATCATCCATGTCCCACTTGCTGTGCGTTACATAACTTCATAACAGAAAGGCTGCTGTGGATGTTCAAATACAGCGACTCAAAGTAAGAGTCTGTGTTTCCGCAGTGTCGGTGAGCTGAACATTTTGGGCACACCAAATTATTCCGGCTCATCGCGGTCCAACTGATGAAACAATACAAGACGGAGGAGCAGACCGTCATGAAACAGGAACGTCTCGTGGTAATGAACTACGCCTCGCTCCAACAAAGAGGAAGACATGAGGAAGAAACTCCTTTTAAGATGAAAGTTTAAAATCAAAGCAGCACTTTCTTTGAGATAATAAATTAAAGCAATTATATTAAGGAGTCCCATGAGGTTAATACTCTTGAGTATCTTACAAGGAAAATGAAACCAATCTGAGAAAATGCACAATGCAAATTATTGTTTAATAATTTGGAAAATGTATAAAAGGGAAAGAAAACTATTCGAGATCTAGACTTTTATATATTTTTCATACTTTTAAATTATTTTCCCTTTAATAAATCCCGTTGGCTCTTGTTGTTCATCCTCCTAGTAGCGTGACACACTTTCTTTTTTCAGAAACATATCACATATATGTTTTTTTTTCAAATTTACAAGTTCAACACAGTTTTATACAGTTGTATACAAATTAACCCAGTTTAACCACTTGTTAATTTGTTCTCAAATCATATTAATTCCCTAGAGTGAAGGTTTTTTTTGTTGTTACAAAAACGATCCAATTTTTCCACTGGGAGGATTCAGCTTTAAACTCATGAAGCATGAGAGACAGACCGAGTGACAGGAACAAAGAAAAGAAGACAGTCAACTCGAAAGGAGAGTTTATAAAAATCAAGAAACAGACAGAAGGAAGAAAAGTTGGATAGCAGGTTGGGAGAATAATTGAAAAAAAGAACGGCAGAGATTCTGTGACAGCGGATAGCGAGGCCGCTCCACACTGTTAGGCTTCAGCTCCCTCAGGAGTGCTTGAATGCATTAGGCCTGTCCACTGGGAAGCAGTCAAGTGATTAGCTGCACTTCAGCTCCAAGACGGAAACTAGTCAAGACCCAGCACACATCCTTCACATACACACAAACACACATGTGGATGTGCTGATTAGAGGAGTTATTCCTCTGATAAGGCTGCACCTGACAGTCAGGACGATTAGGACTTTGTGTAAAGAGGCACACACGTTGACACCAGCACTAAATACTGTGTTAAATGAGGCCGCATTATCCAAACAATAGTAGTGTTGGAATGTAACCAAGTACATTTACTCAAGGATTGTACTTTTAGTGGTAATAATACAATGGAATTGGTAAAATAATGATTGGTTCCCTATAAGCTTTCCTTTCACTATGCAATTGTGTCGGCACAAAGGAAGCGCGCCAACATTGCGCAACCAACACAGGAAGAGGATAGTGCTGGTGTTTCCCCGAAAGCCATCAGCAGTGATGCCAAGTAATCAGACTGTATCAATGTCAGATCATTTCCCCCGTGGTGGAAATGGTTGCTGGTGGAACAACCAAAGTAACGGTCGGAAAACAAAATGCGATGTCTCCTGTGATGGTAGTTGCTAGATTCTGAGGAAAATGGAAAGCGGTCCGGTTGTCTTTGCGACAATAATACCACTTGAAAACACACCGACATACTTGTACTTTAATTCAGTATTTCGAGTACTACTTTATACTTGTACTCCACTACATTTAAGAGGAGAACAACAATGTAGTGAAATTAGTGAAATTATGTAGAAAATTGCACATTTGTATTACTTATTAAAGTTAAACAGGCATCACATGGAGGGGCTTTGGCTCAAACCCAAACACACCTCAGCCTGTTCAGCCTCGGTCGACATGAACTAGCTCCTTCATACAGGCAAACAAGTCAAAAAAAGAACAATAGATATACTGAGAGTATTATTCATACTGGAGTCTCAAAGTGATGAAGCAAAGACAGAGTAAAAGTAAAAGCTTTCAGCATTGCAACCAAATTATCATAAACATATATGTCATTTACTTTTAATCTTCTGTATACTGTCTCACCAGGCACTCAGGACCCATGGCGGTCTGGGGCACACGGCCGTGTGGTCTGCATGCGCTGTAAGTAATCCATGGATGGCTGCGGGTAAAACCGCATCCAAAAAAATTCAATTACCCCAGTCTCCCCAGCAGAGAAAACTGTTGAGCAATGACCTTACAGAAATGTCAGACTAAATGTATGCAGTTTAATTTTACATAATATTGAAAGCTCCCCAGAAGACCAAATTCATCATGGAGCGTATTTGTCAAAGGGGACTACGTACGCTCCCTGTACTGTGCTATAAAGTAAAGTACAGTGTATGATGTGGCGCCATCTCACCTCCATGTACATCATATGGCCGTGCATGGAGGTGACGGCACACACACACACACAATGGAGCAGAAATGGACAGCTGATGTGAGGAAGTGGTTATCACATCTAAATCTCAAAATTGTTGCACGTTGTTGCAGTCCTTCCAAGAAGAAAATTTTATAAAATCTAAACTTAATCTTTAACATACACCTACATTACACTTGTTTATAGTACTGTTATCTGTTTGTCTGTGTACTTTATTTTATATTCTATTGTTAATTGAATATGTTTCTATTTCTTGCACTGTGTTGATTGTTGATTGTTGTGTGTCTAATGTATGCACCACCTGCCAAGACAAATTCCTCGTATGTATAACATACCTGGCAAATAAATGGTTCTGATTCTGCTTCTGCTTCTGATTAATTATTTAAAAAGGGAAAGCCATATTTTAAAATATGATAATTGCAGAAGTTTCTCCAGAGTATTGACGTGTCAAATCGTTGGCCAGCAGCCTGCAGTCCACTGTCAACCATTAGCATCGTCTGATGGACCAGTCAAAGAGCCCCACTTCAAAGGAGATCTGAACAAATAGTCAGCCTTATATGAACACGCAGACAAAACACGATTCATGTATATACTGTACCTGTCAAAAGAAATTCTAAAAAATGCCCACACACACATAATCCAGTGTGACTGTGTGAAATCATCCACAAAGACCCGGGCGGAAATAGCCTTTGAAGTTTCCCAAAGGCACACATTAGACCCCTATTTGTCACGCCGCTCTTCGACAGAAGAAACATCGTAGTGGCAGCAACACATGCAAAGAAACGCTGACGTACGACGATACACGCACGGCAAACATGCACCAAGCACCGTAATCATGTTATTTACGGGAGCCTTGGGTTCGTGTTCGTATCATAGAACACTTCCAGCCTCGAACACATGGCAATAATGTGTCCCAGATTGCAAAGGGTGAAGGAGACATCACACACACACACACACAATGAGCACCACAATGAAAAGCCGACGCAATCATCAAAGGGATGATTCACCTGCAGATCTTCAAAAGGTCTCCCCTCATTTCAATCCATCTCTCATTTCTCTCTGCATCTCAACGCGTCCGTCATTGCATGTGCCTCTCTGTCTCTGTCTCGCGATCCACCCCGTCTTTCTCTTCTTCTTTTTGTCTTTGCAACGATAAGTGTGATCGCTTTTTTTTCCACCTTTGCTTTTCAGCAAGCAGCAGACTGATGACATCAATGACGTTGCCAGCGATTTCACATTCTGAAGAGAGCTGGGGATGTTGATTCAATTGATATGATTCTTCTTTGTCGCTGTGTGCGTCTCTTTTTCACTAGCGTTAGGTTAAAGTAATGCAACATGTCGAATGCTGACTGACTCCCACTTTTTAAAATGCAGATACATTTGTGAGAGAGGTAAGGGGCGCCGATCTATTGGACTATTGGATAGTTTTCGTTCTGAATAGCTTAATCAGTGGTCTCTAAAGAGGCCGATCAGAAGAGTCGATCATATGACACATTGGTTCTGAATTGACATGTGGTCAAAGTTTTACATCAGCAGACGTGGGATACACACACACACACACACACACAACATTTGGAACGACTAACGTAATCAGACACTTATTGCAAGTCATTCCCATGAACGCTGCTCAGAGTAATCTCAGTCACCGGCCCGTCTGCCCACAGCACGGAGTTGACGGAGGTTACATTGACTTTCATCATAATGCGTTCATGCTCTACTCAGTAAAACGGAGTATTGGGTGAAGGTAAATTATAAAGCTAACATGATGTGTTCAAATATAACCTTGTAAAACTTAGTTTAGGGCGAGAAAGTTGAACAAATACAGTTATTTGAAGGAAACGTTTCCAGAGCAGTATCAAATAGAGATTAAAGTATTATGACCTGTGTTAATGTACCAACACTAAGCAGCTTAAAATATATATTTAAAACTACTAATACTACGTTTCTTAGGAACATTTCTGTGAATTCTAGTTCTTAGAAAGAAATTTGGAACGAGCAGGTCATCAGAATTTTATGAAATCAACCATGAAAATCTCTAGCTGACACTACTTCCAGCGATCAGTGATCGGCCTCAGAAACCCTGATCGGAGCACCCTGAGTAAACCTTCCTGTAGGATCAGAGAGAACAGGCTGGACGCAAAAGCCGCGGATCATTTACATTGTTTGCTTGGAGGAAATTACAGAAGAGAGAGAATAGACACTATATAACCGCATGAATATCAGTATCTGGTTTTGCAGCACAGCGATCAGGTAGGGCCGACACAGAGCTATAAATCACTCCCTGCAGCAACAGTGTACTCAGTGGTGTATAGTAACGAAGTAGAAATACTTCGTTACTGTACTTAAGTAGTTTTTGGGGATATCTGTACTCTACTTTACTATTTATATTTCTGTTTACTTTTACTTTTACTTCACTACATTTTGCAAAGAAAAATGATACTTTTACTCCGATACATTTCTCCTGAAACCTTCGTTACTCGCTACAAAATCAACATCGGGGACTGTGGTGGAACACAGACTCCACCAAGCAGGTTTTGCGAATCACAATATTCTGCATTAGCCCTCTACATCCTCTCGTCCAGCGCTCCCAAACCTTTATGCGTCATGGGCCGGTTACGTGAAGACAATATTTTCACAGACCGGGTCCGACCTCGGAGAGACGGGAGACAACGACACCTGACGTGTGTTCGTTATGTCCAGTCTACTCCTAACTAAACCTTTAGTCCAGTCTACTCCTAACTAAACCTTTAGTCCAGTCTACTGACTCTACTGCTAACTAAACCTTTAGTCCAGTCTACTGCTTAACTTATAACACGCTGCACAAAGACAGGATGTTGAAATGGAAGCAGGTTTTCATGCTTTTTTGGCGATCTCAGGATACTCTGCCTTGGTTTCCAGATCACCGACAGAGTTGTAACAGACTTATGTTTCATTTTTAGAGTAACGTAACATATTGACATGTGTCAAGAGATTCCGTCTGAGGTTACCACAGACGGATATGCGGTCATTTTTCACAATAAAACATCTTTCCGGCCTTGATTTTTTTAAATTTAATTTAAATGTTTCATTCATTCTTTCTGTGGCCCGGTACCAAGAGACCCACGTCCCGGTACCAAGAGACCCACGGCGGGCGGAATGAGCATACTTATAACCACACTGTTACAACTCCTTCATAGTGTCATATTGCTTTTTGGAGAATTATGATGATAAGTTCATAGTAGATGCAAAAGTATACTTAGGTACAATATATTATGTTGAACATAATATATATGGATGGATCACAGCCAACCCAGTTATTGTATCAACACAACTCCTGGTCCTTGGTCACGGTGACCACAGCACTTAAAAGAATAAACTTCATAATTCTCAAAATTCTGACCATTTGCTTTTTTATTAAAAGCATGTACTTGTACTTTTACTTTCAATACTTAAGTACATTTTATATCAGAAAAATACTTTTGATACTTAAGTACAGAAAATATCAGATACTTTAAGACTTTTACTCAAGTAGTATTTTAATAGGTGACTTTTACTTTTACTGGAGTAATTTTCCAGTAAGGTATCTTTACTTTTACTCAAGTACGGCTTTTGGGTACTTTATACAACACTGATTGTACTTCAGGTTTGACTCAGTTTCACCTCTCCCTGCTAGCGCTTCTCTCAACTGGTTTGTGTGTGTGTGTGTGTGTGTGTGTGTGTGTGTGTGTGTGTGTGTGTGTGTGTGTGTGTGTGTGTGTGTGTGTGTGTTTCACGATATCTTCCTTTTTCCTCTCCTTCTTAAGTTTCCCCTCTCTTCCCCTCACCCCACCCCCCTCACCTCCCTCTGCAGTTCTAACAAGCCGTGCAGACTAAAAGGCAGAGCGGGAGAGAATTTACCATTCACAAAACACCCAGTTTCCTGTGAAGCTAACGGGGCTAAAAATACTAATGCTTCTCTGCTCCATCTCATTACTCAGTAAGTCTCTAGATGTAGCCACACACACACACACACACA